>OW679197.1:62457712-62669814 GCA_940337035.1 Agriotes lineatus | reverse complement strand
AAACTGTGGTAAAAAAGGTAAGATTTCGAGCAAATTTTGATAAAACCCAGAGATCAATATTTATTTAAAAGAAAATAAAATAAAAGCTGTAACACCACAGTGATATATACATATTGATATGGTCCTTTATGACTTTAGTTTGATTTAATTGAAATGAATTATTTATTCTCAGGGTTTTATCACATTCTACTCTATCTTACCGTTCTTGGTCCACAGCTAGCATGCATTTGTAACAAATGCAATTGTTCGACTCTCAATCTTGTTGTGTTGTTGCAGAAATTTAATTAGGACATACACAAATAAAGAACATAACACTTTAAATATGAGGCAATTAAGACTTATTGACTACAATACTGTATTTTTGAATATTTATAGGTTTAATCATTATCGTTAGTAAATTTAGTATTAAATTCAATTTAAATAATTAATACTGTATGTTTACATGCCGTTTAATCTAATATTTATTTTTAAATGTTTTCATAAACGCTTAAACACTGTTAACTTGTTTGTCTTTAATTTATTGATAATTTATTTTCATCAATTGGAAAATCGTTATTTAGCAGTTTTGTTGATCTAATTTTCTATATTTTCACTCAGATCTGGTATTTGTAATATTATCTTTGATTTTCACTTGCATTCTGGTTTTCTATCTGCGAGATTAAATTATCTTCATTTACACAATGGACTTGCATCTACTGCATGAACTGCTTACTTCAGCAACGCCTACTAGTTATGCTTTCCGCATACACTCAACATTTTCATATTTCTTTCTTCAAAACTTCTTATTATGACCACTGTTATTTTATACATACACTTCTACTCAGTACATACCAGTATTTCTTTGATATAATTAAATTATTACTTACTTGATTTTAAAAACTGCTGTCATTTTTAATTCTAAATTTTACACACGCAATTGTTATTATTTTCTTATATTCTCCAAAACCTTTAAAATCAAATATAAAAAAAATTAAATATTTCTACTTTTCAATCATTGTGACTGTCGCTAATTATTATGTATCATTGTGCAACAGTAACCCTTTTCTAGAGCAATTATGTAAGAAATAAACTTATGTTTTATCCTTTCTAATAATATTTACTTTTGCAGATAAAAAACTGACTAATATAACAACTTAGTTCAAAATTATCGTCATCAAACAATTTGCAATCAACGAATGGACAATTAGCTGGTATCATTTACCATTTCATATATAATTGAATATTAATAAATATGATTGTTTCTGACTGATCTTTCTTTCAGTTAATGGGCAATAAAATTTGCTGAAGAACTGTCGATACCATTGTATGAAATAAAATATTTAATGATAAAACCGTACTGCTGGACTTAATATTCTTTTTATTTGCATTAAAATTAAGCTGCATGTTAATTATGTTTTATTTATAATGGTTAGCCGTTGTAAGACCATATCAATATATATAAATTTTAACGTAGTGTTCCTTGTATGTATGCAAGAGTCTCGTCAAAGTCTTGCAAAATTGAAACAAAATAATAGTATTTCAAAAAAGTGTGACGTCATTCTACAACACAAGAAATTTGTAAGACTTTCGCAAGACAAGACAAGAAACAATCTTGCAAGAGTCAAGCAAGACCAAGGCATAACGAATCTTGTCTCAGTCATCACTAACCAATTTGGTATGTATTCCGTTGGTACTACGTGAGAAAGAATCAACTTATTGGCTTGTCCGATTTCAAGTTCTACATCCTCTTTGCTTTTATCTGTAGGGGCTTCTGAAAAGGCTTTATGTCATTCCACTTCTGGGTTCTGAATTACAAGTTTACATATCTTAGGTCTCAACGCGCACACATTAAGCTATTTTGACATCAGCAACCTTAGGCTGCATCACTCAAGCCACCCAACTCTTTTGCTGAACTAGATGATACTAGCCTAAAGGGTGCTGTGGGTCCCAGTCACGTCAGACGACGAATCAGAGCACATAACGTTTAAACAGGATTTTTTGTGACGTTTTGTGATCGAAGTTGCACCCGCAGCGGATTGGGTTATTAACTAGGTCCATTCTATGCATGGATTCGATAGCTCTGCAGTGTCCATAAACTAGTCCTAGAACAACTTTTTCCCTTAGATCTATCAGGAAAAATCATGAAATTAACATTAGAATACGCAACTGTAACTTGAAGTTGGGAGAAAAATATGAATATGTATTGGGTTTATTCTGGTTAAAAATAGGAAACAAAGGAGGGTACTGCCTCCTACAATTCTAACAAGAAGAAAATATTCAAATTACTAATACTGGTTCCGTCTACCACCTCGTCGACTGTATACATGAAAGTCCCCGGCACATAACCTTACCAATATAGTTCGTAATCAGATTATGTACTTATTAAAGGCGTTTCGGGTCTTGAATCACTAGAGCGTGTATCTACCCTGGATATGCCACCCGATGAATATTGCTGCTGACATGGCTTAAAACGAAAATTGTCAAGTACAGAAACACAATGACACGCCGGAAAGAAGTAAACAAATTAACAATAAAATAGAGACAACAACATTATAGAAAAAGAAGAAAGTATAATCTACATGTGGGAGAAGATGCAAAATATCATGAAAAATACTGCTCAAATCAAAATAAACATGGATGACAGACAAAATTCTTACATTAACAGCTGAACGACAAAATACAAACACCAAATACGGGTGGCAATGTCTATAAAAAATATTTAAAAACTAATAAGAACGAATGTCAGAATAGCGAAGAATGAATGCCTGAAACGCGAATGTGAGGAGATTGAAAAATTACAAACGTTCCTGACGATTTCAATCTTCACAAAAAAAAATCAAAGAAACTGTTGAAATATATCGAACGACACACTGCTCCATAATAACAAATGAAAAGGATACAATTGCTCGGGACGCTCGTAAAAGTAGATCAATCTAAGAAAACTACATTAGAAATTTCTTTTTGGATAAAAAAACAACTAATGACACACCGTAGATGACCTGCCACGGCCCTCAATGATAAAAGCTACACACATGTTAAAAAACAACAAGGCGGCCGAGCCAGATGAAATCACATCAGAACTCATTAAGCTTCTATATGAAAAAAGTATTGGAGTTCTCTACAAACCTTTCACTATAATTTATGAAACTGCTCAGTAGCTCCCTTCAACTTGTATTCCCTTGCCGAAGAATAACACAAGAAAATATGAGCAGCATAGACTTATCAGGTGTATGAGTTGAGCCTTAAAACTGTTTTTCAAAGTCATCCACCAACGAATATTTTCAAAATGTGAGCGAACCATTGGTGACGGTTTTTGGTTCAGGCAAGGTCTGGGTACTAGAGAAACCTGAGTCTTAGCGCGCGTATTAGTCCAAAACTGTTGGGTACATTCAGAAGCAAAACATAGGCCTATGATTCATAGATTACGAAAAAGCTCTTGACAGAAGTCAACACTAGAAAATCATGAGACTCACTTATGAGACAGATAGATATCAATCAAAAATAAAATCTTTCCATAGAAGTGTGTAGCTTAGAAATGCTCGCATTCTACATTAAAGGAAGAGCGTAATCTTCCTTCGTCTCGATTGAGGTTGTTGGGGTGTCTATACAATTCAAATTACTCAGGTAATAGGTTTCATCAAAGATAATCTTATAGTCGGTATCGTTTTGGTGTTCGGTGATGGCCGATTACGCTGCGAGGCCTGATCTGCGATAACGCTGGTGTTCAAAGATATGAGTTTTTACTATAAGCTCTGCTTCACCAATGCACATGGCATTACAGGAGCAATGGAATCTATAAACACCTTTTGCTTATATGGTTTTAATTTATCCTTACAGAAAAAAAGAATTTGTGAGATTTTGCTCGGGGGTTTGAACATCGTTTTGATGTTGCTTTCGAAAAGGCTTTCCTATACGATCGGTCACATGGTTAGTATGGATTGGTTCTCAGAGGCTTTGGTGGCTGTGGATGGAAATGGCGGACTGTATATTTCTAATACAGTAACCGTTGTTTCTAAAAATTTTCCGAATATAATTCAATCCAGAGTGGATGTTATCAGGTTAAGATATGAGAATAGCAGGTGCACAAATGAATTGATGATGGAAAGTTTATGTGTTGAATTAGAATAGGATACTAGTCAATCGTAGTAGACTTCGGTCTCTATTAACTAACTGTGGAATATACACTTATATACTAGCTACTGAAACCGTGTGCAACTCGGAGCGACTCGTTTTGCACAAGTTATTTCGTCAACGAATGATATAATTATTGTTGACCGATTCTTGGAGATAATTATTATCATTATCTAGAAAATTCTATGACGCAATTTTGATAAACAATTGACCACTACAAGTATTTATTACAAATTTGTTTCTATATCAAAGGTTTTATAATTTAATCTGACCTCCGAAACATTTAAAAATTAAATCGAGACATTACTAATGGTTCAAGTTGGCTCTTAAAATTCGAGGTACTGATACTTGATCTTCTTTCAGATGTTACTGAATGAACCTTGCAGGCGCAATTTCAGCAAACACTCTAGATCATTATATATAATACTGTTATTTCTTAACAATTAAATTTCGATGACCTGTCTAGGATTTATAAAGAGAATATTCAAGGGTAATACCACAAGCAGTGGATATATTTTTGACAAATATTTTGTCGTTTCCATGTAAATTATTGCGTTTAAATTTCACGATACAAAATCACATCAAAAATGTCACGAGCCGAAGGCGAGTGACATTTAAATGTGATTTTGTTGAGTGAAATTTGCAATAATTTCTATGGGAATGACAAAATATTTAAAAAAAATATATCCACTTCAAGTGGTATTTGGGACGACTATTTAACAATATTAATACATAACGGTTAACTTTATTGAAAAATATTCCAACAATTAATATAATTATTCATTCTCAATTGATTTCAGCGGAATACTTCCAAAACACAGCATTTTAAAATTTTTAAAACAAGCCACACAGTTTGTTGGGGTTTAGTGTTACGTAACCTAGCGATATCACTAAGGACAGAACATCGTTGCTAAGCGATACTTCGCAACAAGGCTATTTATTTTTTGAGTACGTACATTGTTTTGTGAATATTTTGCATGGTGCCCAATATTCAGTTATAATATTTCACCCTTGTGCTCATTAGGGGAACAAAGATAATTACTAATTAACTTTCTGGTAGCTAGTCGAGTCGGAGACAGGGTCAAGATTTCCAGATATACATAAGAAGCGTAGCAAACCAAACACAGGATAGCTTTAAACAATTTAATATTGGTGCTCAGAACTATTTACAAACGTAATCATAATTGTATAATTAAAAATTAACATGTATTTCGATAATAAAAGTAATATTCGGTCTTCCGTTGCGTTTTGCCCCTTTTTGCTGCAACCCGTCGTACAGCCGTGTAAACGGTTGTATCTGGTTGCCCCCCCGGGAATTCTTGCGGGTACGATGCTGGTGGCTTATGGAACGGCTTTAAGTTAACCCCAAGCGAAAGGGTTATGAGCACATGTTGCTGTAATGACAGGTTAATTAGCTAGATACCGGGATTTTGCTTACGTGACGGTAGCGTTTAAGAGGTTAGCCCTTATTCGGAGACTTCGCGACGTGATGTTTGGTGTAAGGTGCGTTGCCACGAGGATTTGGTGGAGATATCCACCTAGTGGTTGTCCTTGCGTTAGCTGCTAGTTACGAGGAGGTCCCCTTCAAGGAGGCGCGGCCTGGAGATGTTTATCTCGGACTTCTCTGGTAGGTAGAATTCTGTAGCTAACAAGAACATTAACCAATTCTTTCAAAGGCCGTAATTTAGTAATTATTTGGGCTTTTAAAATAGGTATTGCGAGATGCTTTTGTCATATTTTAATTGTAAGGACCTTTGGGAGATTATTATTAGCAAAATGACATTTAGGTTGCTTGCTACGCAAGTTATTCAAATAGACGGGCCTGGCGGTCTCTAAATTGAGTCTTCGCCTGCAAAAACGTCTTAAGGATTTGTCAAATTAAATTATTAACAAATGGTAGCAGAACGGCGGAGCGGCTTTACAGCGGACTTCGTCCCGTACCTATTCTGCAGGATAAGGAAAGGATTTAAGTTTGTAATCGTGAAGGCGGCCTACTTCCAGGAGAAGTCTTCGCTTATCGCCGACTACGGGTCAGGTAGGAAAATGAAATTAATTCGTAATTAAATAACTAGCCAGGACGGAACGGGATCGGGATCTAGGAGGGGAATGGATGCTGGTGAAGGTGTCGGTGTACAAGTGGATGAATGCCTTGAGGAGCGGTCGTGGAATAAGTGTTCGCCTTCGGGCTTCGTGCAGCGAACAACTTCCTCGGAGGATTTAAGAGGGGGACCGGCGCAGAGATGCGCATACGTCGTGGAGCGGGGGATCCGTTGATGATGCGCCGTTATGGCTGGACGGGCGTTCCAGATCTACAGCCCCTGATAATCAAAAATCGCTGAGAAAGAACGCGCTAATTAATTTTAATTTAAAAACGCGTTCGCGCGGGGCGAAACGTTGCACATGACCTCCTCCTGGGTAAAAATGGGAGACCACCGGTGGAGAAGACGTCCACAAGGGACCTGAGGATCTCGACACAGAAAACATTCATTTCTTTCGGAATACATTCCGGGCTTATTTGGGTACCTTAAAGCATTCCGGTTTCAGGACAGACTATTTGTACATTCATTCAAATTTTGAGCTGGAAGAAGATTGTATAAGCAGCGGAGCCCGGCGCACAATCTTCCGGAAACTAGTACGCACAAAAAAATTCAACTTCGAGTCATCTGGTACAGGAAACAGTCGGCTTCCTTTCCACATCTTCTCCTTCAAGCTTCGATATACCTGCAAACTTTTACTGTTAGCCGGGTTTACGGGGGTAAAAGTACGCTTCAGAAGGAGAACGGTCAGTACTTTCAATCATACTAATCGCATTTTAAAATTAAACGCTCTGTTACAGGTACATTCGTTCAGGGAAAACTCTCTCACGCTTATCTGGGTAGGAGAGTTTCACACTCACGGAGCGGATGCACATTTGCATTCATTCTAGAATTGCACTGTCACAAAGGCATTCATCTGGAATACATTCTGGAATCGCATTATAAATGCATTCGTCTGGAACGCTCTCTGACGCTTATCTGGATTAAGCGCAGAGTTACAAACTCACGGGGTTGATGCACAGTTGCGGTCTCAACATGTGATCACACTAGCAGGAGCTTACGGAGCTGATGCAGTTGCGGTATCAACCTACATTCATGCTGGGAGATTCTGAGTGTGCGAAAGAATTCGGGGTTCAGGATAACCTTCTTTCACAACACCATCTCTCTAGGGAAAAATTCAGAGGCCGCGGAGCCCGGCGTAAAATTTTACACACAACGGCGCACAGGACTCACCTCCAAACGGGTTTCATGGTAAGTTTTCACGCTAACTACGGCGGCATTCACACAAACTTACATGATTCTTTCTTTCCAGACTCACCAGGCACTTATATGCAGCTTCCTGCGGCTCTGGGACTGAAAAACTGGCCTTCTGCTGCCATCTTCTTCATCTGGGATTCGCTCGGGTGCCTCGGGAACGCTAGGCCCGTGTCAGCTGATGAGGCTGACCCCTGAGGGTGGCGAAATACGCTGCTACGCTGGCGTTTCTTTGAAAAAAACAGCTAGGGCACCTCGGGGTCGCAAAATCCCGTATCAGCAGGGAAGCCGCTGATCCTTGAGGTTTCAGGAGGATTTACGGACTAGACAGGGTTTCTGGGAGATCTTATCTGGATTACACAGGATTTCGGACAAGGAACTTGGAATCTTAGGCTGGACATTACGGGTTCTGGCTGGTTCTCGGCTGCGGTGGATTTCCTATGCTGTAACAGGTTTTATAAAATATTTAAATTACAAGATTTTAATCGGATATTTTCCAGGTTTATTCCGGGTGCCAATCTAGTGTTTGCTACTCGTTATGTATATCTGGTCCCTGCTCGGGCGCCATATAATATTTCACCCTTGTGCTCATTAAGGGTACAAAGATAATTACTAATTAACTTTCTGGTAGCTAGTCGAGTCGGAGACAGGGTCAAGATTTCCAGATATACATAAGAAGCGTAGCAAACCAAACACAGGATAGCTTTAAACAATTTAATATTGGTGCTCAGAACTATTTACAAACGTAATCATAATTGTATAATTAAAAATTAACATGTATTTCGCTAATAAAAGTAATATTCGGTCTTCCGTTGCGTTTTGCCCCTTTTTGCTGCAACCCATCGTGCAGCCGTGTAAACGGTTGTTTCTGGTTGCCCCCTCGGGAATTCTTGCGGGTACGACGCTGGTGGCTTCTGGAACGGCTTGAAGTTAACCCCAGGCGAAAGGGTTATGAGCACATGTTGCTGTAATGACAGGTTAATTAGCTAGATACCGGGATTTTGCTTACGTGACGGTAGCGTTTAAGAGGTTAGCCCTTATTCGGAGACTTCGCGACGTGATGTTTGGTGTAAGGTGCGCTGCCACGAGGTTTTGGTGGAGATATCCACCTAGTGGTTGTCCTTGCGTTAGCTGCTAGTTACGAGGAGGTCCCCTTCAAGGAGGCGCGGCCTGGAGATGTTTATCTCGGACTTCTCTGGTAGGTAGAATTCTGTAGCTAACAAGAACATTAACCAATTCTTTCAAAGGCCGTAATTTAGTAATTATTTGGGCTTTTAAAATAGGTATTGCGAGATGCTTTTGTCATATTTTAATTGTAAGGACCTTTGGGAGATTATTATTAGCAAAATGACATTTAGGTTGCTTGCTACGCAAGTTATTCAAATAGACGGGCCTGGCGGTCTCTAAATTGAGTCTTCGCCTGCAAACACGTCTTAAGGATTTGTCAAATTAAATTATTAACAAATGGTAGCAGAACGGCGGAGCGGCTTTACAGCGGACTTCGTCCCGTACCTATTCTGCAGGATAAGGAAAGGATTTAAGTTTGTAATCGTGAAGGCGGCCTACTTCCAGGAGAAGTCTTCGCCTATCGCCGACTACGGGTCAGGTCGGAAAATGAAATTAATTCGTAATTAAATAACTAGCCAAGACGGAACGGGATCGGGATCTAGGAGGGGAATGGATGCTGGTGAAGGTGTCGGTGTACAAGTGGATGAATGCCTTGAGTAGCGGTCGTGGAACTGCTTATAAGTGTTCGCCTTCGGGCTTCGTGCAGCGAACAACTTCCTCGGAGGATTTAAGAGGGGGACCGGCGCAGAGATGCGCATACGTCGTGGAGCGGGGGATCCGTTGATGACGCGCCGTTATGGCTGGACGGGCGTTCCAGACCTACAGCCCCTGATAATCAAAAATCGCTGAGAATGAACGCGCTAATTAATTTTAATTTAAAAACGCGTTCGCGCGGGACGAAACGTTACACAGTGATATACTGCTGTTATTGGTTGAAAAAAGCAAATGTCTGCAATGTGATTGGCTTATATGTTATAGTGTTGAATAGTCGTATGAAGCTTATACCTACTCATAGCTTTCTAGTATTCTTGTAAGTTGTGTGTTTTACTTATAATTTGAATTATACAATGTATTTGCCTTTTATTGAAATTTAAATAACTTATTTTAATTCCTGTCAAATGCCTTGCTTATTTGACAGGTAACGGGTAATGCTAATTACTGTAATAAAACTTTAATTTAAAAAGGCGGATGGCCATTCTTATGGATGTATTTTTTACTGTATTTGGTATTATTCTTCATAAAACGTGTTTTAATTATTATTAAGCAAAACAATTCTGTTGTTTTGCAAAACTTCAGTATGAATGAAAATGTCATGGCTGTTACTATATTTAAAATTAATAATTTAATAAATAATTGGACTACTTACAAGCGTGTATTATGAAAGTCTTCCATTATTATGGCGAAGCTTCTATTAAGAGCTTACTCATGTTATTTTTACTATTTGTTGCAATAATTCTAATAAAATATCCTCACCATTTCGTCCACTTTGCACAAGGCACTAAACTCATCATACAGACAGATAGATTACACCTGCGTTAAAAAAAGACCTGGAGCAGTCACATATTTCCAAAATTACAGAGACACAAGAAAATTTAGTAATAAATGTAGCCTGCTGAAAAATGAAAAGTTATTGGCCCTGTCAGTATCAAGTCACTGTGAGATCTGCATCGTTACGCCTATGTTTCATTCACTGGTAGTCCGTCCACTTATCATGTTTTGAAGGCGATATTCTTTGAAGGTTTTTTTGTAAACAGGGTTTCTGTAATTATAGTTTTTACTAACTACATCTTTAAAAGTAAATATTTTTCAGACAACTGTTTCTAAAGTTGTAGTACCTACTGGTGGATGCTATATTAACGAAGGCTCTAAACTGTTCATTGTAATTTCTTTTATTTCATCATGAGATTTCAACATTAATTCTAGAAGGATTGAATACAGTGTCAACATTTCAATTATATAAGGCAATGTAGCAAACGCTTTATTTAAACTGCAACCCAAAAAACCAATCATATCTTATACTGACGTGTAGTTCTTGCAATATTATTTTACCCTTTTCTTCATTTTCATCTTCTATACGTATTGGTATAAAATCAGCTGCGTATATATCGATAAGCCGGTCTTCATAGCTCAGTTGTTAAGGATTCTGGGTACTGATCTAAGGGTCGAGAGTTCGATTCCCAGTCCCGGTGAAGTTTTTAAAAAATAGAAAAATGTTGAGAAAAACCTCTGCAGCATGCCATTATTCGGAAGTGATGTAAAGCCGTGGGTCCCTTGTTACTACGATGTGTAGCATGTAAAAGATCCCTTGCCAGGATTGGAACTCCTTAGTCTCGGCAAAATTCTAAGTAGGACTAAGGTACCTGGTACTTTGCATGCGGGGTTGACAAAAAGGGCATATGAAGGCGTACTTGCTTGACATCAGTTTCCCCACAACAAATACTAACTACTGATACTAATATATCGATAATGTTCATTAGTCCCTCCGCCTATTCAAAGTGAGCGTCTACATTATTGTGTCTAAAGTGCAAACAGCGTCTTAAATTTTTTAATATATTAGAATTTAATATCTACCTCGCATAAAACCGAGACAATTTCGATCAAATACATACAGGGTGAAAACTTTTAAAAAATGAAACTTTGCCTATGTTTGCTTTAACTGAGGAATAGATAAAAGTATGAATTTGTACATAGCACATACCCTTGACAAAAATTGGACCCAACAGATAAAGGGTAATTGCTGTAAAAAGTAAAAATGGGCCACAATAAGCTGTTGAATCTAATGCAGTCACTGCGCGGCCATATAAGACACAGCTTTGTCGCAGGATACCATCGAAGGGTGCGCTGGGGCTGCCTGCTTTCTTCCCGTTGAAATTCCTTCTGTAAGTGCTGCACTGGTGTTCGTATCCTGTCTGCATTACTTTTTTATTTGCAAAAAAAATGAAATTTGCATTACCAAGTGTTTCCTTTTATTGTTTCAGTATTATTAGGAGCTTTAAAGATATTTTTACCTCTAGTTGCCTTTGATCTTTTTAAATATTTAGTGTCACGACTTGCGAGAGAAGTTCTGACAAAAGCCCTTTTAATCATAAAGCACCGTGTGTATTTCATGCACCTTTTACTGCTAATTTCATTGTGTAACGTTATATACTTTGTTTTGAGACGTCGCTGTTTTATGAAGTTGCAATTCCAATTTTCAAAATTATGCAACATTTCAGAAACGCAGCTACTCCTGCGCATGCTAAAATAACGGTTTCCGGAACAAATTTCTTAACGGACCTCAAATCTGCAAATAGTCTCTGTCGGAAACAATTCGTTCCGGATTTGAAATTTTAGCTAATATGATATCTTATGGCAAAACCGTTTTCGGAAAAACTAATATTACCGGTGTTGGAGGAGAAATTGAAGTCGGGATGACTGATTCCAGCGGGGTGAAGTTTGCAAAGAGGCTGAAACAAAAAATGTACAGAGTTGAAGCGAGCTCAAATTGCAACTGCAACTAACCTAACACACTACCGAGCACCCCGTCGCTTTTGCTGCTACGTGAATGAGCACTCAGTGTCCGTTGGATACATCATTTTCGCTTTTTCATTCTACGGGTGTTCCTAAATAAGTGTCGCAACGGAACACTGTACATTCCTTGAGCAAATATATGATGATTTAACTCAACTTACCTATATACAAAGTTGCTTAGTTTAGCCGCTAGAGGGCTATAATAACTATTAACTTTTTTAAATTTTTTCAAATATGAAAAATCTTTGATAGATTTTATTCATTTTTTGGCCATGCATTTGTACCAGTAAACCACAGGTTTTTGAAGAATACACCCTATTTTCGAAAATTACAGGGAGTTTAAAAACTTTGTCACAATAAATTATCCATCCATATTTGTTTAACCTCCTGTATAATTACTACCAATTTTTCTTTCTGAATAGTTACTTTAATTTAGAAGCTATTTTCTCTCTTACAAAATTTTAGTCGGGTAAACGGTTTAGCCACAAATAGCTATTTAAGTAACAAGGAATGTAAGGCCCTATTAACATTTGAGGTAAGCAAGTACAAGCCAAGACGAAGTCGCGGCTTGTTGCCTGCCAAAAATGTTAATAGGCGATACATTCCGAGTTATCTTATTATATTTTCCCGCTGCTTATCGAAATTTTCCTAGATTTTTGAAAAAAATCGTTTGGTTTGTCACCTGTCACCAGGATTAGTTTTCGTGAGTCGTGTTACCTGTGAGTGTCACATGTCACATAAACACTTGCAATTTATAAACAAAACGTCTTAATCTGCATCTTGCGTTGCTAATTTTATTATCCTAGGACTTAATAATAATATTAAGTTCCGTTGTCAAGAAAAAGTAGCAAACAAATATAATCACCGACTTACACGTTTTGTTACTAAGGCTGTATCCCTGACTTACATGATCAGCTGCGGGAAAAAAAATTTCTAAATCCCTACAAGCCTGAATCAGTAATTGTAACTTAACACTAGGTTGTAGGGATTTAAATTTTTTTGTGGCTAAACCGTTTACCCGACTAAAATTTTGTAAGAGAGGAAATAGTTTCTAAATTAAAGTAACTATTAAAGAAAATGGTAGTGATTATACAGGGGGTTAAACATTTTTAAAAAGTTAATCGTTTTTAAAGCCCTCTAGCGGCTAAACTAAGCAACTTTGTATATAGGTAAGTTGAGTTAAATCATCATATTTTTGCTCAAGGAATCTACAGTGTTCCGTTGCGATACTTATTTAGGAACACCCTGTCTATACGTACGTTCATCGCAACTCACGAACATTGTACGTTTTTTAAAGGAAATGTCTAATAAAGTTTATAAGATAGATTCATCCGATTGGTCAGTTCCAACTTTCTGCGATGAGGGAGCGAAACTTACAAACAGGACCAATCATGATATATGTTTTTTTCTCATAGAGTTGAAGCGAAGTTTCCTCTGTTTCAGTGAGTCTGTTCCCAGTTGTAATACACCTTTATGAGAATATGTTTATGTCATTACAGATGGTAACAAAACGCACAAACATATTTCTTAGAGCATAAGTTATTTTACATAGTGCATGAAGACTTTTCGAGTTATTATAAAGCAAGAGTAATTTGTTCCTCAATTATAAACGAAAATACATTCTTGGCATGGTAATCACAGCCTTTTTAAAATTAAAGATTCATTATCTATAAGGTAATAGGAATTACCTATCAAATTATACAGAACAGGCAATTAATTTTTTTGATTCACGCATTTGAAAGAAAATACAACAACTTTAATTAAAATTATTTTATAGGTTGTAAAAACCTAAATTAAGAGACACACAATTGAAATAAGAACTATAAAATCCACAATTTAAGAAAACAAAGAAAGATATAATTACGTATAAGCATAAAAGAACATTATTTTTGACATGTCATCATAATTTCTGAGAAGATAGGTATCTTGCACGTGTACCTAACTTGAACTACAATGTTTGCTAAAATTGCAAACTATTCATCCATCAATACCTAATAGAAATTGCAGTATCGCTAGCTCTAATTTGTAGAATCTCAGCTGAATTCGCAAATAGGACGTAGAACAGAATTATGCTATAAAACATTTGATATATAAATAAATGCGTGTAGTGGTCAGTTGATCACAAAAATTGCGTATTGGAATTTTCTAGATAACGATAATGATTATTTCCAAGATTTGGTCAACAATTTCATGGTTCGTTTGCAAAGTAACAAGTGGAAAACGAGCCGCTCGCAGTTACACACGGTTTTCTTAGCCAGTATATAATCGAACCGAGGGCAGGGAACTTTATCAGTTAGCTGATACTACCATCTACGACCTAAGTCAAGTACAACAACTGTATTCAGTGAAAGCAGAGCTACAATGAGTGACGTTTATCAAGGTAAGAGTTTTTAATTTTTATTTTATGTATTTTCCACCAATACTATTTACTATTGGAATTTAGTCTCTTACCGTTTTAGCAACTAATATTCAAATTTTGAAATTTTATGTTATTCACTAATTTTAAATGTTAACCTTATATTTAAATATCAGTTTATAAAAATAATCAGCCAATATTTCTTAAATTTATATATTTATGTTAACCTTTCATTATTCTTCAGAATGCAATATGGACCAAACAAAAAATGAATTAAAAAATCAGATTTTATATCAATTTAGTTTTTTATTCTGTTATATATTCTTACCTTATGTTATATGTAAAATAGAATTAACAATAGCTGAAGCATGAAGCTAATGAAACCTTAACATAGATATATAAATTTAAGAAATATTGGATTAATTTTTAAAACTCATATTAGATACGTACCTGGAAGACAGCTGTTATATTCTACAAATATAATTCGAATAACAAATAATTCAAATTTTAATTTTTACAGTGAAACCGAAAGCCTCCAAGGCTTCTTGCACGTGCTGCAAGAACCGCCAGTGCACAAGCGACAACTGCGCTTGCAAATTATACCAAAAATGCAGAGACTGCAAATGCCAACCATCTTGCTGCGGTGATCAGGGCGATTCTCCACCTGGAAAATGTTGTTCTTGTAAATGCACTAAGGAAAACTGCAGCTGCAATGCTCCTTGTTGTGCCGATGTATGCCAATGTGCTGAAAAATGCTTGTGCACTGCCGAATGCTGTTCCTGCAAGTGCTCCAAGGGAGAATGCAACTGCAAGTCCCAATGCTGCGCCGATGGATGCAAATGCGCTGACAACTGCGCCTGTTCTTCCCCCAATTGCTGTTCCTGCAAGTGTATCAATGAGAAATGCAGTTGCAAGGGCACCTGCTGCGCTGGTGAATGCCAATGTGCTGAAAAATGCTTGTGCACTGCCGAATGCTGTTCCTGCAAGTGCTCCAAGGGAGAATGCAACTGCAAGTCCCAATGCTGCGCCGATGGATGCAAATGCGCTGACAACTGCGCCTGTTCTTCCCCCAATTGCTGTTCCTGCAAGTGTATCAATGAGAAATGCAATTGCAAGGGCACCTGCTGCGCTGGTGAATGCCATTGTGCTGATGAATGCGTGTGCACTGACAAATGCTGTTCCTGCAAATGCTCCAAGGAAGAATGCAACTGCAAGTCCCAATGCTGCGCTGATGGATGCAAATGCGCTGACAACTGCGCCTGTTCTTCCCCCAACTGCTGTTCCTGCAAGTGTACCAATGAGAAATGCAAGTGCAAGGGTGCCTGCTGCGCTGGTGAATGCCAATGTGCTGATGAATGCGTGTGCACTGACAAATGCTGTTCCTGTAAATGCTCCAAGAAAGAATGCAACTGCAAGTCCCAATGCTGCGCTGATGGATGCAAATGCGCTGACAACTGCGCCTGTTCTTCCCCCAACTGCTGTTCCTGCAAGTGTACCAATGAGAAATGCAAGTGCAAGGGTGCCTGCTGCGCTGGTGAATGCCAATGTGCTGATGAATGCGTGTGTACTGACAAATGCTGTTCCTGTAAATGCTCCAAAGAAGAATGCAACTGCAAGTCCCAATGCTGCGCTGATGGCTGCAAATGCGCTGACAACTGCTCCTGTTCTTCCCTCTATTGCTGTTCCTGCAAGTGCACCAATGAGAAATACAAGTGCAAGGGTGCCTGCTGCGCTGGTGAATGCCAATGTGCTGATGAATGCGTGTGCACTGACAAATGCTGTTCTTGTAAATGCTCCAAGGGAGAATGCAACTGCAAGTCCCAATGCTGCGCTGATGGATGCAAATGCGCTGACAACTGTGCCTGTTCTTCCCCCAATTGCTGTTCCTGCAAGTGCACCAATAAGAAATGCAAGTGCAAAGCTGCCTGCTGCGCTGGTGAATGCAAATGTGCTGATGAATGCGTGTGCACTGACAAGTGCTGTTCCTGTAAATGCTCCAAGGGAGAATGCAACTGCAAGTCTCAATGCTGCGCTGATAGATGCAAAGGCGCTGACAACTGCGTCTGTTGTTCCTCCAATTGCTGTTCCTGCAAGTGTACCAATGAGAAATGCAAGTGCAAGGGTGCCTGCTGCGCTGGTGAATGCCAATGTGCCGATGAATGCGTGTGCACTGACAAATGCTGTTCCTGTAAATGCTCCAAGGAAGAATGCAACTGCAAGTCCCAATGCTGCGCTGATGGATGCAAATGCGCTGACAACTGCACCTGTTCTTCCCCCAATTGCTGTTCCTGCAAGTGTACCAATGAGAAATGCAAGTGCAAGGGTGCCTGCTGCGCTGGTGAATGCCAATGTGCCGATGAATGCGTGTGCACTGACAAATGCTGTTCCTGTAAATGCGCCAAGGGAGAATGCAACTGCAAGTCCCAATGCTGCGCTGATGGATGCAAATGCGCTGACAACTGCGCCTGTTCTTCCTCCAACTGCTGTTCCTGCAAGTGTACCAATGAGAAATGCAAGTGCAAGGGTGCCTGCTGCGCTGGTGAATGCCAATGTGCTGATGAATGCGTGTGTACTGACAAATGCTGTTCCTGTAAATGCTCCAAGGGAGAATGCAACTGCAAGTCCCAATGCTGCGCTGATGGATGCAAATGCGCTGACAACTGCGCCTGTTCTTCCCCCAACTGCTGTTCCTGCAAGTGTACCAATGAGAAATGCAAGTGCAAGGGTGCCTGCTGCGCTGGTGAATGCCAATGTGCTGATGAATGCGTGTGCACTGACAAATGCTGTTCCTGTAAATGCTCCAAGGAAGAATGCAACTGCAAGTCCCAATGCTGCGCTGATGGATGCAAATGCGCTGACAACTGCACCTGTTCTTCCCCCAATTGCTGTTCCTGCAAGTGTACCAATGAGAAATGCAAGTGCAAGGGTGCCTGCTGCGCTGGTGAATGCCAATGTGCCGATGAATGCGTGTGCACTGACAAATGCTGTTCCTGTAAATGCGCCAAGGGAGAATGCAACTGCAAGTCCCAATGCTGCGCTGATGGATGCAAATGCGCTGACAACTGCGCCTGTTCTTCCTCCAACTGCTGTTCCTGCAAGTGTACCAATGAGAAATGCAAGTGCAAGGGTGCCTGCTGCGCTGGTGAATGCCAATGTGCTGATGAATGCGTGTGCACTGACAAATGCTGTTCCTGTAAATGCTCCAAGAAAGAATGCAACTGCAAGTCCCAATGCTGCGCTGATGGATGCAAATGCGCTGACAACTGCGCCTGTTCTTCCCCCAACTGCTGTTCCTGCAAGTGTACCAATGAGAAATGCAAGTGCAAGGGTGCCTGCTGCGCTGGTGAATGCCAATGTGCTGATGAATGCGTGTGCACTGACAAATGCTGTTCCTGTAAATGCTCCAAGAAAGAATGCAACTGCAAGTCCCAATGCTGCGCTGATGGATGCAAATGCGCTGACAACTGCGCCTGTTCTTCCCCCAACTGCTGTTCCTGCAAGTGTACCAATGAGAAATGCAAGTGCAAGGGTGCCTGCTGCGCTGGTGAATGCCAATGTGCTGATGAATGCGTGTGTACTGACAAATGCTGTTCCTGTAAATGCTCCAAAGAAGAATGCAACTGCAAGTCCCAATGCTGCGCTGATGGCTGCAAATGCGCTGACAACTGCTCCTGTTCTTCCCTCTATTGCTGTTCCTGCAAGTGCACCAATGAGAAATACAAGTGCAAGGGTGCCTGCTGCGCTGGTGAATGCCAATGTGCTGATGAATGCGTGTGCACTGACAAATGCTGTTCTTGTAAATGCTCCAAGGGAGAATGCAACTGCAAGTCCCAATGCTGCGCTGATGGATGCAAATGCGCTGACAACTGCGTCTGTTGTTCCTCCAATTGCTGTTCCTGCAAGTGCACCAATAAGAAATGCAAGTGCAAAGCTGCCTGCTGCGCTGGTGAATGCAAATGTGCTGATGAATGCGTGTGCACTGACAAGTGCTGTTCCTGTAAATGCTCCAAGGGAGAATGCAACTGCAAGTCTCAATGCTGCGCTGATAGATGCAAAGGCGCTGACAACTGCGTCTGTTGTTCCTCCAATTGCTGTTCCTGCAAGTGTACCAATGAGAAATGCAAGTGCAAGGGTGCCTGCTGCGCTGGTGAATGCCAATGTGCCGATGAATGCGTGTGCACTGACAATGCTGTTCCTGTAAATGCGCCAAGGGAGAATGCAACTGCAAGTCCCAATGCTGCGCTGATGGATGCAAATGCGCTGACAACTGCGCCTGTTCTTCTCCAACTGCTGTTCCTGCAAGTGTACCAATGAGAATGCAAGTGCAAGGGTGCCTGCTGCGCTGGTGAATGCAATGTGCTGATGAATGCGTGTGTACTGACAAATGCTGTTCCTGTAATGCTCCAAGGAGAATGCAACTGCAAGTCCCAATGCTGCGCTGATGGATGCAAATGCGCTGACAACTGCGCCTGTTCTTCCCCCCAACTGCTGTTCCTGCAAGTGTACCAATGAGAAATGCAAGTGCAAGGTGCCTGCTGCGCTGGTGAATGCCAATGTGCTGATGAATGCGTGTGCACTGACAAATGCTGTTCCTGTAAATGCTCCAAGGAAGAATGCAACTGCAAGTCCCAATGCTGCGCTGATGGATGCAAATGCGCTGACAACTGCACCTGTTCTTCCCCCAGTTGCTGTTCCTGCAAGTGTACCAATGAGAAATGCAAGTGCAAGGGTGCCTGCTGCGCTGGTGATTGCCAATGTGCCGATGAATGCGTGTGCACTGACAAATGCTGTTCCTGTAAATGCGCCAAGGGAGAATGCAACTGCAAGTCCCAATGCTGCGCTGATGGATGCAAATGCGCTGACAACTGCGCCTGTTCTTCCTCCAACTGCTGTTCCTGCAAGTGTACCAATGAGAAATGCAAGTGCAAGGGTGCCTGCTGCGCTGGTGAATGCCAATGTGCTGATGAATGCGTGTGCACTGACAAATGCTGTTCCTGTAAATGCTCCAAGAAAGAATGCAACTGCAAGTCCCAATGCTGCGCTGATGGATGCAAATGCGCTGACAACTGCGCCTGTTCTTCCCCCAACTGCTGTTCCTGCAAGTGTACCAATGAGAAATGCAAGTGCAAGGGTGCCTGCTGCGCTGGTGAATGCCAATGTGCTGATGAATGCGTGTGTACTGACAAATGCTGTTCCTGTAAATGCTCCAAAGAAGAATGCAACTGCAAATCCCAATGCTGCGCTGATGGCTGCAAATGCGCTGACAACTGCTCCTGTTCTTCCCTCTATTGCTGTTCCTGCAGTGCACCAATGAGAAATACAAGTGCAAGGGTGCCTGCTGCGCTGGTGAATGCCAATGTGCTGATGAATGCGTGTGCACTGACAAATGCTGTTCTTGTAAATGCTCCAAGGAGAATGCAACTGCAAGTCCCAATGCTGCGCTGATGGATGCAAATGCGCTGACAACTGTGCCTGTTCTTCCCCAATTGCTGTTCCTGCAAGTGCACCAATAAGAAATGCAAGTGCAAAGCTGCCTGCTGCGCCGGTGAATGCAAATGTGCTGATGAATGCGTGTGCACTGACAAGTGCTGTTCCTGTAAATGCTCCAAGGGAGAATGCAACTGCAAGTCTCAATGCTGCGCTGATAGATGCAAAGGCGCTGACAACTGCGTCTGTTGTTCCTCCAATTGCTGTTCCTGCAAGTGTACCAATGAGAAATGCAAGTGCAAGGGTGCCTGCTGCGCTGGTGAATGCCAATGTGCTGATGAATGCGTGTGCACTGACAAATGCTGTTCCTGTAAATGCTCCAAGGAAGAATGCAACTGCAAGTCCCAATGCTGCGCTGATGGATGCAAATGCGCTGACAACTGCACCTGTTCTTCCCCCAATTGCTGTTCCTGCAAGTGTACCAATGAGAAATGCAAGTGCAAGGGTGCCTGCTGCGCTGGTGAATGCCAATGTGCCGATGAATGCGTGTGCACTGACAAATGCTGTTCCTGTAAATGCGCCAACGGAGAATGCAACTGCAAGTCCCAATGCTGCGCTGATGGATGCAAATGCGCTGACAACTGCGCCTGTTCTTCCTCCAACTGCTGTTCCTGCAAGTGTACCAATGAGAAATGCAAGTGCAAGGGTGCCTGCTGCGCTGGTGAATGCCAATGTGCTGATGAATGCGTGTGTACTGACAAATGCTGTTCCTGTAAATGCTCCAAGGGAGAATGCAACTGCAAGTCCCAATGCTGCGCTGATGGATGCAAATGCGCTGACAACTGCGCCTGTTCTTCCCCCAATTGCTGTTCCTGCAAGTGCACCAATGAGAAATGCAAGTGCAAAGGTGCCTGCTGCGCTGGTGAATGCAAATGTGCTGATGAATGCGTGTGCACTGACAAATGCTGTTCCTGTAAATGCTCCAAGGGAGAATGCAACTGCAAGCCTCAATGCTGCGCTGATGGATGCAACTGCGGAGGCGATTGTGCTTGCTTTTCACCTAATTGTTGTTCTTGCAAATGCAATGAAGGTCAATGCAAATGCAAGGCTCCATGCTGTGCAGACGGTTGCCAATGTGCTGAAGAGTGTGTATGCAGTGACGCGAATTGCTGTTCTTATAAATGTTCAAAACAAAAAGAAATTGCAAGCAGCTGCACCCGTACTAAGTAAAAATATATGTTATCACGATTTGAGGTGTAATTCATAAATTAATTTAATTTTATGTTTATCATAATGTTATTCTTTTACTAATCTAAACTGTTCATATTGTCTACGCACATCATTGTTATTATCTGGTTATATTAATAATATTGTTCTAATCTATGAAATAAAACATTTATAAAGTTTAGGTACATATTTTCTATTCTACTAATTAAGTGTTTAAGTTGTGAAAATTATTCTTCAGGAATAAGAAAATAATAATATTGCTATTTTATGCTTCCAATTATTTTCTTATTACCAAGTCTAGTGTTGGTCCTTTTGTCTTGCTTTTTCTTGATTTGCCTTGGTCTCGCAAGACAAAACTAAAACAAGATTTGGTGATTTTAATTGCAAAACGAGGCAAGCGATTTTTGACGGTACAAGATAGTAAGTATATCCTACAAGAACAAGAAATCTTGTGAAGGTAGGAAATAATAATGCTTAAGTGTATGCAAAGAAGAAAGCAAGAATAGACGCTTTCGAAAGGCTTTGATGGTGTAGAATGTTACGCTTGTCATTGACTGCGCATAGAGCGTATACGTCCATTTTAGATGAAACAAAGCCAGAATAACGCCACTCAAAAATCGTGTGTACAAAGATACTCCAATTTTTGGGCTATACTGCTCGAAGAACTGACAACCTGGAGAAAACTATTATTAAAGGAAAACCACATGGTAAAAGACGGAGAAGTAAATCCCCTAATCGATTGCTTCATATCATAACGGCACTATTAAATCAACCACCTTCAGTTTCCATGTAGAGAGTTAAGAGCGACTACAATGAACAACCCTTATTAAAGAACGGTTTAATATGCTAAATGCTCAATAGACAACAATACATAAATCGTGATGTAATGATGAGAGAAAGAGAGAGAGAGAGTGAGAGAGAGCATACAAGCTAAAGGTAATATATTTTGGATATCTATTAAATACGTAGGTAGATACTTTATTTAAGGGGCAATTAAAAATATAAAACCATTTGTAAAAGAAACATTATTTTTGTAACTGCATGAAACGTAAATATTTTTAAACTTCACTTAACCAAAGTCAGGATTGAAGACATACCAGACTTCTCATTGATGCGACATTCAGATGTATACTCGTTTTCAAAATAAAAGCTGCCCCAAAACCTTTTATGAGGGTATGGATGTGCCATTTAAGACATATTTGGAAATGACATCTTCTAAATCTTCCACCAAGATTTAAAGAATTTATATACGGGGTGTAAATTAATTATGGAGGAAAGGTATACCACACCGATCTCTAAACTACACAAATGTCAAAATCGAAATTTCCAGTGTCCAATCTGCTCTACTTTCACAACGAAAGCTCCTTAAGATTACCACTTGCAGATGGAAAAGTTGACATATTAGCTGTGTAGATCAACAACTAACTATTACGGATTACTGTGTTATTACAGTTCAGAACTAAAAAATCCTTAAAGACGTTTCAAATTACTGACTCTCTTTGTTTGAAAACAAAATTTAACAATTGTTATCAGTATGAAAATTTCACATTTAGACAACAGTGCTTTTTGGTTGAAAAGGTATTAATCAAATAATCTTAAATGTGTAGTTTTAGAAACTTAAGTGATCACTAATGACATTACACATTGAATCTTATTAGTCATTGCAAGTCTCAAATAATTCGTGGATTAATAGTTTTTGCACAGTTCTTCTTGTTATTGTTATTTGTTTGCCTCTTTCCGTTACTTGTGTTCTTAACCTTTTGTTATTGTTGAAATTGTGTTCTCCATTTTTCGTGTTTAATTTTGTTAGTCATGCAATTTTCTTTTGACGAATACACTGACATGCTTTTATTATTTGGCGAGTGTCGAGCGAATGGTAAAGCAGCAGTCAGACTATACGCAGACCGATATCCTCTCAGAAGACATCCTGTAAGAAGCGTTTTTATACGACTAGATCGGAGCCTTAGGTAGTTTGACAGTTTCTCTTATCGAAAGAGGTGCAAATAGAACTAGAAGAACAGTTGGGCTTAAAGTGTTGAACCTTGTAGAAGAGGACCAGGGATGTGGCTCACGCCAAATGGAAAGAATGTAAGGCGTGAATCATATGACCTGTTTATCAGGTATTAGTTGATATCGATTCAGAAGATTATTTTGCCCGTCAATTGTACTGCGAAACTTTACTTGAGAAAATTGAAATTAATCGCAATTCCCTAGAAAGATACTATGGACAGACGAATGCGTGTTTACCAGAAATGGAGTTTTTACTTTACATAATTTACATTTATGGTGTAATGAAAATCCTCATGCTGTATTGGAAAGAAAACATATAGTCAGATTTAGTGGAAACATTTGGACAGGTATTTTAGACCACATGATATTAGGATCACCTGTTCTCCCCTACAGCATCAACGCAAACGGCTACTTGTTCTTTCTAACTAATGATTTGGTTGATCTTTAAGAAGATGTACCATTGGATAAAAGGGCTTAAATGTGGTACCAATATGATGTTGTCTCACCCCATTATGGAATGAACATTTCCCAAGAAGATGGATAGGTCGCGGTGTCAAATAGCATGACCAGTCAGATCGCCAGATTTAAATCCACTGGATTTCTTTATCTGGGCATACATAAAAGAAAATGTGTACCATATACCAGTTACAACTGTTGAACAGCTCGAAAAGCTAATTCAACGAGCTTTTAATTCAGTTTCTCGAGAAATGCTTCAAAATGTCCAACGAAGTGTTCCACAAAAAGCAAGAAGGTGGCCACTTTCAACATATCTAAAGAAAATCTTTGTTTCTCTTAATTTGCACTTTAAGTAATATTCTAATAAAATATGTGCCTAATTTTTGAGGTTTTTTAAAATATTTTTTTTGCAATACCGTTTCGCTTGTGAAACAAACATATATATAATTTTAAGGTGTATTTTATCTATTCCAACAT
The DNA here is from genome assembly GCA_940337035.1 of Agriotes lineatus. Classification (NCBI taxonomy): domain Eukaryota; kingdom Metazoa; phylum Arthropoda; class Insecta; order Coleoptera; family Elateridae; genus Agriotes; species Agriotes lineatus. Next base: position 62,645,883 of record OW679197.1, on the reverse strand, counting down.
TTTAAACTATACTAAATGTGTTTAAATACTTTTTTTTATTTTAAAAAGATTTGTCAAAGTACCCCTTATTTTGGTGTTACTTTGCCAACGTGAATAACTTCTACCTATGCTAATGTAATGTTTGTAGTCTAGAGGAGTACATTGACATATAAAACTATCGTGCATTAAAAAAAGAACACCAAAAACAGCACTTCGTATACAGATAATGCAAACTTCTTTATTCGTAAGGTCAGATAACAAATGAAAATGTATTTTTCTTAAAGAAGTAACAAAATAATAGATAAGTCTTACTAAACATTATGGTATTTGTTAAAGTTAATATCAAAAAAAATTTTTTTTCTATAGGAAGACACGGTTTTTGGAGTTGGAAGGAAGAGAGCTATTTCATTCTTCAAAATATGTGAAATATCTTCAGTAGCAGGATAGGAAAACATTTTTTTTTGTCTTCTCAAGTATTTTACTTCCACAAAATTGTCTTCATATGTCTAAAATCTCACATACGTAATGTTTAATAATCTTGTCTTCTTTCTTGCTTTTAAAAGCAATGAGCACAAAAAGTCTTATTTTAATAATTTCTTCGTTCTCATTCTTATCATCTTGATTTTCCACTGCTTCATCTTTATTTTCCACTTCATCGTGATCTTCCACTTTTTCTGTATTTTTCTCTTTCTCTCTTCCTAATTCTTCTTTACTATTATCCTCCTTATCCTGAAACATATCTTCGTAGCTGACGGATGCACCAGGTTCTACGCTTATCATTTTTTTTTAATTTTACATTTAATGTTAGACTCGGCTGGACGTCTTGTTGACTTTAGATATTCAAGAAATACTTGAGTAATTGTTCCGTGTGTTGCTCCTTCTTCCAGGCCCTTTTTTGACATTCTCTTTAAGACTGTATTCCTATTTGTTGGATAAATTTCTGTTACTCGGAAACTACTTTTGATAATTGACGTTTCGCTGATTTTAATCTTCTCCATAAGTCGGTTTAACAGTTGTGGAAATGTTGTTTTGTTAAGTGTTTGATCTTTTGTGCTTTGTTGCTTATGTTCCGTAAGAATTGCACGCCAACGAATTTTTAGTGGTCTAAAATAACTCACCTCAAGTGGCTGCGTTAAGTGAGTTGAATTAGGTGGTAGCAATTAGAGATGGGCGCGTGAGTGAGTTTTCGCTCACGTCACGCACTTTTCACGCTTGCTTTAAACACTCACGTTCACGCACGTTCATGCTCACGTTCACTCACGTTCACGGCGTGACACGCCGCTCACGACGTGACACGCAGCTTTTATTTCAAAATTTAAATTCAAATAGAACAGAATGTTCAAATTTAAAACCAATGAAAAAAACCCTAAACAGAACTAAAAATATGTTTTGCACGTGACATAATTTACGTGATATGTTGCAATCAGAATAGTTGATATAAAAAGAAACAAATGAAAATTGACTACAATAACTGACGACAAGGGTTAAATACTGATTTATCGCAAATACATTTCTTGCAGCTATCTTCAAAGACATTACTTTTAATACCAAACGCTGTCATTGGAATTGACGTTTCCCTTATTGGTATGAGTACAGAAGGTATATGTTGCTAGGCAACACTTAATTCTTAGGTTTAAAAGTACTTTTACGTACAAAGATCAACATTTTCAGCGTTAAGGCGAGTATACAAAACAAATCATTACTTTTATTAGAATAATAAGTTCATCTACACATGTACACAATAAATTGGTTTAAAAATAAAAGGTAATTAACATTTTCGGTGTTAAGTTGAGCATACAAAACAAAACATTACTTTTTTAAAAATAGGTTCATCTACACATCTACAAAATACATTTTTGGTTTAATAATAAAACGTAATAATATTTTCAGCGTTAAGCCGAGTATACAAAACAAAACATTACTTTTATTAGAATAATAAGTTCTTCTACACAATAAATTGGTTAAAAAATAAATCGTAATCAACATTTTCAGTGTTAAGTTGAGCATACAAAACAAAACATTACTTTTTAAAAAATAGGTTTATCTACACAATACATTTTTGGTTTAATAATAAAACGTAATAATATTTTCAGTGTTAAGCCGAATATACAAAACAAAAAATTACTTTTATTAGAATAATAACTTCATCTACACATCTACACATAAAAATTTTGATTTAAAAATAATATGTAATCAGCACCCGGGGCACCATGCATATTTTTATTCGTTATTAAATATTTAACGTGAAATTAACGTGAAACGTGAATCACTCCTTGGAAATTTTTCATTCACGTTCACGTCACGGTTTTCAAATATTAGTCACGTTCACGACGTGACACGACTGTTTTCACGTCACGCGCCCATCCCTAGTAGCAATATAAGTCTTATATTGTTTCTCTGACAAAGTCGTAAAACTTGTATATTTAAGTGGGATGATAAGTTGTCCCTTATTATGACTTTGGGACCTTCCAGGGGCTTTGCTCAGGAAACTATAACGTTCAAGAACCAGTCTTCAAAACAGTAGCTGTTAAACCACCTTGATTTAGTTCTGTTATATCGGGTTTTCTGTGGTCCACCCACACACCATTGGTCATATAACCTTTCGACTTTATAAACCCGGGGTGGTAAAACCTGGCCTGCTGCTGTTGCTGCAAACATTATGGAAATTGCCGTTTTTGCTGAAACTCGTTATTAGTTTCCAAATTTTCAAAATAACGTGTTATTTATTCTAGTTTTTTCACTTCTTGTTCTATTGATATTTTGGCAGAGCCTAATTTTTCTCTGTTTCTTTGCAGAAAATTTAAACTCCAATCTTTACCGGGCATATTTGCATTAAATTGTGTTATTGTCATTCATTCTAGATCTAAGTACTACTAGCCTTAAATCGAATAAAGTAAGTGGGCTGCCATATTCTGCACTAGCAATTAATAAATCTACAAGAGTTCTTTCGGTAGCTTCCAAAAGTAAAGTTGGGGCACCACCAATTCCTGCATGCTTTCCTTTTATTTTGTTCAGTAGAGTTTGTCTAGGTATATTATACTTATGTAATATTGTTTGGTAGGTTACACCACCTCTTCTATATGCTTTATAGCAAGGTTTTTGGGTCGTAGTCCACATATCTGCGCGACCCCAGCTGACTTTTATACAATATAGGCATTACTGCTTACTTACAAAAGAGGAAAATCTTACGTGTATGTGGGAGGAGATTCAAAATTTCATGACGAATACCGCTAGAACCAAAATGGGGTACATAATGGATATGGATGACAGACAATAATGGATGAACGACGAAAATGCAAACGCAAAATAAATCGCAATGTCTATAAAAAATATTCAAGGACTAATAAGGACGAATGTCAGAATATCGAAGAATGAATAGCTGAAACGTTAATTTGAGGAGATTACAAACCTTGCATGACGACTTAAATCATCAAACAAGTAAAAAGAAACTGCTGGAATATATTGAAAGCAGAACTTCTCTATAATAGCAAATGCGAAAGATAAAATTGTTGACGCGACCATGAAAGTAAATTAATCTGGGAAAAATACATTATAAATCATTTTTCGGATAAAAAAACAACTAAGGAAACACAGTAGATGACCTGTTAGGACCCTTAATCATAAAATAAAAAATCTAAAAAGCTGTACACATGCTAAAAAACAACAATGCGGCTGGGCCAGATGAAATCCTATCAGAACTCATTAAACCTCTAGATGAAAATAATATTGCAGTTCGCCACAATGTTTTCACATATAATCTCATAAGAGCATCAATTCTTTCCGGAAATTTTTTTGAGTGCGGTCCAACAACGTCGTATTAATTTGCCCGAGCGGGACGCGAGGGCAAATTAGGACGTTGTTGGAATGCACGAAAATAATTTCCGGATATGAATTAATGCTCGAATGCAGATTCGGTAAGAAAATCGTAACGCCACAAACCCTCACAGTTACGTTGGTCTACCTACAAAAAATTTCCAAGAAATTTTTTTATTGTCTTGGTAACGGCTCGTGAACTAATTTTTCTATTGGTCATTAATGAGTGTCGTACGATTTTCAGTAAAATCTATGAAACTGGTTTTTACCCTCCTCAGTAGCTACCGCCAACTTTTATCCCCTTGTCGAAAAATAATGCAAGAAAATGCGAGCAGCATAGACTTGTCTTCTGAGTCTAACCTTAAAACTGTTTCTTAGTCATCTATGGTTCTAAGAAAAGCTTTTGCCAGAAGTCAACACTATAAACTCATGAACATTCTGAGACAAGTGGATATCGATCAAAAAGTTATTCTTTGCATAGAAGTGTGTAGTTTAGAAATGCTCAAATTCTACATTAAAGAAAGAGGTTTGAGGTTTGAGGTTGTTAGGGTATTTATACAACTCAATTTCTTTGCAAATCTCTCTAGTAAATAATAATGAGCATTTGCAGATAATGGAAGATTCAACAAAGAGAATCTTATGGTCGGTATTGGGTGGGTGTTCGGCGATGGCCGATTATGATGCGACGTCTGCCGAATGAGTTTTTACTATACGCCCTGTTTCGCCAGTGCACATACCATTACAAGAGCAATGGATTCTGTAAAAACCTTTTAATTATATGGTTTTCAATTTATCCTTGGATAAAGGTAGAATTTGTGAGATTTTTCTAGGGGATTTTAACATCGTTTCGACGTTTTGTTTTAGAAAAAACTTTCCTGTGCGATCGGTCACTTGATGAATATGGATTGTTGCTGCAAGAGGATTGGTTCTCAGAGACTTGGATGGCTGTGGATTATTATGGAGGACCGTATATTTGTAATACGGTAACCATTGTTAAAAAAATCCAAATATGATTTAATTCAAAGTGGAGATTATCAGGTTGAGATATGGGAATAGCAAGGTGCACAAGTGAATAATTGATGATGGAAGGTTTATCTGCTGAATTATGATAGGAAACTAGTCAGTTGTAGTTGTATTAGGTCGTTATCAGCTTAACTGTGGAATATATGGATACATACCAGTTACTAAAACCGTGTGCAACTGGGATCGACTCATTTTGCACGTGTTATTTTGGCAACGAATGACAAAATTGTGGACCGATTCTTGGAGATAATTATTATCATTATCTAGAAAATTCCATATCGCACTTCTGGTAAACAACTGACCACTACAAGTATTTATTAAAAATATGTTTGTATATCAAAGGTTTTATAATTTAGTTCTATCTGACCTCCGAACCATTTAAGAATTCAATCGAGACATGACTTTACTAATGCTTCAAGTTTTTTTCTTAAAATTCGAGGTACTGATACTTGCTCTTCTCTAGATCATTTTCTATAATACTGTTAGTTCTTGACAATTAAACTTCGAGAACTTGTCTAGGATCTATAAAGAGAAGATTCATTTGTAGCTTATAACTACTCATAGCTTACTAGTATTCTAGTCTAGTTGTGGGTTTTACCTATAATTTGAATTATACAGTGAGAATAATGTAAGACTGTACACGGCTAAATTATGCAAAATTTGACATAGGGAATTTACTTTACCGGTTTCAGGATATTAAGCCTTTGTTTACATATACAAAAGTGGGCTGGTAACTAGGTCATAACTTATCTGTAGGGTAATGGAATATTACCCTACATGGCAACCATAACCATATAGCAACCGATAAACTATTGAACATATCACGGATGTTATGAATCATAACAGCCTCAGATGTTTTAAAATCCTCGCTCTACGAGCTCGGATTTCAAAACATCTGCGGCAGTTATGATACTCATAACATTCCTAGATATGTTAATAGCTATAATGCTACCATGGTGTTTGTAAACAAAATAACAACACAATGACTACAGAAAAAAACGACAATTGTTACTAGCATGGGTAAATTGATTAATGCTAAAATAAAGTTGCCAATGTATAGTCTTACATTATTCACACGGTATACGTATTTGCCTTTTATTGAAAACTGCTGTAGTTTCTCGTTACGTACGTATACATTTTAAGCATCTTATTTTAATTCCTGTAAAATACGTTCCTTATTTGACTTAGAAATTATTAAACTAAAAAGAAATTTATTTTTCTATATAATTCAACGGGCAATAGTAATAGTACTTTAATTTAAAAAGACCGATTGCCATTCTTATGGATGCATTTATTACTATATTTGGTATTCTTCTTCATAAAACGTGTATTTATTATTATTAAGCAAAACATTTCTGTTGTTTTGCAAAACTTCAGTATGAACGGAAGCGCGAATTATAAAACTCTTTCATTATTATAGCGAAGCTTCTGTTATTTTTTCTATTTGTTGCAATAATTCTAATAAAATATCATACTCATCATACAGACAGACATATTACACCTGCGTTAAAAAAACCTGGAGCAGTCACACATTTTATTTTGTTTCTGTCTTAATCATAACATATTTCCAAAATTACAGAGACACAAGAAAATTTAGTAATAAATGTATCCTGCTGAAGAAATTAAAAGTTATTGGCCCTGCCAGTAAAATGTCACTGTGAGATCAGCATCGTGAAGCCAATGTTTCATTCACTGGCAGTGCGTCCACTGATAATGTTTTGAAGGCGATATTCTTTGAAGGTTTTTTTGTAAACAGTGTTTTTGTAATTATAGTTTTTACTAACTACATCTTTAAAAGTAAATATTTTTCAGACAACTGTTTCTAAAGTTGTAGTACCTACTGGTGGATGCTATATTAACGAAGGCTCTAAACTTTTCATTGTCATTTCTTTTATTTCCTCATGAGATTTAAACATTAATTCTTACATTAATACTTACTTGACTTTAAAAACTGCTGTCATTTTTAATTATAAATTTTACACACGCAATTGTTATTGTTATTTTCTTATATTCTCCAAAACCTTGGAAATCAAATATAAAAAAAATTAAATATTTCTACTTTTCAATCATTGTGACTTTTTAGCTAAACATATCAATTTTAGGTTAGCTTGTTTTCAAATTGTGACTGTCGCTAATTATTATGTATCATTGTGCAACAGTAACCCTTTTCTACAGCAATTATGTAAGAAATAAACTTACGTTTTATCCTTTCTAATAATATTTACTTTTGCAGATAAAAACTGACTAACATAACAACTTAGTTCAAAATTATCGTCATCAACCAATTTGCAATCAACGAATGGACAATTAGCTGGTATCATTTACTATTTCATATATAATTGACTATTCCCCTCAGATAATATAAACCAATCCCATCAATCAATTTTCAAAATTTGAACCAATCAGAGTCGAATACAGCGAATATTTTGCACTAGTGCAATATCGAGTCTTTGCGGGAAGGAGAGCAAACCAGCTAGGTATACAAGAAATTTCAGAAAGAAAACTGAAAACTCTTTAAAAATAAATAGTGTGGTATACAAAGGATGACAGTTCTTCGAGGAATAGTCTTGCAATATTCCCCGCGTGCATTCTGTATAATTTGAATATTTCTCTCGAACGCTTAGCGTTCTCGAGAAATACTCGAATATACAGAATGCACTAGGGATATAACTACTTAATATTAATAAATATGATTGTTTCTGACTGATCTTTCTTTCAGTTAATGGGCAATAAAATTTGCTGAAGAACTGTCGATACCATTGTATGAAATAAAATATTTAATGATAAAACCGTACTGCTGGACTTAATATTCTTTTTATTTGCATTAAAATTAAGCTGCATGTTAATTATATTTTATTTATAATGGTTAGCCGTTGTAAGACCATATCAATATATATAAATTGTAACGTAGTGTCCCTTGTATGTATGCAAGAGTCTCGCCAAAGTCTTGCAAAATTGAAACAAAATAATAGTATTTCAAAAAAGTGTGACGTCATTCTACAACACAAGAAATGTGCAAGACTTTCGCAAGACAAGACAAGAAACGATCTTGCAAGAGTCAAGCAAGACCAAGGCATAAAGAATCTTGTCTCAGTCATCACTAACCAATTTGGTATGTATTCCGTTGATACTACGTGGGAAAGAATGAACTTATTGGCTTGTCCGATTTCAAGTTCTACATCCTCTTTGCTTTTATCTTTAGGGGCTTCTGAAAAGGCTTTATGCCATTCCACTTCTGGGTTCTAAATTACAATTTTACAGATCTTAGGTCTCAACGCGCACACATTAAGCTATTTTGACATCAGCAACCTTAGGCTGCATCACTCAAGCCACCCAACTCTTTTGGTAAACTAGATGATACTAGCCAAAAGGGTGCTGTGGGTCCCAGTCACGTCAGACGACGAATCAGAGCACATAACGTTTAAACAGGATTTTTTGTGCCGTGTTGTGATCCAAGTTGCACCCCCAGCGGATTGGGTTATTAACTAGGTCCATTCTATGCATGGATTCGATAGCTTTGCAGTGTCCATAAACTAGTCCTAGAACAACTTGTAGTTTCTCTAACCCTTTGGAAGGCGCTAAAACATCAATTCTTGTGTAGTGGCATTTTCCCTTAGATCCATCAGGAAAAATAATGAAATTAACATTATTATAGGCAACTTTAACTTGAAGTTGGGACAAAAATATGAATATGTATTGGGTTTATTCGGATTAAAAATAGGAAACAAAAAAGGGTACTGCCTCCTACAATTCTAACAAGAAGAAAATATTCAAATTACTAATACTGGTTCCGTCTACCACCTCGTCGACTGCATACATGAAAGTCCCCGGCACATAACCTTACCAATATAGTTCGTAATCAGATTATGTACTTATTAAAGGCGTTTCGGGTCTTGAATCACTAGAGCGTGTATCTACCCTGGATATGCCACCCGATGAATATTGCTGCTGACATGGCTTAAAATGAAAATTGTCAGGTACAGAAACACAATGACACGCCGGAAAGAAGTAAAGAAATTAACAATAAAATAGAGACAACAACATTATAGAAAAAGAAGAAAGTATAATCTACATGTGGGAGAAGATGCAAAATATCATGAAAAATACTGCTCAAACCAAAATAAACATGGATGACAGACAAAATTCTTACATTAACGGCTGAACGACAAAAATACAAACACCAAACGGGTGGCAATGCCTATAAAAAATATTTAAAAACTAATAAGAACGAATGTCAGAATAGCGAAGAATGAATGCTTGAAACGCAAATGTGAGGAGATTGAACCATTACAAACGTTAATGACAATTTTAATCTTCACGAAAAGATTAAAAGAAACTGTTGGAATATATCGAACGACACACTTCTCCATACTAACAAATGAAAAGGATAAAATTGATCGGGACGCTCGTAAAAGTAAATCAATCTAGGAAAACTACATTAGAAATTTCTTTTTGGATGAAAAAACAACTAATGACACACCGTAGATGACAGCATAGACTTGTCAGTCGTATGAGTTGAGCCTTAAAACTGGTTTTCAAAGTCATCCACCAAAGAATATTTTCAAAATGTGAGCGAACCATTGGTGACGGTTTTTGGTTCAGGCAAGGTCTGGGTACTAGAGAAACTTTAGTCTTAGTGCGGGTATTAGTCCAAAACTGTTGGGTACATTCAGAAGCAAAACATAGGCCTATGATTCATAGATTACGAAAAAGCTCTTGACAGAAGTCAACACTATAAAATCATGAGACTCACTTATGAGACAGATAGATATCAATCAAAAAGAAAATCTTTGCATAGACGTGTGTAGCTTAGAAATGCTCGCATTCTACATTAAAGAAAGAGGGTAATCTTCCTTCGTCTCGATTGAGGTTGTTGGGACGTCTATACAACTCAAATTACTCAGGTAATAGGTTTCATCAAAGATAATCTTATAGTCGGTATCGGGTTGGTGTTCGGCGATGGCCGATTATGATGCGAGGCCTGATCTGCGATAACGCTGGTGTTCAAAGATATGAGTTTTTACTATAATCTTTGCTTTACCAATGCACATTGCATTACAGGAGCAATGGAATCTATAAACACCTTTTGCTTATATGGTTTTAATTTATCCTTACAGAAAAAAAGAATTTGTGAGATTTTGCTCTGGGGTTTGAACATCGTTTTGACGTTGCTTTCGAAAAGGCTTTCCTATACGATCGGTCACATGGTTAGTATGGATTGGTTCTCAGAGGCTTTGGTGGCTGTGGATGGAAATGGCGGACTGTATATTTCTAATACAGTAACCGTTGTTTCTAAAAATTTTCCGAATATAATTCAATCCAGAGTGGATGTTATCAGGTTAAGATATGAGAAGAGCAGGTGCACAAATGAATTGATGATGGAAAGTTTATGTGTTGAATTAGAATAGGATACTAGTCAATCGTAGTAGACTTCGGTCTCTATTAACTAACTGTGGAATATAGGTACACTTATATACTAGCTACTGAAACCGTGTGCAACTCGGAGCGACTCGTTTTGCACAAGTTATTTCGTCAACGAATGATATAATTATTGTTGACCGATTCTTGGAGATAATTATTATCATTATCTAGAAAATTCTATGACGCAATTTTGATAAACAGATGGCCACTACAAGTATTTATTACAAATTTGTTTCTATATCAAAGGTTTTATAATTTAATCTGACCTCCGAAACATTTAAAAATTAAATCGAGACATTACTAATGGTTCAAGTTGGCTCTTAAAATTCGAAGTACTGATACTTGATCTTCTTTCAGATGTTACTGAATGAACCTTGCAGGCGCAATTTCAGCAAACACTCTAGATCATTATATATAATACTGTTATTTCTTAACAATTAAATTTCGATGACCTGTCTAGGATTTATAAAGAGAATACTCAAGGGTAATACCACAAGCAGTGGATATATTTTTGACAAATATTTTGTCGTTTCCATGTAAATTATTGCGTTTAAATTTCACGATACAAAATCACATCAAAAATGTCACGAGCCGAAGGCGAGTGACATTTAAATGTGATTTTGTTGAGTGAAATTTGCAATAATTTCTATGGGAATGACAAAATATTAAAAAAATATATATCCACTTCGAGTGGTATTTGGGACGACTATTTAACAATATTAATACATAACGGTTAACTTTATTGAAAAATATTCCAACAATTAATATAATTATTCATTCTCAATTAATTTCAGCGGAATACTTCCAAAACACAGCATTTTAAATTTTTTTAAACAAGCCACACAGTTTGTTGGGGTTTAGTGTTACGTAACCTAGCGATATCACTAAGGACAGAACATCGTTGCTAAGCGATACTTCGCAACAAGGCTATTTATTTTTTGAGTACGTACATTGTTTTGTGAATATTTTGCATGGTGCCCAATATTCAGTGATATACTGCTGTTATTGGTTGAAAAAAGCAAATGTCTGCAATGTGATTGGCTTATATGTTATAGTGTTGAATAGTCGTATGAAGCTTATACCTACTCATAGCTTTCTAGTATTCTTGTAAGTTGTGTGTTTTACTTATAATTTGAATTATACAATGTATTTGCCTTTTATTGAAATTTAAATAACTTATTTTAATTCCTGTCAAATGCCTTGCTTATTTGACTTAAAAATTATTAAACTAAAAAGGAATTTATTTTTCCGTATAATTCAACGGGTAATGCTAATTACAGTAATAAAACCTTAATTTAAAAAGGCTGATGGCCATTCTTATGGATGTATTTTTTACTGTATTTGGTATTGTTCTTCATAAAACGTGTATTAATTATTAATTATTATTATCTAAACTACATTACTTGCAAGACGTTTTCTGAAGTCGCTCTGGAAACGTAGGCAAGTAACGCCTCTGTAAATCTGTTTTTAGTGAGAGTGATATCTAAGAGTTTTCTGTTCTGTGCCTCAATAACTAGTAAAAACTAGGAAAATGCCTGACTGCGCTGTATGCAGACAACCTGAAGATAGGAAGAAAAGAGATACCATTCCGTGTTCGGGTTCATGCAAACAACTTTTCCACTTTGCATGTGTCAAGTTATCTCCTGATATTTTATCAAACACCGGCATTTCTTGGAAATGCAAACGTTGCAGCCAAACAAATGTTCCTAACTCTGATGTGCTACCAATCATGGACTCCTCAAGCCAATCAGTAACGCTAAGTGACGTAATGAGTGCAGTAAAACAGGTACATCTCGAACTAGCCGCCGTAAGACAACAGCAGTCGGATCTCCTGGATTCAGTCAACTTCTGTTCCAACAAAATCGACGAATTCGACACTCGTCTTAAGGAATTTTCCAATAAAATCAAACTTGTTGATGATCTTACCCAAGAAAACAATAAATTGAAGACCGATATGTCTGAAATTATGGAGAGGCTTAATCACCTAGAGCAACGCTCCCGGCTAAACAATTTGGAGTTGCAAGAAGTCCCCGAAACCTCAAACGAAAATATTTCAAATTTAATTCTAAAAATCCCTTCTGTTTTGGAATGCGATGTAAAAAATGAGGACATTGAAGTTTGCCATCGTGTTGCAAAGTTTAACCATACCTCCAACAAACCCAAAAACATCATAATTAGGTTCTTTTCCCGCCAGAAGAAGCAGTTATTACTCGCAGCCTTCAAGAATAAGCGAGTCCTGCATGCAAATGCTATCGGCTTCACCTCTGACCAGCGCATATTTATCAATGAACACCTTTCCCCAGCAAATAAGAAGCTTTTCTTTGATGTGCGTCTAAAATGCCAGCGTTTTGGCTATAAATACGTATGGGTGAAAGATTGCAGCATCTTTATAAAAAAAAGTGATAGTGCACGTACCCTCTGTATAAAATCGGTGGTTGATTTGGCCAAAGTCACAGAGTAACTAACATTAGCGTTAGCTTTTTTTTGCTCACTAATTTTTTTTTGTTTAATAATGTAGTAATACTTTCTCTTTTTATTATGGCGGTCTCAGTCTATTATCAGAATGTCAGAGGTCTTCGGACCAAAACTGTAGACGTTAAAAATCAGATCTCAATTAATAATTATGATGTCATATGTTTTACTGAAACTTGGTTATTGGACTCCATTGACTCAGCTGAAATTTTTGATGCGCGGTATGTAGTATACCGTCGTGACCGAGAATATTTAAATGTCTCCAGGGGAGGTGGAGTTCTGATTGCCGTATTAAAAAAGTACTCTTCGGTGAGGTTACAGCGGTAGGAAAGCAGTGCTGAAGATTTATGGGTGCAAATACATATAAGATTACCCAGTGCCTTCTATCGGAGTGCAGCAAATATTTGCTGTTTTTTGACTTTGGCATGTAGAATTTACATTTGGCGATAACATTTTCGTTGGAACTGCATTTATTTTTCTACCTGTCTTTTAAAATAAAAATTGTATTTAATTTGGCCCGGTTACGCATATTAATGAATTAAATGTTAAATATTTGGCGTGTAAAATTCTCCAAATAGTTTATATCTGGTCTATTGTTTTTGTTTTTTGTAAATAATAATTAATAATATTGTTCAACTTTTTATTCTGCTAGATAGATAATTATTTGGTTTTGTAAAAAAGCAAAATTTTAGTAATTTTCTTGTTTTTTGTTTGTAATGTGGCATTATTTTATTTTATTTCATTAATTAATTTTGTATCTTTGGGAATGGCACCACAATGAAGATACTAATGTAGTCAGCTGCAGTAGCTGCTAATGTTAAATACTTTAAAATGCGCCCACCTAAACGTACGTTCTATCTTAAATAATTTCGATAACTTTAAGGAGCAGGTGTTGTCTTGTCAATACGATTTGGTCGCTTGTACCGAAACTTGGTTGACCGCAGATATTTCGACCAGTGCGATATGTATTGATGGTTATAACGTTGTGCGTAGAGATAGAGTGACACGTGGAGGCGGTGTTGCTTTTTATATTAAGTCACCCTTTTCTTTTTCCATTTTAGAGAGTAGTTCTGATATTGAAAAACTTTGGATACAAATGACATTTCAAAAATGTAAATATGCATTTGGAGTTGTGTACAACCCGCACAGAAGATTTTATATGGAATTTGTAAACACTTTGGAAACTACATTATCAATGATGTTATCGGCGAATAAAGAAACATTTTTCTTTGGTGACGTCAATATCGACATGGCAGATACGGAAAGCTGTTCTACTTTGCATATGGTTGATTTTCTCGAGAGCCTTGGTTTAAAGCAGGTAATTAGCGAACCTACCCGTATTACACAATCATCGTTTTCTCTAATTGACTTAATAATCGTTTCAAACAGGAAGCTTGTTTCCAACATTGGCGTCTTAAATATGCACGAAATATCTGATCACCACTTAATATATTGTTTAATAAATGTGCCTCATGTAGTTCCTGTATCAGTTATACGAACATATAGAGATTTTAAAAATTTCGATTATTCTCAATTCGATGCCGATTTACGCTCAATACCGTGGAACAACGTTTATAGCATTAATAATATAGATGGTAAAGTTAAGTTTTTTGTTGACAGCCTAAATACGCTTCTTAATATCCATGCACCAATTATTTCTTCCAGAGTTACCAAACCTCACGCTCCTTGGTTAACAAATAATATTAAAAATATGATAAGTACACGTGATAAGGCTTTCAGTCGATTCAAGAAAAGTAAGAACCCGGAACACTGGAAATATTACAAACAACTTAGAAATCATACGAATAGCGCAATAAAACGGGAAAAGAAAGCATATTATAATTGCAAATTTAGAGCTGATTCTGCTTCACTCTGGAGTGACTTTAAAAATCTGAATATTTCTAATAAACAGCATAAACGCGAATTTCCTCCTCATCTATCCGACTGCGGCCAACTAAATAATTTTTTTATTAATAGCATACCTAAGGTAAACATTGATGGTCAGGTAATAGATTTTTATTTAAATAAAACAAAAGCACATACTCGTATCTCAGATGTCTTCAACTTTATGCCTACGGACAAAATTGAGGTGTTGAAAATAATTTCATCAATCAAGACTAAAGCTATTGGAGTGGATGGTTTGAGTATTTCCATTATTAAATTTTGTATTCCGTTTTTGCTTCCAATAATTACCCATTTAATGAATTATTGTCTAACTAATTCCGTATTTCCCAAGTGTTGGAAACAAGCTCTTGTCAAACCTTTACCCAAAGTCACATCACCAACTGAATTTAAAGAATTAAGGCCAATAAGTATTCTTCTCGTTTTGTCAAAAGTTGTAGAAAAAATAATGGAGCGACAACTACGACAACATATTGAGCGGTTTAAGGTATTGCCTGATGTACAGTCAGGTTTTCGGAAAGGATACAGTTGCAGTACGGCATTACTAAAAATTACTAACGATATAATTCTAGCTACTGATGAAGGTAAGCTAACAGTGCTTGTTCTGCTTGATTATTCTAAGGCTTTTGACACTATCAACCATGATGTATTACTTTCAATTTTTCATTATATTGGCTTAAGTAAACAGGCTATTACTTTGTTAGCAGCTTATCTCTCAGACCGCTGTCAGGCTGTTAGTCTTAATGATAAGCAATCCAAATTTTGTAAAATTTCTTCTGGAGTACCGCAGGAGTCTATTCTGGGACCACTTTTTTTCACAATTTATACTTCGTTATTCCCATCAGTTTTGCAATCGAGTACATCCCACTTTTATGCAGACGACTCGCAAATTTATAAATCTTTCAAACCCGACGAAATTATAGAGTCGTGTGAAGCTATAAATTTAGATCTTGAGAACCTGGCAAACATTTCTGAGCAACATGCCTTACAATTAAATCCAAATAAATCAGCTGTTTTAATATTTGGCAAAAAAAATGACAGACAAAAACTTTCAAATTTAGTAAATATTAGGATACAAAATAAAACTCTCCCATTAGTTGATTCTGCTAAAAATCTGGGTTTAACACTTGACAGCGGCCTGCGTTTTAAACAGCATGTGTCTAGGTGCTTGTAGAGTGCATACTGTAACCTTCGGCTTATTTTTCAAAACCGACATGTTCTAAATAAACAAATTAAAGTTATGCTGTGCAATAGCCTAGTTTTGTCTAAATTCGATTTCTGTGATACAGTTTATGGTCCTTGCTTAGATTATCAAGATAAATCCAGAATTCAAAAGCTGCAAAATTCTTGTTTACGGCTAATATTTGGGATAAGAAAGTACGAAAGAATATCACATAAACTAAAGGAAGTGAGTTGGCTTGATATGAGTAGCAGGCGTTTTTTGCACTCCGCTTGTCTCTGTCACAAAGTTATAATCTCTGAATGTCCACCTTATCTCTACAATACAATTACATATCGTACTGATGTACATAACTTAAATTTAAGGTTCAGGGGTAGATTGAGTATACAATTGTTGTCCAGTGAGCAAGCTAAACGATGCTTCTCTTATTCGATTGCAAAAATTTACAATGCTTTGCCCCTGGATATTAAAACTTTAACACCAGCCAGGTTTCGGTGCCAGCTTAAGAAATTACTTTTAAATTGTACGTTGCGTGCTATCTCGTAGTATCTAATGTTGTGTGTATATTTGTTCCCTCAACTTAGAATGTTTTATTTTAATTTAAATCTACGTTTTTTTTTACATATGGTCTCATGTGCGGTACATAGGGCTTAGGTTTAAGTTTTTTTTTTCTTCTGCGGGGTTAGGTGGAAGAACGGCCCAGCTATATTTGGTAGCTGTGCTGAATCTCGCCTCGCGCAAACAAAATAATATGTGTTTGTTTTTATCATTATCAATAAAGGCGATTTATTATTATTATTATTATTAAATTGTTATTAAATGTGGACATGATCTAAACATCAAATTTAATGTTTGTTGTGTTTATATTCCGCCAAGCTCTCCCACTGCCGTATACGAAAGTCATTTAAATAATATCCAAAACTGTTATTTTCAGGCTGTAGGTGCAAAGTTTATAGTATTGGGAGATTACAATTTGCCTGATATTGAATGGTTGGTAAAAAATGATCACAGCGTCGATTATATTGCCAGTCATTCAAATATCAGTGCTAGTGTAATTGACTGCTTTAATCTTGTTAATTTAACTCAATTTAATGGATTTTTAAACTCTAACGGGCGTATTCTTGACTTAGCTTTCTCAGATTTGCACTTGATTGTGTCAGATATTAGCGATTTTTCATTATCCGCAATCGACATCCAACATCCTCCTCTCATCATTGAATTCCCACTGAATAACACTGCTCTCAAATCAGATGAAAGATCAATACTCAAATATCAGTTCCGTAAAGCAAATTATACAGTCATTAATGAACAGTTGACAGTTGTAAACTGGTCGTGTAGCCTGAATCATTTAAATATAAACTTAGCAACTGACAAATTTTATTCAATATTAAATGACCTTATTAAAAACTACGTGCCAGTAAAACGCAATCAAAATGTTTCATATCCAATATGGTTTTCTTCCAAACTCATTAACCTAATCAAACGAAAAAATAAAATTAGAAAAAGATACAAAATATACAAATCTGCCTCCGATTATTTGATATTTTCTTCGCTGCGCAAAAAAATAAAAACATTAGTCTCTGAATGCCATAAAAATTACATACAAACTTCCGAAGAGAATATTAAGCAAAATCCGAAGCAGTTTTGGTCTTTCGTAAAAGAGAACAGAGCAGATACGTCTGTGCCAAAATGGATTTATTTTAATGATGTTCAAGCA
The DNA here is from genome assembly GCA_940337035.1 of Agriotes lineatus. NCBI lineage: Eukaryota > Metazoa > Arthropoda > Insecta > Coleoptera > Elateridae > Agriotes > Agriotes lineatus. The sequence goes on along the minus strand of OW679197.1, from coordinate 62,628,376 downwards.
GATGACCCCACTAAGTGCGCTAACGTCTTTTTAGATTATTTTAAATCAGTTTACGAAAACAGCGTACAAGTCAGTTACAATGCCCACGATTACTCAACTCATAACAACTTAAGTACAATTACGTGCGAAGTTTCTGACATAGAAAATCTGTTAGCAAATATCAAAATAAATAAGTCGAGAGGGCCTGACGGTATAGACCATATATCTTATATATGGTATAGACCCATTTTTTGTCAAAATGTGTGCTCATTCTCTTTCGTATCCATTAAGTTTGCTCTTTAATAAATCACTCCGCGAAGGAGTTTTTCCAGATTACTGGAAATTGGCTTACGTTACCCCAATTTTTAAATCGGGTGATAAAGCTAACGTCTGTAATTATCGTCCAATATCCAAATTGTCAATTTTCGGAAAAATCTTAGAATCACTCATAAATAAAATATTACTTAATCACATCCAAAACTTTATCTCGCCAAACCAGCATGGATTTTTGCCACGTAAATCAGTTTCTACTAACTTGTTTAATTATTCAGAATTTATATGCGGAGCCATGAACAAAAGGTCCCAGGTTGATGCTGTGTATACTGATTTCTCCAAAGCTTTTGATAAAGTTAACCATTCTATACTTATACAAAAACTCTCAGGCTTTAGAGTGTCAGGTACGTTGCTTCACTGGTTTCGGTCGTATCTGGTTGGTAGAAAACAATGTGTTGTTACAAAAGGTTTTAAGTCGGATACGATTGAAATCAGTTCTGGCGTCCCACAGGGCTCGCACCTTGGACCAACTTTATTCATGGCTTTTATCAACGACCTGTCTTTTAACTTCAAATCGTCTTTTCTGTTATATGCTGATGATTTAAAATTGTTCAGAGAAATTAAATCCTCGCAAGATTGTAATGTTTTACAGCAAGATCTGAATTATCTCAGTGATTGGTGTAACAAAAATTAAATTTTTTTAAACGTACAAAAATGTCATAAAATATCATTTAGTAGAATCAAAAGAACAATTAATTTTGATTACAGAATAGACAATACAGTTCTCAGCGATGTTGCTTTTATACGTGACTTGGGCAGTGGCGTAGCGACGGGCCCACAGGGCCGCGGTCGCGGGGGGGGGGCGAGGAAATTAGGGGCCCTTTCTCATCCCAGCATGTGTCAAACGTATCTATACATGAAGCTAGGTAATGGGTAATATATAACAATTTCAAGTCAGCACGCTGAGACACCTGATTTCACAGGTTTTAAACCTCTGAAGAATATTTCAGGGTTAATATTTTTTACAAGGCAATAGATGTTATAAAAACTCAAATTAATAGAAGGTTTGAGGGAATGCAAAATATAGTCAAATATTTTCTATTTTTACTACCTCAAGTTTTAATTAGCTTAGATGATCTTAGCCTTTTTGAAAAAGCGATTCAGCTACAAGAGAGATATGGGGATGATCTTAGTGCTGCATTTCCAAATCAATTGGAATTATTTAACAAAACCTTTAAGGATGAAATTGAGAATATGAAAAGTGTAAAAGATTTGGCTGAGCTCATTATTTTGAAATATTCTGACATGAGCTCCAGTTTCACAGAGGTTATTTCCATTTTTTTATTATTCTCAACTCTACCTGTCACAGTGGCGAATGCAGAAAGGAGCTTCTCGAAACTTAAAATAATCAAAAATCACTTGCCTACGACTATGACCCAGGATCGGTTAAGTTCATTATCCCTTTTATCGATAGAAGCAGCACGAGCTGCGACTATAAATGTAAGCAAGGTAATTTCGAATTTTGCCCAAGTAAAATCAAGAAAAAATGTTTTGTGTGAATTTGAAACGTTATTCATCATATTTTTATATTACACTTATGAATTAATACAAATTCGAACATTGTTAATATTGCATTTACATTTAGTTTTTCATATCCACTTTTGGCATGTTCACTATTAATTAATTAATTAAAGTAATTATTATGAATTATTGTTTTTTTAGTTCTATTCTTCGTCTTCTTATTATTATTATTTTTATTGTTATTACTATTATTAATATTTGTTTAGGAACCAAACATAAATTTTAATCCTTTTAATTTAATTAGGCGAATATTTCACAAACACATATCGCATACGGAAAATGCTTAACAAAGCGTCAGCAGTAATGTAATCAGTGCTCGAATGACCGGTGAATAGCCTGCAATTCTGCACTCTGCAAGTTTGTTTGTTATGAAATTGAATACGCAAGTGCATATGCGAGCTGAAACTAGGGCAAATATTAAACTTTGTAAGCTAAGTCAGTATTTTTATATGTATAAATAGAAAAATATTCTAGTCAATAAACATACAGTTTGAAGTCTTGTTTCACTGTGTCACGCTGACCAACGGCCCCAGGTCTTTTTTGGTACATCATCTCGTGTGAGACCGCACGAGACCGTTGGTTTGCACCCCTTTTTAATTCCTGCACCCCTAAGATATTCCTGCAACTGTCCAAATTAAATTCATACAGTCCATTACAAGCTCCACCCTGAACATTTTGGTCCTTCGATCCTTTAAACGTTCCTGCTCCTAACATTTTGGTCCTTCAAGCTATTAAAACGTTCCTGCCCCTAGTATTTGATATTTCGAGCCTTTCAACGTTCCTGCCCCTAGTATTTGGTCCAGTGATCCCTTAATACGTACCAGCCCTCATCGAACAAGACCGTTACGATGGCGCAGCGACGGGAGATTTTCACAACCCAAGAAGATTTAGCAGAATCCATTCGCAGGCAGATTATCAACGTGAGGAAGGATGGCCCATCAAGAAAAAATGCAGCATATATCACCGCTCGCAGATCCACCCTAAAACAACTTTGGGAAGAATTTGAGGCCAACCATTCAGACCTGGCGAAGGAAGTCGAGGAAGAACACCCTTATTTTAAACACAATTTTTTTCAGCAAACCAAAGACGTTTACAATGAAGGGGTTGCCCTGCTCGACAAGTGCGAAGAAAATCTAGCCACACTAGGTGAAAGTTCACAGCAGCCAGCTGGACCAAAAGAAGATACGACCGCACGTGCTGACAAGGAGGGACAGTTTCGAATAAGAAGGCTACAGATCAAGGTGAATTCACTCCAAAGCGACATTCAGGAAGTCTGGAATAGGTTGAATGAGGAATGCAGTAAAAGGTATTGTGAATACAACATTAAGAATTTTAAGGATGATTGGGATGACATCAGAGCTCTAAACGAGGAGATACTATCCCACGGTAGCTACGACGACAAGGAGTTCCGTGAGACCAAGAAGATGGTCAACGAAATAATTGTAGTCCTGTACCAACACATCCAGGATGGAGAGGTTCAAAGTGTCAAGGAACACAGCCATGCGAATATAGTGTTGCCTACTCTTAAAATTCCATTTTTTGAAGGGACCTACGAAGCATGGCCTAGCTTTCATGACATTTTCCGAAGAATTGTTCATGAAAACCCACGACTAAGTAAGGCGGAAAAAATGCAGTACTTGAAGTCGCAGTTACGAGGGGAAGCCAGCAAGTTAGTGCAACACCTGGAGGCAACTGAAGCCAATTACGAGTCTGCATGGTTCATTATAAGGAACAGATACGACAACACCAGGCTGCTACTTGCGAAGTATTTAGATGACATAGTCAACCAGGCAACCCTGTTGAACGAATCTGCAGAAGGGATCAAGAAACTCCTTGACATGACTGCAGAATGCCTAAGAGCAATTGAGAACTTAGGAATTGAACCGGCCACATGGGGGCCTATCATGTGTCATATAGTGACACGGAAGTTGGACAAGGAAACCAACAGACTGTATGAGCAGTCACTAACGGCGCCAAGAGAAGTGCAAAAGTTCGAGCAGCTACTGAATTTCTTAGAAACAAGATTTCAGTCGCTGGAAGCTGTACAAAGACGGAACAAACTCGAACCCAGAAAACAAGGAATTGGGAAACCATGGGAAAGTCACCAGGATCGGTGGGCAGTGAAGACGTACCACACTGCTGACATATCGTGCTTCCACTGCGGAGGATCACACAGCATTAAATCCTGCCCAAAATTTAGCAATCTAAATATATCCGCACGTTGGGACTTCATAAAGAATAAAAAATTATGTTCAAACTGCTTCAAGCCTACAGGAAAATATAACTCCAGACACTTTTGCCCAGGGAAATGCAAGGTATGTAATAAAAGACATCATTGGCTTTTGCACGAAGATTTTAGCAAACAACAGCCTCCCAAGACCACAACGGCAATTTCCAGTGCAACAGCAACCAATAAGAACGAAAACATTGTTGCAAGCCTAGTAGGAAGACAGCATCGCAACGTTTTGCTTGCAACTGCCCTAATTAAGGTCCAGTCATCCTCAGGGAGTTTGGAGTATCTCAGAGCCCTGATAGACTCCGGATCACAGGCATCATTCATCACAGGAGATGCAGCTCAAACGCTGGGTCTACCAGAAGAAAAGGTGAGAGTGCACATTTCTGGATTAGGCAAGAAAGGAGCAGGTACAGCCCGAGGACGATTAACTGTAAACCTACGTCCACGATTTCCAAGCAACTACACAACCATATGTGAGATGCTGATACTGCCACAGCTAACCAAGTCACTTCCAGAAAAACCAGTCGAAAACTATCAACTTCAGGACTGTAAGAATATGGTGTTGGCTGATCCACTATTTCAGAAACCTGGACCAATAGACGTTATCCTAGGAGCAGACATCTACAAGGAAATCATTTTGGAAGGAGTACGAAAATTCAACAGAGGCCTGTTAGCGCAAAACACGGAACTTGGATGGATCATCACGGGGAATGCAACAGCACCATCAGAAGAAAGGAAAATTCTTAGCATGGTCGCATGTGCTGCAGAAGATGAACAACTCACAAAATTTTGGGAGATTGAAGAAGTTGTACCAGAAAAGATGATGTCCAACGAAGACAAGGAATGCGAAGAATTCTACAACTGCAACCACCAGAGAAATGCTGATGGTACATATACAGTGAAAATTCCGTTCAAGGAACCAATAGAAAAGCTTGGGGATTCAAGAAAAAAGGCAATCGCACGGTTCATTCAACTAGAGAAGCGATTAGAAGAAGATACACTTCTAGGTAAAGAAGGAATACCTATCTGGGTTACAACGCAGAACGAAATGGACTTCGAAAGAAGAGAATTTGCAAGTGGGAGATCTAGTGTTACAGAAGGATGACAGCAGTCCTCCCAATCGATGGCCTTTAGCAAGAGCAGCAGAAGTGCATCCAGGCACCTACGGTGTTGTCAGAGTTGCAGCTGTTAAGAAAAAGGAAGATACAATTCTCAAGCGTCCAGTTACCAAACTCGATCCGGTACCAAGACAGGAGGAAGAGGAAGGAAGTAGAAAGCAAAGCAGGGGTAGTGGAATGTCAACAGTAACAAAAATTATAACACTCTTACTTACGTTATGCACCTTAATTTCGGCAACCAAGGGATCGTATACAGTAAAGTATCCGTCACCTGGCCTATTCATTGAAGAACTTGGCCACGCAAAACTCTCGAGGGGAAACTTCAGGATGGAAGTTAGGTTCAACAATGAATCAATCGGGATCTTCAGTTATTTTCACATAACTGAGAAGCGGGAATACAACTTGATAAAACCAACTCCTATTCCAGTAAAAAAAGGAAATGGTACCTACGCATCACTGAACTTGCCAATGGAGTTCTTAGCTATCAACTACAACGAACAAACCTATTTTGAAATCCAAGAGGACAAGTTAAAGGAGATCGAGCCAATAGGAAAACATCTTTACCTATGTAGGCCATCCGCCGTTCGAAGTATTGAAGACAATCCTAATTGCATCATTGACGAAATCTATCAACGATTAAACAAGATCAAATGTTTGGTCCATCAGTTTACAGTTAAGACCCTGGTATGGAAGAAACTGTACGCAGCGAATACATGGTTGTTTATTCCCAATCAACCCACAACAGCAGCAGTACAATGCAGCGGGAATCGAGAAGATGTGAAGATTCAAGATGTTGGCATAATCCAGATATCCCCAGATTGTACTATATACACCAAACGGACTACCTTGCATACTCAGCTATTCACTACTATTCCTGTCGTAGCTGGGTTCAACAAACCAATGCAAGTAATTATTAACACTACTTTGCAGAATATGAGCACCCACCCTCAACTGCAAATGGAGGAACCTGTGTTGCTACCGTCCGATCATTTTCAACGCCTACAAGAAGAAGAGGACGAGTTGCAGCTACATCAGGAATATCCATTGTGGCACCATCAACATACCATCATGGTGAACACTGGTACTACAATCGGTATCTTGGTATGAGTTTGTATCATCTGGACATTATGGAAGTACTGGAGAAAGAATAGGAAACCGCAGCCACGCCCAAATTCAGACCCGTCAGAGAGCTTCAGGTTACAACCACTGCCACCTGACGAAGAAGATGGAGAGACAACCTCAGCCACACCATCCCGGCCCTTTGTCGCTCGGCAGAATGTTTAGGAACCAAACATAAATTTTAATCCTTTTAATTTAATTAGGCGAATATTTCACAAACACATATCGCATACGGAAAATGCTTAACAAAGCGTCAGCAGTAATGTAATCAGTGCTCGAATGACCGGTGAATAGCCTGCAATTCTGCACTCTGCAAGTTTGTTTGTTATGAAATTGAATACGCAAGTGCATATGCGAGCTGAAACTAGGGCAAATATTAAACTTTGTAAGCTAAGTCAGTATTTTTATATGTATAAATAGAAAAATATTCTAGTCAATAAACATACAGTTTGAAGTCTTGTTTCACTGTGTCACGCTGACCAACGGCCCCAGGTCTTTTTTGGTACATCATCTCGTGTGAGACCGCACGAGACCGTTGGTTTGCACCCCTTTTTAATTCCTGCAACCCTAAGATATTCCTGCAACTGTCCAAATTAAATTCATACAGTCCATTACAAGCTCCACCCTGAACAATATTATTATTATTATTATTGCCATGTCAAAGCTGTATAAGATATAGAGGGGCCCCATTCAAGTTCTGCGGGGGGGCCCAAAAATCATAGCCACTCCACTGGATTTGGGCGTTATTTTTACCAAAGACTATACTTTTAATAAGCATATTGAACAAATTGTTTGTAAAGCTAACAAGATGTTGGGATTTATATTTCGAGTAACAAAGAATTTCCGCAATCCTGATACACTAAAAACATTGTACTACGCGCATGTCCGCTCACATCTGGAATATTGTAGCTTCATATGGAATCCTTTTTATCATACTCACATAAATAGAATTGAAATGGTTCAAAAACGTTTTCTAAAAGTAGGTAGTCTCTTTTAAATTAAACTTGAAACTTAGTTACACAGGAAAATTGTTATATTTTAATATGCTATCACTGGAACATAGAAGGACACTATTAGATATTAAAGAACTGTTCAAATTCATTAATGGCTTTTACAACGATACCTCAATTATAGCACGATTTTTTATTAAAATTCCATTATATTCTGTGCGGAATTCTTTATTCTTCTGGCACGATCAGTGTACCACAAATTTTTCGATAAACTCTCCCTCAGTTAGGCTCGTCAGAACTTATAACTTTGTGGGACAGGAGGGTATCGACATGTTTGCTGAATCTATTGCAACAATTGCAAGATCAATCGCCTCTTATTTTCTAAATACTTACAGTAATAATACCAACATATAACATTGCTTTAATCTTTGCATCTTCATCGATCTTTAATTTTTTTTTGCAATTTTGTAATTTTTGCTTTTTGTAATTTGTATCTTTGTTTTCTGGTATTCTTACTTGTGTAATCTTGTTTATTTAACCATTTTTCAGTGAGTTTGTAGCCAGCAAGTGTTTGCCAATTTCACTATTTTTGTCTTTTAAGTTTTAAGTAATAATTTATTTATTTTCAAATTTTTTAGTTAAAAAAAGTGTACACCATGAGTTGCTATCTTTTTAGTTTATATTTAGGTCACAATTTTTAATTTTGTATTTAATCTCTCCTCTGTTTTTTTTTATTTTGGTGATTTATAGTTTAATTTTTATATGTATTATCCGTGCCGGTCTATAATTGGATGGCTACTTTTGCGTAGACCATCTGTTGACTCGACCAAAATTGTAAATAAATAAATAAATTAATTAAGCAAAACAATTCTGTTGTTTTGCAAAACTTCAGTATGAATGAAAATGTCATGGCTGTTACTATATTTAAAATTAATAATTTAATAAATAATTGGACTACTTACAAGCGTGTATTATGAAACTCTTCCATTATTATGGCGAAGCTTCTATTAAGAGCTTACTCATGTTATTTTTACTATTTATTGCAATAATTCTAATAAAATATCCTCACCATTTCGTCCACTTTGCACACGGCACTAAACTCATCATACAGACAGATAGATTACACCTGCGTTAAAAAAAGACCTGGAGCAGTCACATATTTCCAAAATTACAGAGACACAAGAAAATTTAGTAATAAATGTAGCCTGCTGAAAAATGAAAAGTTATTGGCCCTGTCAGTATCAAGTCACTGTGAGATCTGCATCGTTACGCCTATGTTTCATTCACTGGCAGTCCGTCTACTTATCATGTTTTGAAGGCGATATTCTTTGAAGGTTTTTTTGTAAACAGGGTTTCTGTAATTATAGTTTTTACTAACTACATCTTTAAAAGTAAATATTTTTCAGACAACTGTTTCTAAAGTTGTAGTACCTACTGGTGGATGCTATATTAACGAAGGCTCTAAAGCTAAACTGTTCATTGTAATTCCTTTTATTTCATCATGAGATTTCAACATTAATTCTAGAAGGATTGAATACAGTGTCAACATTTCAATTATATAAGGCAATGTAGCAAACGCTTTATTTAAACTGCAACCCAAAAAACCAATCATATCTTATACTGACGTGTAGTTCTTGCAATATTATTTTACCTTTTCCTTCATTTTCATCTTCTGTACGTATTGGTATAAAATCAGCTGCGTATATATCGATAAGCCGGTCTTCATAGCTCAGTTGTTAAGGATTCTGGGTACTGATCTAAGGGTCGAGAGTTCGATTCCCAGTCCCGGTGAAGTTTTTAGAAAATAGAAAAATGTTGAGAAAAACCTCTACAGCAGGCCATTATTCGGAAGTGATGTAAAGCCGTGGGTCCCTTGTTACTACAATGTGTATCATGTAGAAGATCCCTTGCTAGGATTGGAACTTAGTCTCGGCAAAATTCTAAGTAGGACTAAGGTACCTGGTACTTTGCTTGCGTAGACCTTGTCCACGGGGTTGACAAAAAGGGCCTATGAAGGCGTACTTGCTTGACATCAGTTTCCGCACAACAAATACTAACTACTGACAGTAATATATCGATAATGTTCATTAGTCCCTCCGCCCATTCAAAGTGAGCGTCTACATTATTGTGTCTAAAGTGGAAACAGCGTCTTAAATTTTTTAATATATTAGAATTTAATATCTACCTCGTATAAAACCGACACAATTTTGGTCAAATACATACAGGGTGAGCACTCTTAAAAAATAAAACTTTGCCTATGTTTGCTTTAACTGAGGAATAGATAAAAGTATGAATTTGCACATAGCACATACCCTTGACAAAAATGGGACCCTACAGATAAAGGGTAATTGCTGTAAGAAGTAAAAATGGGCCACAATAAGCTGTTGAATCTAATGCAGTCTCTGCGCGGCCATATAAGACACAGCTTTGTGGCAGGATACCATCGACGGGTGCGCTGGGGCTGCCTGCTTTCTTCCGGTTGAAATTTCTTCTGTAGGTGCTGCAATGGTGTTCGAATCCTGTCTGCAATACTTTTTTATTTGCAAAAAAATTAAATTGCATTACCAAGTGTTTCCTTTTATTGTTTCAGTATTATTAGGAGCTTTAAAGATATTTTTACCTCTAGTTGCCTTTGACCTTTTTAAATATTTAGTGTCACAACTTCGACTTGCGAGGGAAGTTCTGACAAACGCCCTTTTAATCATAGAGCACCGTGTGTATTTCATGCACCTTTTACTGCTAATTTCATTGTGTAATGTTATAAACTTTGTTTCGACACGTCGCTGCTTTATGAAGTTGCAAATCCAATTTTCAAAACTATGCAACATTTCAGAAACGCAACTACTCCTGCGCATGCTAAAAATAACGGTTTCCTGAACAAATTTCTTAAGGGACCTCAAATCTGCAAATAGTCTCCGTCGGAAACAATTCATGTCGGAGTTAGTACGATTTGAAATTTTAGCTAATATGATATCTTATGGCAAAACTGTTTTCGGAAAAAACTAATATTACCGGTGTTTGAGGAGAAATTGAAGTCGGGCCAACGGCACTAGAGCGAGCATAAGATTTTCGGATTTTTTTTGCGATGACTGATTCCAGCGGGGTGAAGTTTGCAAAGAGGCTGAAACAAAAAATGTACAGAGTTGAAACCAGCACAAAATGCAACTGCAACTAACCTAACACGCTACCGAGCACCCCGTCGCTTTTGCTGCTACGTGAATGCGCACTCAGTGTTCGCTGGATACATCATTTTCGCTTTTTCATTCTACGGATGTTCCTAAATAAGTGTCGCAACGGAACACTGTAGATTCCTTGGGCAAATATATGATTATTTAACTCAACTTACCTATATACAAAGTTGCTTAGTTTAGCCGCTAGAGGGCTTTAAAAACTATTAACTTTTTTAAAAAATTTCAAATAAGTCGAAAAACCTTTGATAGATTTTATTCATTTTTTGGCCATGCGATTGTACCAGATTTTTGAAGAATAAACCCTAATTTCGAAAATTACAGGGTGTTTAAAAATTTAGTCACAATAAATTATCCATTCATATTTTTTTAACCTCCTGTATAATCACTACCAATTTATCTTTCTGAATAGTTACTTTAACTTAGAAGCTATTTTCTCTCTCATAAAATTTTAGTCGGGTAAACGGTTTAGCCACAAAAACTATTTTCTAAATCCCGACAAGCCTGAATCAGTAATTGTAACTTAACACTAGGCTTGGAGGGATTTAAAAATTTTTTTTTTGCTAAACCGTTTATAAATAGCTTCTAAATTAATGTAACTATTAAAAAAATGGTAGTGATTATACAGGGGGTTAAACACTTTTAAAAAGTTAATCGTTTTTAAAGCCCTCTAGCGGCTAAACTAAGCAACTTTGTATATAGGTAAGTTATTTTATGTGTTCCGTTGCGACACTTATTTAAGAACATCCTGTATATACGTACGTTCATCGCATCTCACGAACGTTGTATGTTTTTTTAAAAGAAATGTCTAATAAAGTTTATAAGATAGATTCATCCGATTGGTCAGTTCCAACTTTCTGCGATGAGGGGTCGAAACTTACAAAGAGGACCACTCATGAGATATGGTTTTTTCTCATAGAGTTGAAGCGAAGTTTCCTCTGTTTCAATGAGTCTGTTCCCAGTTGTAATACACCTTTATGAGACTGTGTTTATGTCATTACAGATGGTAACAAAATGCAAGAGTAATTTGTTCCTCAATTATAAACGTTTTATGAAGAACAATATCAGTCGAAAATACATTCTTGGCATGGTAATCACAGCCTTTTTAAAATTAAAGTTTGATTATCTATAAGGTAGTAGGAATTACCTATCAAAGTATACAGAACAGGCAATTTTTTTTTATTCACGCATTTGATAGAAAAGACAATAACTTTAATTAAAATTATTTTATAGGTTGTAAAAAACCTAAATTAAGAGACATACAATTGAAATAAAAACTATAAAATCTACAATTTAAGGTATCTTGCACGTGTACCTAAATTTCTTTATTATTGCATAACTTGATCTGCAATGTTTGCTAAAATTGCAAACTATTCATCCATCAATACCTAATAGAAATTGCAGTAACGGTAGCTCTAATTTGTAGAATCTCAGCTGAATTCGCAAATAGGACGAACAGAATTATTCTATAAAACATTTGATATATAAATAAATGCGTGTAGTGGTCAGTTGATCACAAAAAGTGCGTAGTGGAATGTTCTAGATAACGATAATGATTATCTCCAAGAATTGTCCAACAATTTCATGGTTCGTTTGCAAAGTAACAAGTGGAAAACGAGCCGCTCGCAGTTGCACACGGTTTTCGTAGCCAGTATATAATCGAACCGAGGGCAGGGAACTTTATCAGTTAGCTGATACTACCATCTACGACCTAAGTCAAGTACAACAACTGTATTCAGTGAAAGCAGAGCTACAATGAGTGACGTTTATCAAGGTAAGAGTTTTTAATTTTTATTTTATGTATTTTCCACCAATACTGTTTACTATTGGAATTTATTCTCTTACCGTTTTAGCAACTAATATTCAAATTTTAAAATTTTATGTTATTCACTAATTTTAAATGTTAACCTTATATTTAAATATCAGTTTATAAAAATAATCAGCCAATATTTCTTAAATTTATATATCTATGTTAACCTTTCATTATTCTTCAAAATACAATATGGACCAAACAAAAAATGAATTAAAAAATCAGATTTTATATCAATGTAGTTTTTTATTTTGTTATATATTCTTACCTTATGTTATATGTAGAATAGAATGAACAATAGCTGAAGCCTGAGGCTAATGAAACCTTAACATAAATATATAAATTTAAGAAATATTGGATCAATTTTTAAAACTCATATTGGATACGTACCTGGAAGACAGCTGTTATATTCTACAAATATAATTCGAATAACAAATAATTCAAATTTTAATTTTTACAGTGAAACCAAAAGCCTCCAAGGTTTCTTGCACGTGCTGCAAGAACTGCCAGTGCACAAGCGACAACTGCGTTTGCAAATTATACCAAAAATGCAAAGACTGCAAATGCCAACCATCTTGTTGCGGTGATCAGGGCGATTGTCCACCTGGAAAATGTTGTTCTTGTAAATGCACTAAGGAAAACTGCAACTGCAATGCTCTTTGTTGTGCCGATCTGTGCCAATGTGGTGAAAAATGCTTGTGCACTGCCGAATGCTGTTCCTGCAAGTGCTCCAAGGGAGAATGCAACTGCAAGTCCCAATGCTGCGCTGATGGATGCAAATGCGCTGACAGCTGCGCCTGTTCTTCCCCCAACTGCTGTTCCTGCAAGTGTACCAATGAGAAATGCAAGTGCAAAGGTGCTTGCTGCGTTGGTGGATGCCAATGTGCTGATGAATGCGTGTGCACTGACAAATGCTGTTCCTGTAAATGCTCCAAGGAAGAATGCAACTGCAAGTCTCAATGCTGCGCTGATGGATGTAAATGCGCTGACAACTGCGCCTGTTCTTCCCCCAATTGCTGTTCCTGCAAGTGCACCAATGAGAAATGCAAGTGCAAGGGTGTCTGCTGCGCTGGTGAATGCCAATGTGCTGATGAATGCGTGTGCACTGACAAATGCTGTTCCTGTAAATGCTCCAAGGAAGAATGCAACTGCAAGTCTCAATGCTGCGCTGATGGATGTAAATGCGCTGACAACTGCGCCTGTTCTTCCCCCAATTGCTGTTCTTGCAAGTGCACCAATGAGAAATGCAACTGCAAGGGTGCCTGCTGCGCTGGTGGATGCCAATGTGCTGATGAATGTGTGTGCACTGACAAATGCTGTTCCTGTAAATGCTCCAAGGGAGAATGCAACTGCAAGTCCCAATGCTGCGCTGATGGATGCAAATGCGCTGACAACTGCGCCTGTTCTTCCCCCAATTGCTGTTCTTGCAAGTGCACCAATGAGAAATGCAAGTGCAAGGGTGTCTGCTGCGCTGGTGAATGCCAATGTGCTGATGAATGCGTGTGCACTGACAAATGCTGTTCCTGTAAATGCTCCAAGCGAGAATGCAACTGCAAGTCCCAATGCTGCGATGATGGATGCAAATGCGCTGACAACTGCGCCTGTTCTTCCCCTAATTGCTGTTCCTGCAAGTGTACCAATGAAAAATGCAAGTGCAAGGGTGCCTGCTGCGCTGGTGGATGCCAATGTGCTGGTGAATGCGTGTGCACTGACAAATGCTGTTCTTGTAAATGCTCCAAGGGAGAATGCAACTGCAAGTCCCAATGCTGCGCTGATGGATGCAAATGCGCTGACAACTGCGCCTGTTCTTCCCCCAATTGCTGTTCTTGCAAGTGCACCAATGAGAAATGCAAGTGCAAGGGTGCCTGCTGCGCTGGTGAATGCCAATGTGCTGGTGAATGCGTGTGCACTGACAAATGCTGTTCCTGTAAATGCTCCAAGGGAGAATGCAACTGCAAGTCCCAATGCTGCGATGATGGATGCAAATGCGCTGACAACTGCGCCTGTTCTTCCCCCAATTGCTGTTCTTGCAAGTGTACCAATGAAAAATGCAAGTGCAAGGGTGCCTGCTGCGCTGGTGGATGCCAATGTGCTGATGAATGCGTGTGCACTGACAAATGCTGTTCCTGTAAATGCTCCAAGGGAGAATGCAACTGCAAGTCCCAATGCTGCGCTGATGGATGCAAATGCGCTGACAACTGCGCCTGTTCTTCCGCCAATTGCTGTTGCTGCAAGTGTACCAATGAAAAATGCAAGTGCAACGGTGCCTGCTGCGCTGGTGGATGCCAATGTGCTGATGAATGCGTGTGCACTGACAAATGCTGTTCCTGTAAATGCTCTAAGGGAGAATGCAACTGCAAGTCGCAATGCTGCGCTGATGGATGCAACTGCCGAGGCGATTGTTCTTGCTCTGCAGCTAATTGTTGTTCTTGCAAATGCAATAAAGGTCAATGCAAATGCAAGGCTCCTTGCTGTACAGACGGTTGCCAATGTGCTGAAGAGTGTGTATGCAGTGACGCGAATTGCTGTTCTTGTAAATGTTCAAAACAAAAATAAATTGCAAGCAGCTGCACCCGTACTAAGTAAAAGTATATGTTATCACGATTTGAGGTATAATTCATAAATAAATTTAATTTTATGTATATTATAATGTTATTCTTTTACTAATCTAAACTGTTCATATTGTCTAGCACATCATTGGTATTATCTGGTTATATTAATAATATTGTTCTAATCTATGAAATAAAACATTTATAAAGTTTAGGTACATATTTTCTATTCTACTAATTAAGTGTTTAAGTTGTGAAAATTATTCTTCATGAATAAGAAAATAATAATATTGCTATTTTATGCTTCCAATTATTTTCTTATTACCAAGTCTATTGTTGGCCCTTTTGTCTTGCTTTTTCTTGATTTGCCTTGGTCTCGCAAGACAAAACTAAAACAAGATTTGGTGATTTTAATTGCAAAACGAGGCAAGCGATTTTTGACGGTACAAGATAGTAAGTATATCCTACAAGAGCAAGAAATCTTGTGAAGGTAGGAAATAATAATGCTTAAGTGTATGCAAAGAAGAAAGCAAGAACAGACGCTTTCGAAAGGCTTTGATGGTGTAGAATGTTACGCTTGTCATTGACTGCGCATAGAGCGTATGCGTCCATTTTAGATGAAACAAAGCCAGAATAACGCCACTCAAAAATCGTGTGTACAAAGATACTCCAATTTTTGGGCTATACTGCTCGAAGAACTGACAACCTGGAGAAAACTATTATTAAAGGAAAACCACATGGTAAAAGACGGAGAAGTAAATCCCCTAATCGATTGCTTCATATCATAAGGGCACTATTAAATCAACCACCTTCAGTTTCCATGTAGAGAGTTAAGAGCGACTACAATGGACAACCCTTATTAAAGAACGGTTTAATATGCTAAATGCTCAATAGACAACAATACATAAATCGTGATGTAATGATGAGAGAAAGAGAGAGAGAGTGAGAGAGCATACAAGCTAAAGGTAATATATTTTGGATATCTATTAAATACATAGGTAGATACTTTATTTAAGGGGCAATTAATATAAAACCATTTGTAAAAGAAACATTATTTTTGTAACTGCATGAAACGTAAATATTTTTAAACTTCACTTAACCCAAGTCAGGATTGAAGACATACCAGACTTCTCATTGATGCGACATTCAGATGTATACTCTTTTTCAAAGTAAAAGCTGCCCCAAAACCTTTTATGAGGGTATGGATGTGCCATTTAAGACAGATTTGGAAATGACATCTTCTAAATCTTCCACCAAGATTTAAAGAATTTATATACGGGGTGTAAATTAATTATGGAGGAAAGGTATACCACACCGATCTCTAAACTACACAAATGACAAAATCGAAATTTCCAGTGTCCAATCTGCTCTACTTTCACAACGGAAGCTCCTTAAGATTACCACTTGCAGATGGAAAAGTTGACATATTAGTTGTGTAGATCAACAACTAACTATTACGGATTACTGTGTTATTACAGTTCAGAACTAAAAAATCCTTAAAGACGTTTCAAATTACTGACTCTCTTTGTTTGAAAACAAAATTTAACAATTGTTATCAGTATGAAAATTTCACATTTAGACAACAGTGCTTTTTGGTTGAAAAGGTATTAATCAAATAATCTTAAATGTGTAGTTTTAGAAACTTAAGTGATCACTAATGACATTACACATTGAATCTTATTAGTCATTGCAAGTCTCAAATAATTCGTGGATTAATAGTTTTTGCACAGTTCTTCTTGTTATTGTTATTTGTTTGCCTCTTTCCGTTATTTGTGTTCTTGACCTTTTGTTATTGTTGAAATTGTGTTCTCCATTTTTCGTGTTTAATTTTGTTAGTCATGCAATTTTCCTTTGACGAATATACTGACATGCTTTTATTATTTGGCGAGTGTCGAGCGAATGGTAAAGCAGCAGTCAGACTATACGCAGACCGATATCCTCTCAGAAGACATCCTGTAAGAAGCGTTTTTATACGACTAGATCGGAGCCTTAGGTAGTTTGACAGTTTCTCTTATCGAAAGAGGTGCAAATAGAACTAGAAGAACAGTTGGGCTTAAAGTGTTGAACCTTGTAGAAGAGGACCAGGGATGTGGCTCACGCCAAATGGAAAGAATGTAAGGCGTGAATCATATGACCTGTTTATCAGGTATTAGTTGATATCGATTCAGAAGATTATTTTTCCCGGCAATTGTACTGCGAAACTTTACTTGAGAAAATTGAAATTACTTTACATAATTTACATTTATGGTGTAATGAAAATCCTCATGCTGTATTGGAAAGAAAACATATAGTCAGATTTAGTGGAAATATTTGGACAGGTATTTTAGACCACATGATATTAGGATCACCTGTTCTCCCCTACAGCATCAACGCAAACGGCTACTTGTTCTTTCTAAATAATGATTTGGTTGATCTTTAAGAAGATGTAGCATTGGATAAAAGGGCTTAAATGTGGTACCAATATGATGTTGTCTCACCCCATTATGGAATGAACATTTCCCAAGAAGATGGATAGGTCGCGGTATCAAATAGTATGACCAGTCAGATCGCCAGATTTAAATCCACTGGATTTCTTTATCTGGGCGTACATAAAAGAAAATGTGTACCATATACCAGTTACAACTGTTGAACAGCTCGAAAAGCTAATTCAACGAGCTTTTAATTCAGTTTCTCGAGAAATGCTTCAAAATGTCCAACGAAGTGTTCCACAAATAGCAAGAAGGTAGCCACTTTCAACATATCTAAAGAAAATCTTTTATTGTTTCTCTTAATTTGCACTTTAAGTAATATTCTAATAAAATATGTGCCTAATTTTTGAGGTTTTTTAAAATATTTTTTTTGCAATACCGTTACGCTTGTGAAACAAACATATATATAATTTTAAGGTGTATTTTATCTATTCCAACATTTTAAACTATATTAAATGTGTTTAAATACTTTTTTTTATTTTAAAAAATTTGTCAAAGTACCCCTTATTTTGGTGTTACTTTGCCAACGTGAATAACTTCTACCTATGCTAATGTAATGTTTGTAGTCTAGAGGAGTACATTGACATATAAAACTATCGTGCATTAAAAAAAGAACACCAAAAACAGCACTTCGTATACAGATAATGCAAACTTCTTTATTCGTAAGGTTAGATAACAAATGAAAATGTATTTTTCTTAAAGAAGTAACAAAATAATAGATAAGTCTTACTAAACATTATGGTATTTGTTAAAGTTAATATCAAAAAATTTTTTTTCTGCAGGACGACACGGTTTTTGGAGTTGGAAGGGAGAGAGCTATTTCATTCTTCAAAATATGTGAAATATCTTCAGTAGCAGGATAGGAAAATTTTTTTTTGTCTTCTCAAGTATTTTACTTCCACAAAATTGTCTTCATATGTCTAAAATCTCACATACGTAATGTTTAATAATCTTGTCTTCTTTCTTGCTTTTAAAAGCAATGAGCACAAAAAGTCTTATTTTAATAATTTCTTCGTCCTCATTCTTATCATCTTGATTTTCCACTGCTTCATCTTTATTTTCCACTTCATCGTGATCTTCCACTTTTTCTGTATTTTTCTCTTCCTCTCTTCCTAATTCTTCTTTACTATTATCCTCCTTATCCTGAAACATATCTTCGTAGCTGACGGATGCACCAGGTTCTACGCTTATCATTTTTTTTTTAATTTTACATTTAATGTTAGACTCGGCTGGACGTCTTGTTGACTTTAGATATTCAAGAAATACTTGAGTAATTGTTCCGTGTGTTGCTCCTTCTTCCAGTCCCTTTTTTGACATTCTCTTTAAGACTGTATTCCTATTTGTTGGATAAATTTCTGTTACTCGGAAACCACTTTTGATAATTGACGTCTCGCTGATTTTAATCTTCTCCATAAGTCGGTTTAACAGTTGTGGAAATGTTGTTTTGTTAAGTGTTTGATCTTCTGTGCTTTGTTGCTTATGTTCCGTCAGAATTGCACGCCAACGAATTTTTAGGGGTCTAAAATAACTCACCTCAAGTGGCTGCGTTAAGTGAGTTGAATTAGGTGGTAGCAATTAGAGATGGGCGCGTGAGTGAGTTTTCGCTCACGTCACGCACGTTTCACGCTTGCTTTAAACACTCACGTTCACGCACGTTCACGCTCACGTTTGCTCACGTTCACGGCGTGACACTCCGCTCACGACGTGACACGCAGCTTTTATTTCAAAATTTAAATTCAAATAGAACAGAATGTTCAAATTTAAAACCAATGAAAAAAACCCTAAACAGAACTAAAAATATGTTTTGCACGTGACATAATTTACGTGATATGTTGCAATCAGAATAGTTGATATAAAAAGAAACAAATGAAAATTGACTACAATAACTGACGACAAGGGTTAAATACTGATTTATCGCAAATACATTTCTTGCAGCTATCTTCAAAGACATTACTTTTAATACCAAACGCTGTCATTGGAATTGACGTTTCCCTTATTGGTATGAGTACAGAAGGTATATGTTGCTAGGCAACACTTAATTCTTAGGTTTAAAAGTACTTTTACGTACAAAGATCAACATTTTCAGCGTTAAGGCGAGTATACAAAACAAATCATTACTTTTATTAGAATAATAAGTTCATCTACACATGTACACAATAAATTGGTTTAAAAATAAAAGGTAATTAACATTTTCGGTGTTAAGTTGAGCATACAAAACAAAACATTACTTTTTTAAAAATAGGTTCATCTACACATCTACACAATACATTTTTGGTTTAATAATAAAACGTAATAATATTTTCAGCGTTAAGCCGAGTATACAAAACAAAACATTACTTTTATTAGAATAATAAGTTCTTCTACACAATAAATTGGTTAAAAAATAAATCGTAATCAACATTTTCAGTGTTAAGTTGAGCATACAAAACAAAACATTACTTTTTAAAAAATAGGTTTATCTACACAATACATTTTTTGTTTAATAATAAAACGTAATAATATTTTCAGCGTTAAGCCGAGTATACAAAACAAAAAATTACTTTTATTAGAATAATAACTTCATCTACACATCTATACATTAAAATTTTGATTTAAAAATAATATTTAATCAGCACCCGGGGCACCATGCATATTTTTATTCGTTATTAAATATTTAACGTGAAATTAACGTGAAACGTGAATCACGCCTTGGAAATTTTTCATTCACGTTCACGTCACGGTTTTCAAATATTAGTCACGTTCACGACGTGACACGACTGTTTTCACGTCACGCGCCCATCCCTAGTAGCAATATAAGTCTTATATTGTTTCTCTGACAAAGTCGTAAAACTTGTATATTTAAGTGGGATGATAAGTTGTCCCTTATTATGACTTTGGGACCTTCCAGGGGCTTTGCTCAGGAAACTTTAACGTTCAAGAACCAGTCTTCAAAACAGTAGCTGTTAAATCACCCTGATTTAGTTCTGTTATATCGGGTTTTCTGTGGTCCACCCACACACCATTGGTCATATAACGTTTCGACTTTATAAACCCGGGGTGGTAAAACCTGGCCTGCTGCTGTTGCTGCAAACATTATGGAAATTGCCGTTTTTGCTGAAACTCGTTATTAGTTTCCAAATTTTCAAAATAACATGTTATTTCTTCTAGTTTTTTCACTTCTTGTTCTATTGATATTTTGGCAGAGCCTAATTTTTCTCTGTTTCTTTGCAGAAAATTTAAACTCCAATCTTTACCGGGCATATTTGCATTAAATTGTGTTATTGTCATTCATTCTAGATCTAAGTACTACTAGCCTTAAATCGAATAAAGTAAGTGGGCTGCCATATTCTGCACTAGCAATTAATAAATCTACAAGAGTTCTTTCGGTAGCTTCCAAAAGCAAAGTTGCTGCACCAACAATTCCTGCATGGTTTCCTTTTATTTTGTTCAGTATAGTTCGTCTAGGTATATTATACTTATGTGATATTGTTTGGTAGGTTACACTACTTCTTCTATATGCTTTTACAGTAGGGTTTCTGGGCCGTAGTTCACATATCTGCGCGACCCCAGCTGCCTTTTATACAAGCTAGGCATTACTGCTTACTTACAAAAGAAGAAAATCTTACGTGCATGTGGGAGGAGATTCAAAATTTCATGACGAATACCGCTAGAACCAAAATGGGGTACATAATGGATATGGATGACAGACATTAATGGATGAACGACGAAAATGCAAACGCAAAATAGATCGCAATGTCTATAAAAAATATTCAAGGACTAATAAGGACGAATGTCAGAATATCGAAGAATGAATAGCTGAAACGTTAATTTGAGGAGATTACAAACCTTGCATGACGACTTAAATCATCAAACAAGTAAAAAGAAACTGCTGGAATATATTGAAAGCAGAACTTCTCCATAATAGCAAACGAGAAAGATAAAATTGGTGACGCGACCATGAAAGTAAATGAATCTGGGAAAAATACATTATAAATCATTTTTCGGATAAAAAAAACAACTAAGGAAACACAGTAGATGACCTGTTAGGACCCTTAATCATAAAATAAGAAATCTAAAAAGCTGTACATATGTTAAAAAACAACAATGCGGCTGGGCCAGATGAAATCCTATCAGATCTCATTAAACCTCTAGATGAAAATAATATTGCAGTTCGCCACAATGTTTTCAGTAAAATCTATGAAACTGGTTTTTACCCTCCTCAGTAGCTACCGCCAACTTTTATCCCCTTGTCGAAAAATAATGCAAGAAAGTGCGAGCAGCATAGACTTGTCTTCTGAGTCTAACCTTAAAACTGTTTCTTAGTCATCTATGGTTCTAAGAAAAGCTTTTGCCAGAAGTCAACACTATAAACTCATGAACATTCTGAGACAAGTGGATATCGATCAAAAAGTTATTCTTTGCATAGAAGTGTGTAGTTTAGAAATGCTCAAATTCTACATTAAAGGAAGAGGTTTGAGGTTTGAGGTTGTTAGGGTATCTATACAACTCAATTTCTTTGCGAATCTCTCTAGTAAATAATAATGAGCATTTGCAGATAATGGAAGATTCAACAAAGAGAATCTTATGGTCGGTATTGGGTGGGTGTTCGGCGATGGCCGATTATGATGCGACGTCTGCCGAATGAGTTTTTACTATACGCCCTGTTTCGCCAGTGCACATACCATTACAAGAGCAATGGATTCTGTAAAAACCTTTTAATTATATGGTTTTCAATTTATCCTTGGATAAAAGTAGAATTTGTGAGATTTTTCTCGGGGATTTTAACATCGTTTCGACGTTTTGTTTTAGAAAAAACTTTTCTATACGATCGGTCACTTGATGAATATGGATTGTTGCTGCAAGAGGATTGGTTCTCAGAGACTTGGATGGCTGTGGATTATTATGGAGCACCGTATATTTGTAATACGGTAACCATTGTTAAAAAAATCCAAATATGATTTAATTCAAAGTGGAGATTATCAGGTTGAGATATGGGAATAGCAAGGTGCACAAGTGAATTGATGATGGAAAGTTTATCTGCTGAATTATGATAGGAAACTAGTCAGTTGTAGTTGTATTAGGTCGTTATCAGCTAACTGTGGAATATATGGATATATACCAGTTACTAAAACCGTGTGCAACTGGGATCGACTCATTTTGCACGTGTTATTTTGTCAACGAATGACCAAATTGTTGACCGATTCTTCGAAATAATTATTATCATTATCTAGAAAATTCCATATCGCACTTCTGGTAAACAACTGACCACTACAAGTATTTATTAAAAATATGTTTGTATATCAAAGGTTTTATAATTTAGTTCTATCTGACCTCCGAACAATTTAAAAATTCAATCGAGACATGACTTTACTAATGCTTCAAGTTTTTTTTCTTAAAATTCAAGGTACTGATACTTGATCTTCTCTAGATCATTTTCTATAATACTGTTAGTTCTTGACAATTAAATTTCGAGGACCTGTCTAGGATCTATAAAGATTCATTTGTAGCTTATACCTACTCATAGCTTTCTAGTATTCTAGTCTAGTTGTGGGTTTTACCTATAATTTGAATTATACAGTGAGAATAATGTAAGACTGTACACGGCTGAATTATGCAAAATTAGACATAGGAAATTTACTTAATGTTACCATGGTTACCATTGTAAACAAAATAACAACACAGTGACTACAGAAAAAAAAACGACAATTGTTACTAGCATGGGTAAATTGATTAATGCTAAAATAAAGTTGCCAATGTATAGTCTTACATTATTCACGTGGTGTACGTATTTGCCTTTTATTGAAAAATGCTGTAGTTTCTCGTTACTTACGTATACATTTTAAGCATCTTATTTTAATTCCTGTAAAATGCGTTCCTTATTTGACTTGGAAATTATTAAACTAAAAAGGAATTTATATTTCTATATAATTCAACGGGTAATAGTAATAGTACTTTAATTTAAAAAGACCGATTGCCATTCTTATGGATGCATTTATTACTATATTTGGTATTCTTCTTCATAAAACGTGTATTTATTATTATTAAGCAAAACATTTCTGTTGTTTTGCAAAACTTCAGTATGAACGGCAGCGCGAATTATAAAACTCTCTCATTATTTTAGCGAAGCTTCTGTTATTTTTTCTATTTGTTGCAATAATTCTAATAAAATATTTTAACCATTTTCGGTCACTTTGCACACAGCACTAAACTCATCATACAGACAGACATATTACACCTGCGTTAAAAAAAAACCTGGAGCAGTCACACATTTTATTTTGTTGCTGTCTTAATCATAACATATTTCCAAAATTACAGAGACACAAGAAAATTTAGTAATAAATGTATCCTGCTGAAGTTATTGGCCCTGCCAGTAAAAAGTCGCTGTGAGATCTGCATCGTGACGCCAATGTTTCATTCACTGGAAGTCCGTCCACTGATAATGTTTTGAAGGCGATATTCTTTGAAGGTTTTTTTGTAAACAGTGTTTTTGAATTTTTAGTTTTTACTAACTACATCTTTAAAAGTAAATATTTTTCAGACAACTGTTTCTAAAGTTGTAGTACCTACTGGTGGGTGCTATATTAGCGAAGGCTCTAAACTTTTCATTGTCATTTCTTTTATTTCCTTATGAGATTTAAACATTAATTCTAGAAGCATGGAATACAGTGTCAACATTTCTTCGTCTTCGTCTTAAATCTTTTAATATATTTAAAATGTAAAAATTATTATCAATTTTAATAACGTTTTATAAGCAAATCAAAAATATTATTTTTAATTCCCTTGTCGAAAAGTTGAAGAAAGTATTGTAATCGCGAAAAAATCACTGAGATTCGTTCAAATCTTCAATTTTCAGGGTTCCTGGATGACGAGAAACAGGTTTTTTCAATTCAGCCTGTCTCTCTGTCTGCCTGCCTGTCTGTCTGTTGCCGATGTAATTCAAAAAGTATTTGTTAGAGGAAGATGATATTTTGCATGGGGATTACATGTATGCCTGGCATGAAACCGAGACAATTTCCTAGAAATATATACAGGGTGAGCACCTTTACATTTTTTGACTATTTTTGCTTTAACTGAGAAATCGATAGAAGTATTAATTTGCACGGCTGCTCTGCTCGCGGCCTGCTCACTTTCCTTTAAAATGCCTTCCGTAGGAGCTGCAATCGCCCAGAGTTCGAATGCCATCTGCAATACTTTTTTTATTTGCAAATTGATGACATTTGTATTACCAAGTGTGTCCTTTTATTGTTTCAGTATTATTAGAAACGTTCAAGATATTTTTATTTTTAGTTGCTTTGATTTTTTTAAATATTGAATGTCACAACTTCCACTTGCGAGGAAAGTTCCGAGTAAGGCCCTTTACAGATTTTTTAATCATAGAGCACCTTGTGTAGTTCATACACCTTCTACTGCTAATTTCATTGTGTCAAGTTATCGACTCTATTTTGAGACGCCGCTGTTTTATGAAGTTGCAATTCCAATTTTCAAAACCATGTAAATTTCAGAAGCGCAACTACTCCTCTGCATGCTAAAATGACGGTTTCCGGAACAAATTCCGAATAGCGGACTCTGGAGTTTTTCAAATTTTGTTTTTGAGAAAGGTAGACCTTGCCCTCAAGAACCTCAAATCTGTAAATAGTTTCCGTCGGACATAATTCGTTCAGGAGTTTTGAAATTTTAGTTAACATGAGACCTTAGGACAGAAAAGGTATTCGGAAATAATTAATATCGCCGGTGTTTAAACAGAGATTGAAGTCAATATGATCAAGGTTTTTAGAAATTTTCCATTTTTTTGCGATGACTGCTTCCGGCGGGGTGAAGTTTGCAAGGAGGCTAAAACATAAAATGTACTATTTTGTTACAGAGTTAAAACAAAGAGCGATTTTCTATTGGTTCAGTGAGCGAGGTCAAATTGAATGTACCTTTATAAGGACATGTTTACGTCATTACAGAAGATTACAAAACACACAATCTGAAAATTGCAACTAATCTAACACGCTACTAAACACGTTAATTCATCGCACGTCACAAACTTGTATGTTCTTTTAAAGGAAATGTCTAATTAAGTTTTTAAGATAGATTCATGGGATTAGTCAGTTCCAACTTCCTGCGATGAGGGGGCGAGATTTACACGTAGGTACCTAGAAACAGCCAGACGCCCAGCCACCTTGTGCTGCACCGCCACGAGAATGCGTACGCAGTGGATTTCAAATGCGCTTTTCATCATTGTGTCTTCTTTAATTCTCAGGTTGCTTTTCAAATGCGCTTTGGATCATTGTGTCCTCTTACACTGCTTAATAACCCTTTAGCTGCGTTATCGATTGTTGGCATTGTGATATCAATACAAAACGCAGCATAAAACTTCTGTAACGCTTCGAAACACCTTTGTACTTAAGCGAATTTATTATCGTGTCTTGACGCTACACAATTAATATGTCAGTCACCAAAAGTTTGCTACATTTTCCATACCGATCACAAATATCGAATACAAGCTGAACGCAACCCTGACAATACTGTTCTATTCAATTACTAACCTCTGTTAATGAAATTACAGTTATTGCTAATCATGTCTTGTGTAATTATCAATGTTTACTAGTGACTTATATTGTTGCAATAAATACCGTACGAGTTCTGGTCTTATTTGAATCTTTATTTAGTCATTAATATTTTTAATCACAGAGCGCTTAATGTATTTTAATAATAATAATTATTATAATGATTTATTGTGCCAATTACAAAACAGAATTCCATTTACAATTGACGTATTTAAAATACTCACTGCAATATTTGATGCAATCAACATGCATGTTTATGCAAAATCATAATGTGATGTGAATATAAAATACAATAATTAAACAACTAGAGCATAGTTGTTATGAAGATGCAATTGCAATCTCAAAAATTATGCAATATTTGAGAAGGGCAACTACTCCTGAGCAATTTAAAAGATCAATTTCCAATAAGGGTATTGTATTTAACAGTGTCTTTTGTTCAAATTTATTTAACGAAGAGGCAGTTTACAAAAAACTTGCTGCTAATTGTGTTTATTTAAGAGAACAAGATCGCAATTGCTGTGGACTATTTTTATTATTCAGCCTTTCCAATTTTATTAATTTGAAAACTAATTTTCTTTTGTGGCTTAGTATGTAGAATATTTCCCTGCATAGCATGATACTATTATTATCTTAATGTCCAATGTTTTCATGAAGATAATCGAATTTGGCATTAATTTGTTGGTCTTCGTTCCTTCAGCAAATAGTACGGAGAGAAATATTTTACGGAAGTTTCAATGTATGCTGAATATAATTGTAATTGTAATTGTTATTATTATTATTATTATTATTACAAAGACGGATATTTTTTATCGCTCATAACTTATGCTGTTTGCAAAAACTTTTGTGAGCACAAAAAATCATCCGTAAAATTCAGCGTATTAGACATAGTTCAAGAGAAAATACATTTTCAAATTCAGGGTCATACAGGCTCTCAAAAATTTTTGATTCGTGTTAAATTCGTCTATTCCAGTCATTCAATTATCATTAATCACAGAGCGATTTTTATCAATAAAAACAAAACGCTGTGAATAATTGGTTTTATATTTGAATTTGACGTGACTTACTACGATGAAGCAGTTATAGCAATTATAGATATATTTATCTAACACTAAAGTCAATTGCAGGTCACTTTACTATTAAAGCACAATACCTAACAAATTTATATTTGTGTATAAAAATTACAGGAAATTAGTTCACTTATTTGCAGCCTTTATTAACATTTTATTGTAAAATCCACTACTCATTGTCGGTATAATGGTAAACAGAGTTAGTTTTGTAATGTAAGAGAATGTGTGTCGTACTAAATGTAGTATGTCCAACACACGACTACAACTTTGGCGTCAGTGGTAATCAGTAGAAATCGATAACAATAAAAATAATCTCGAATAAACGGCCATCGATCAAGTTTACAAAGTAACTGGTGCAAAACGAGCCGTACGCAGCTGCACACGGTATTTGTAACTAGTATATATAATTGATCCGAAGACGGAGAACTTTATCAGTTTGCTGATAACGACCATCTACGACCTAGGTCAACTAAAACAAGAACATACAGTGAAAAGATAGCTACAATGAGTGACGTTTATCAAGGTAAGGGTAATGAATATTTATTTAATACATTTTTCTAGTAAGTTGTTCCGGCTGCTTGAAATTTCAAACTAAATTTAATTTTTAACTTTAAAACTTAAAGATTCCGACGCTTCTTGCAAACTCTGCAAGAAAAATGGAGAATGCAACTGCAAGTCCCAATGCTGTGCCGATGGATGCAAATGCGCCGACAACTGCGCGTGTTCTTCCCCCGGTTGCTGTTCTTGTAAGTGCACCAATGAGCAATGCAAGTGCAAAGCTGCCTGCTGTTCTGGTGAATGCCAATGTGTAGATGAATGCGTGTGCACTGAAAAATGCTGTTCCTGTAAATGCTCCAAGGGCGAATGCAACTGCAAGTCCCAATGCTGCGCTGATGGATGCCGATGTGCCGACAACTGCGCCTGTTCTTCCCGCAATTGCGGTTCCTGCAAGTGCACCAATAATAAATGCATGTGCAAGGGTGCCTGCTGCTCTGGCGATTGCCAATGTGTAGATGAATGCTTGTGCACTGAAAAATGCTGTTCCTGTAAATGCTCCAAGGGAGAATGCAACTGTAAGTCTCCCTGCTGTGCTGATGGTTGCAAATGTGCTGACAACTGCTCGTGTTCTTTCGCCGATTGCTGTTCCTGCAAGTGCACCAATAATAAATGCAAGTGCAAGGGTGCCTGCTGCGCTGCTGATTGCCAATGTGCAGATGAATGCGTGTGCACTGAAAAATGCTGTTCCTGTAAATGCTCCAAGGTAGAATGCAACTGTAAGTCCCCCTGCTGTGCTGATGGTTGCAAATGTGCTGACAACTGCTCGTGTTCTTCCGCCGATTGCTGTTCCTGCAAGTGCACCAATAATAAATGCAAGTGCAAGGGTGCCTGCTGCGCTGGTGATTGCCAATGTGCAGATGAATGCGTGTGCACTGAAAAATGCTGTTTCTGTAAATGCTCCAAGGGAGAATGCAACTGTAAGTCTCCCTGCTGTGCTGATGGTTGCAAATGTGCTGACAACTGCTCGTGTTCTTCCGCCGATTGCTGTTCCTGCAGGTGCACCAATAATAAATGCAAGTGCAAGGGTGCCTGCTGCGCTGGTGATTGCCAATGTGCAGATGAATGCGTGTGCACTGAAAAATGCTGTTTCTGTAAATGCTCCAAGGGAGAATGCAACTGTAAGTCTCCCTGCTGTGCTGATGGTTGCAAATGTGCTGACAACTGCTCGTGTTCTTCCGCCGATTGCTGTTCCTGCAAGTGCACCAATAATAAATGCAAGTGCAAGGGTGCCTGCTGCGCTGGTGATTGCCAATGTGCAGATGAATGCGTGTGCACTGAAAAATGCTGTTTCTGTAAATGCTCCAAGGGAGAATGCAACTGTAAGTCTCCCTGCTGTGCTGATGGTTGCAAATGTGCTGACAACTGCTCGTGTTCTTCCGCCGATTGCTGTTCCTGCAGGTGCACCAATAATAAATGCAAGTGCAAGGGTGCCTGCTGCGCTGGTGATTGCCAATGTGCAGATGAATGCGTGTGCACTGAAAAATGCTGTTTCTGTAAATGCTCCAAGGGAGAATGCAACTGTAAGTCTCCCTGCTGTGCTGATGGTTGCAAATGTGCTGACAACTGCTCGTGTTCTTCCGCCGATTGCTGTTCCTGCAGGTGCACCAATAATAAATGCAAGTGCAAGGGTGCCTGCTGCGCTGGTGATTGCCAATGTGCAGATGAATGCGTGTGCACTGAAAAATGCTGTTTCTGTAAATGCTCCAAGGGAGAATGCAACTGTAAGTCTCCCTGCTGTGCTGATGGTTGCAAATGTGCTGACAACTGCTCGTGTTCTTCCGCCGATTGCTGTTCCTGCAGGTGCACCAATAATAAATGCAAGTGCAAGGGTGCCTGCTGCGCTGGTGATTGCCAATGTGCAGATGAATGCGTGTGCACTGAAAAATGCTGTTTCTGTAAATGCTCCAAGGGAGAATGCACCTGTAAGTCTCCCTGCTGTGCTGATGCTTGCAAATGTGCTGACAACTGCTCGTGTTCTTCCGCCGATTGCTGTTCCTGCAGGTGCACCAATAATAAATGCAAGTGCAAGGGTGCCTGCTGCGCTGGTGATTGCCAATGTGCAGATGAATGCGTGTGCACTGAAAAATGCTGTTTCTGTAAATGCTCCAAGGGAGAATGCACCTGTAAGTCTCCCTGCTGTGCTGATGCTTGCAAATGTGCTGACAACTGCTCGTGTTCTTCCGCCGATTGCTGTTCCTGCAGGTGCACCAATAATAAATGCAAGTGCAAGGGTGCCTGCTGCGCTGGTGATTGCCAATGTGCAGATGAATGCGTGTGCACTGAAAAATGCTGTTTCTGTAAATGCTCCAAGGGAGAATGCACCTGTAAGTCTCCCTGCTGTGCTGATGCTTGCAAATGTGCTGACAACTGCTCGTGTTCTTCCGCCGATTGCTGTTCCTGCAAGTGCACCAATAATAAATGCAAGTGCAAGGGTGCCTGCTGCGCTGGTGATTGCCAATGTGCAGATGAATGCGTGTGCACTGAAAAATGCTGTTTCTGTAAATGCTCCAAGGGAGAATGCAACTGTAAGTCTCCCTGCTGTGCTGATGGTTGCAAATGTGCTGACAACTGCTCGTGTTCTTCCGCCGATTGCTGTTCCTGCAGGTGCACCAATAATAAATGCAAGTGCAAGGGTGCCTGCTGCGCTGGTGATTGCCAATGTGCAGATGAATGCGTGTGCACTGAAAAATGCTGTTTCTGTAAATGCTCCAAGGGAGAATGCAACTGTAAGTCTCCCTGCTGTGCTGATGGTTGCAAATGTGCTGACAACTGCTCGTGTTCTTCCGCCGATTGCTGTTCCTGCAGGTGCACCAATAATAAATGCAAGTGCAAGGGTGCCTGCTGCGCTGGTGATTGCCAATGTGCAGATGAATGCGTGTGCACTGAAAAATGCTGTTTCTGTAAATGCTCCAAGGGAGAATGCAACTGTAAGTCTCCCTGCTGTGCTGATGGTTGCAAATGTGCTGACAACTGCTCGTGTTCTTCCGCCGATTGCTGTTCCTGCAGGTGCACCAATAATAAATGCAAGTGCAAGGGTGCCTGCTGCGCTGGTGATTGCCAATGTGCAGATGAATGCGTGTGCACTGAAAAATGCTGTTTCTGTAAATGCTCCAAGGGAGAATGCACCTGTAAGTCTCCCTGCTGTGCTGATGCTTGCAAATGTGCTGACAACTGCTCGTGTTCTTCCGCCGATTGCTGTTCCTGCAGGTGCACCAATAATAAATGCAAGTGCAAGGGTGCCTGCTGCGCTGGTGATTGCCAATGTGCAGATGAATGCGTGTGCACTGAAAAATGCTGTTTCTGTAAATGCTCCAAGGGAGAATGCAACTGTAAGTCTCCCTGCTGTGCTGATGGTTGCAAATGTGCTGACAACTGCTCGTGTTCTTCCGCCGATTGCTGTTCCTGCAAGTGCACCAATAATAAATGCAAGTGCAAGGGTGCCTGCTGCGCTGGTGATTGCCAATGTGCAGATGAATGCGTGTGCACTGAAAAATGCTGTTTCTGTAAATGCTCCAAGGGAGAATGCACCTGTAAGTCTCCCTGCTGTGCTGATGCTTGCAAATGTGCTGACAACTGCTCGTGTTCTTCCGCCGATTGCTGTTCCTGCAGGTGCACCAATAATAAATGCAAGTGCAAGGGTGCCTGCTGCGCTGGTGATTGCCAATGTGCAGATGAATGCGTGTGCACTGAAAAATGCTGTTTCTGTAAATGCTCCAAGGGAGAATGCAACTGTAAGTCTCCCTGCTGTGCTGATGGTTGCAAATGTGCTGACAACTGCTCGTGTTCTTCCGCCGATTGCTGTTCCTGCAAGTGCACCAATAATAAATGCAAGTGCAAGGGTGCCTGCTGCGCTGGTGATTGCCAATGTGCAGATGAATGCGTGTGCACTGAAAAATGCTGCTCCTATAAATGCTCCAAGGGCGAATGCACCTGTAAGTCTCCCTGCTGTGCTGATGCTTGCAAATGTGCTGACAACTGCTCGTGTTCTTCCGCCGATTGCTGTTCCTGCAAGTGCACCAATAATAAATGCAAGTGCAAGGGTGCCTGCTGCGCTGGTGATTGCCAATGTGCAGATGAATGCGTGTGCACTGAAAAATGCTGCTCCTATAAATGCTCCAAGGGAGAATGCACCTGTAAGTCTCCCTGCTGTGCTGATGGTTGCAAATGTGCTGACAACTGCTCGTGTTCTTCCGCCGATTGCTGTTCCTGCAAAGTTTCTAAAGCGAACTGCAAGTGCAAGTCTTCTTGCTGTGCTGATGGGTGCATCTGCGGAAGTGATTGTGTTTGCTCTTCGGCTAATTGTTGGGCTTGCAACTGCAATAAAGGCCAATGCAAATGCAAGGCCCTATGCTGTGCAGATGGTTGGCAATGCGCTGAAGAATGTGTATGCAGTAACGCGAATTGCTGTTCTTGTAAATGTTCAAAATAAAAAAAAATGTGCAAGCAGCTACACACGTACTAATAAAACACATTATGCGAAAGTATGCGCTATAACGGTTTGAGGTAGAATGCATGGTATTTAAGTTTAATTTAGTGTTTATCATAATATAATTTGTTTACTTATGTATACTATTCATATTGTCTATGACTATCAATGTTATTAACTGGTTACTTTTTTATTCTTTTCCCTAAGTGTCGTTTAAGTTGTAACAATTATTCTTCGAAAATAAGAATTCTACATTGCACTAGTATTGCTTTTTTATCCTTCATCATCATTTTCTTATTATCAAGTTAGTATGTATTCCGTTAATAATGATAGATGAATATGTCGGGAAGAATCAACTTAATGGCCTGTCCAATGTCAGGGTCTACAGACACCTTCTTCGCTTTTATCTTTATGAGGAATCTGTAAAGCTTTATGTCATTCCAGTTTTGGGTACTGAATTACAGATGTTGTTGGGTCTCAAGGCTCACATATTAAAAGATATTTTGATATTAGCACCCTCCGGCTGCATCACTCAAACCATCCAACCCTTTCGGTGAACTTGAGGATACTAGCCAAAGGCTGCTGCAGCTCTCGGACGTGTTAGGTGACAAATCAGATGCAAGACATTTGCATAGGATGTGGGTGTTCTGCGGTGTTGTCCTCATAGTTGTACCTTCGATAGATTATGATGACCCAATCTATCGAAGGACGAGGTCCATCTTATGCATGGGATTGTTTAGTCTGCAGTTCATATACACTATTTCTTCGAAAAGTCGTACTTTCTGTCGTGGTAATCTTGCACGAAGTCTTGCCATCCCTCGCAAGGGTGCTGAAATAGCCATTCTTGCATGGTGACATTTGGCCACATTGGGATAGATATGTCAACGACGATTGTGGGTTTCCTGGTTAACTAATGTGTAGAGCAGGCGCAATTGCTGTCGCAGAACCTCAAAAAGATTGGTCCGAGCATTGCCTCGCCAGGTCATCAGCTTGTTCATGATTATAGTTTCCTGTATGTCCTTTACCCTTAACAGATGTACAACCATCGCATGTGTTTGTGTCACAAACTATTCTTTTTTGTGTTTTTAATATTGTTTGCAAGTTTGTGGAATTACCTCAAAAACTTAAATCGTTTCGTATACAAAACATTAGTAATAGTATTAATATTTTATAAATAGATGTTAATGCTCCTAGGGAAAATGCAAATGGGCCGGTAACAACCAAAACAATCATGCTTAATACAAAATGATCACTATACGTTGTTTAAAACATTGGACTATAAAGATATTTATGTCGAAGGTATTTTCTTAGTCCGGTGACTGCATATACGGCTTCTGTTTTAATAAACGTAGGTACAAAAACGAATCGCAAGTCATCTTGCGGTGGCGATAGTGATGGATCCAAATACAAAGACAGCATTGCGTCTTACTCTT
This sequence comes from Agriotes lineatus, assembly GCA_940337035.1. NCBI lineage: Eukaryota > Metazoa > Arthropoda > Insecta > Coleoptera > Elateridae > Agriotes > Agriotes lineatus. Next base: position 62,595,090 of record OW679197.1, on the reverse strand, counting down.
TCGCTTTTAAAACGCACTAAATTAAATGAAAGTGAAAAGCTCCACGCTGCGTTGAAAAATATGGAAGTTTTGATGTAAATTGCTGCTCCTGTGAAAATGCAAAAGAACGGAATAATACAAGAAGCAGCTGATTATACATTATTCAAAAATATTTACTATAAATACATGTTATCGAAATTATACAAAATAAAAATAAATACCCAAAATATTATCTACCTGTTTTTGTGATATATGGGTACATGCATGGGCCAGTTCGAATTCATTGTCAACTTTTGAATAGACAATCATCTGTGACTACTTCACATACGTAGAAAGTTGATAGCAGCAGAATTTCAAGAGGAAGGTGAAGTACATTCAAATTTATGGAATAATATATCTCAGTATCAGCACTTGGTTTGAGCACCCACTTAGCTGGGTATAAAATTTATCTTTGGGATATCTGAATCGCTAAGAATCTTCCCAAATTCAATTTCAATCATTCAAACACTATGAAAATAGTCTTTATATTTTATGGAGATAAAACTACGTATAATTGATGTGTTTTAAAGCGTATAACTTTGTGTGACCACTATACGTAGAATTCGCTTATTAACCGTGTGTTTACTTCACTCACTCACCAGAACTTCTATCAACAGAATCAGTGGAAAGATAAATGGGAACAACTTACCACTTCATGCAGTATCTTCAATATCACAGCTTATAGTTCATATTATCCGAGAGTACCCAACTTTAATCTACAAAAAAAGTGTTGTTAAAGTTTCTAGTATTGAGCTCTACTTTTGGTTCTAAATTTGAGACGGCAGCAAGATATACACAAAATAATTTCATATTAGCCCAGACATAATATCTAAGTATTTACATAAACAAAATGTAGATCAGATTTTTAGCAAAAATGTTCTTTAATGCTCTAGAAGTGTTTCTCTAAAAGTCCCTGGCTCTGGAGTGCCACCGCCATATCAAGAAGGCCTTCGCAGTAGTTAAAAAACATTTTTCTATAACCATTTAAAAATGAACAACTTTCGTCACGTTTTACCCCAACCGAAAACGCCAGTTCCGTGACCAGTGATAGAATATCCCGTAACGTTAACTTTCGTCTCTAGTGACGAAAGCAAGTGGTTGCAATTTCAGATATTAAATGCATTCTGTCATATCCAATTGTAATTTAATTTTACAAAGCACAATGGAAAAACATGATTTAGCACAAACACGTGTAAATTTACTGTGTATAACGTAATAAATGCAAAATACAGTTATAAAAATTAACACGAAATTGGCAGGACGTCTCATCAAGTAGCCTTGCTCTCGGACGGTAATATATTAGTGCAGTAGTAGTGAACCATGGTTATAGAAAAAGTATAGTGTTTTACTCGTCGAAAAGCATTTTCTGCAACTTGAGAACATTATCAAACTCGGCTTTCACTCTTTAAACAATATACTATTTTTGTTCACATAAAGTACCCTCGCTGTTTTAATCACGGCAAAATATCATTAAGAAAAGTTGTTAGAATGTAAAATTATGGAACCATGCAAAATTTTAGAACCGTTGAATGCGTTTTATGACACTGTTTATTAAAAGAAATTGCAAGTGCTTCAATTAATACTACAGCGTTTCTTAACCTGTGGGTCGCCATGCTATTTAAAGTAGATAGCATAACATTTTAACATTTTAGAGTACACAGAGTTAATAATAAAATATAAATATACAGGGCAAGTTTGCCTCTGAAGCTTTCGTAGCTAGACAACAATAACACGCAAGGACAAGATTGTTAACCATAGAATTCTTACTTTGTTTTTAAGTTAAACAGTAAAGGAGCTAAGCAGAGTTAAAAAAATTAAGAAATTTTGCTTTTTGCAAACATTATATAAGCTATGAACTTTTAACGGAAATCAATAATAGTAGGTACATTCTTTCCAATTAAACTGTTTCTCTATCGTCTATAATTATGTAAGTATGTAGAACTCCATATACACAATAAAAAATTTACCCATGATATTGACCTTATTGTTCATGATTCGAAGACAGTTGGTCAAGTTTGGACCATGTATTGAAAAGGCCAAGAAACACTGATCTAAGCACACGGTTTCGTAAAAGTAGATTAATATTTCTGCCATTTCGCAGCTCGCTGTAATTTTATATTCTGAACAACGTTTGCCATTAATATTCTGCTGTAATATAAACGGGTAAGGTACTTTATTATGATTCTTTCTAATAAACACAGTTTCTTCTTCTGCTTATCATTCTACAAAACTACTAACTACGCCGGCACCCTAGAAACAAGGACTTTTAAAGGGTCACACCTAAGGTACTAAGGAATATTTGTGCCAACATTCAACACTATAACGTTTTTAAGGTTTCCCTTAAAGTTTGCTCAATACACCTGGGCTATATAGTTCCAATTGAGTATTTTCAAGTGAAGTCACAAGCTCCGCACTAACAGCTGATCGTGGACAAGCAACGTTAACTTTCTTATGGAAGCTTTCCATAAATTCTAATTTTATAAGTGTTGTATCCATTGCACTCAGTTTATTTAATACAGCAGTGTTTCGGTTTTGTTTATTAATTCTCTAAACAGATAAAGGCAGCACTCAATTTGTATTACAATTTTTGGTGGTGATGGAATCAATGACCACAGACAAATGGTTAAAATTCGTATTCCCGGTTAAAATACTCTTTTCACTTGAAAATTGAAGAAAGTTATGGGCTTGTAATATAATTTCATGAAAGGGTGTCTAGTTTAATCCAAAAGTTGATTCAGTAACACATTTGACCGTGCATACAAAATAACCTTGAAACCGACAAAAATGTCAAGATTTTGTGCTGTGTTTAGGTGTTCAAATAAAAGTAACTGAGGGAAGGAAACTACATATTTTGGATTTCCTGGTATGCGATATAGGAGAGGTCGAAATATTCCTGAGGGCGTAAAAAAAGGAAGTTGTGGGATAAGGCCCTCCGAAGAGCAAATTTGACACCACAAAAATAAAATTTGCTTGAGTTTATTTAGACCACTTTTTAACAGTTAATGCATTTATATTATCAAAACATCTCTACTGATTAATTGGAACCAATTTGGAATTTCAAGGAATACCGGCGGCATTTGGTATTTGGTGATTTAATTAATCCAGATTACGTGCCTACATAAAAATTTGGTTATGTATCTAGTATAGGGTTGCCAACCGTCCTGTTTTCCCAGGACATGTCCTGCTATTTGGGCTGTCCTGGGGAGTCCTGGATAGATTTTAAGTAGCATCTTGGTAAGGTCCTGTGTTTTAAAATTTACGCGCCACTACCTACGCCTCCAACCTTGCGTTTCATCGGTCGCGGTCGGCCCTATAAACAAAAAAAAACGGGTTGGCTCCGGCGCGGCGCCTGGCTTGTGAAGGTCATTGAGGATTTTTTAAAAGAAAGAAACAACGTGCACTCTGCTTGTTGTCTCTTTATCACTACTATTATAATTACGGAAGGTGGCTGAATATGTCTTTTGTATTCCTGGACGCAATGCTAATGTCGAAAGAGTTTTTTCTCTTATAAACGCACAGTGGTCGAAAGAGAGGAATCGGTTACTTCCAACAACAGTAGCTGCAATAATCAAAACAATCTATAACATAGATATGAAGTGTGAACAATTTCATGATTACCTTTTAACCCAATCACAAATGTTGAAGGACATTAGTGGTATTGAAAAATATAATAAAATTAAATAAGTACAGGTACAGGACTAAAGATATCTATTATCTAGGTATGTTTATTTAATAATATCATTACTTTATCCCATTTTCATAGTTTTAATTGAAGATACTTTAATAAAAAATTCTAACTGCTATTAGTTGAGTTTTATTGACCCTGTTTTCAATGACTATAACTATTAACTACTGCTCTTATACTGCGTCCTGTTTTTGAACCGAAATGTCCTGGTATTTGCACGTTCAAATAGTGGTTTTCAAAATTTGGGAATGGCAACCCTAATCTAGTATGACAGCCCCTGGAACACCAAGCAGGCACAGTGGGGCTAAAAAGAGGTTTCTACGGAAGACAGTGAGGTAATAACAAATTAGGCACCTAAAGTTACACATTTATTTAAAAATTAAATCAAAAATACTTCTACCTTCCAGATAGTTCACTCACGGAGGATATAGTTACTGCTCACCCACGAATCATGATAGTCTTAAATAACACAATAAATTCATATAATTACTTATAAACTGCACTTTTAACGTCTAACAAGTTATCGATTTTTGCCTATAAATTGACAAATCACAAGCATATCACAAGTCTCCTAACAAACCATTCATAATAGGTTGTCCTCGTGGGCGCCGTTACATAGAGGCAAGGAGGGGCGCTTGCCCCTCCCTGGATTTTTCCAAAAATAATCCACCATAATGCGCTACGCGCTGACCGCCGAGCTATCAGAACTTACCGCACAGAAATTATTTTTATAGGGTGTAATGTGTAATAATATCATATGTATAGTGTACTTAATAACAGCAACGCTTTATTCATTTTTCCGCCCTAAGGGCCCGCTGACTTTACAGAACCGATTATTTGAATAAGCCAAAATAAGCAGATAGCCGAAATATCTAGATGAGAAGCGTCTATGAATTTGTCACTCAGCGCGATACAAAGCAATATTTAAATTTCCGTTTTTTGACGACTTTATATAAGGGCCGACCGATCTTGGGTTTTCTTGTATTTAGGCACTTTCAAGTAAAAATTCAATGGTTCGCCAAATCCCAGTGTACCTGCACGGAATGTTTGCAAATACTTAAAAAAAATTCATTATTTATCTCAAGTTAGTCTTATTCTCATCCTGGTTGAGTTACTACTGTTAGATTATTGTGTATCCTGGTTTACATTGTTTTTTATTTGGGACTTCCATCCGATCTATACGGTATGCTTTCTGCATCTATTATTTTATTTGTGAATTAATTTTATGTCTGCATTATTATGTATTGCTATTACTAACATTTCACTATTTTGTGCGCTTCGATGCCCAAACCATAAGATAATGTAATAATGTAGTAAAGAACGTAATGATTTTCTTATTTTTGATTTATATCGATACACCAAACGTGTTGGTAATACAGATATTTTTTCCAAACCCTGTAGCAATTTGTTTTTATATTTTTTAAAATCTAATAGCATTTTTTAGGTGCGCATCAAGTGTTTCTTTTTTAGACCCTCTGTGAATTTAATTGCCTTATCTCAATAAACACCATGTTAGAGTAGAGTAGAGTATATACATGGAAATTTAATAAGGCCTCATTTTTTATTTATAAAGGATACGTACCTACGTGTATTTAAAATTTAGAGTTTTGTTAATGCAGTATGTGTTCGGTTAGTGTTTGTCAAAAATTTTGAAAAACAGTACAAAATAGAGTGTTCAAGAGACAAATTTTCTCTATAATTTTAAGCTGAATTCAAAAATGTAATAATATACCGGGTGTTCTATTTAAAATAGAAAAAAACAAAAGCTTCCCATTTTAGAAGTATTTAACTGGAAAATCACCCATCTCACATCAATACACATTAAAAATGTAATAAAAATGTAAAGTTAAAAAAAATCGTTAGAGCCGTTTTTGAAAAAATCGAAAAAAACTAAAAATCACAAGAGTAAACACCTACTTCCGGTTATGCGATTTTCTTCAAAAGCTTGCTGTCGCATCTACATAGTACACAAAACTTATATATGAAGTTTCAACGCCATACCTCTTTCCGTTTTTGAGATATTCTGTTCACAGACAGACACACAGCCAGACACACTGACACACAGACAGACCAATAAAAAAATATGTTTTTTGGGATCAGGAGACTCTAAAACGTGAAGATCTGTTGAAAACTCAATTTAGAATTTTTGGGGTGAATCCAATACTTCCTTTATTGTAAAAGGAAGTAAAAATTGCTCGGTTTGTGATAAGCCATTTAGCACAGACAAAGAAATAATTGTTTGCGATAAATGCCGTTTGCGTTTCCATTCGACTTGCTCGGGATTATTAAGAGCCGATGTCCAGCTGTTAAATGCTGCTACAGATAAAATGAGACCTACGTTCCATTGCGATATCTGTACTTCAAAAAGTAAAATTTTAGCCGATATAAAAGAACTTAAAGTACAAGTGAGTCAGTTAGCCAGTATTATTGATAAAGTAACTAGTAACATCACTCGAGGCCAGAATCAAGTATCTTAATGAAGTTATTGTTCAGAATTTCTTGAATTCAAATGTTGTAAATCTTACTACATCGGAGGATATAATAGCAGAGATTCAAGAAAGGCAGAAACTGGGCAAGATAAACGGATGGAAAATGAAAATGCTGTTAAAAATTACATTGAATCATTAGGGGTTAATGATATTGATATTGCAAATATAAAATCATACAGACTAGGAAAATCGGTGAATGGTAGAATACGATCAATTAAAGTTGAACTGAAATCTCCATACGACGCAAAACAAATACTAAAAAACAAGATAAGAAATGGGTCAAATATAAAAGTTTATAGTGATCAAACCCCCAATCAAAGAGACTTCTTCGAGAAGTTACAGCTCGAGCTCAAGAAACTAGAGGCAAGTGGTGACAGAAGTAAAACCATAAAATATGTAAACAATGTACAGAAAATTCTACCTACTGCCAATGCTCAACGCAATAATTTAAACAGGTAATGCCCAACATCATCCGTAACTATCAAAATCTCAGGGGACTAAATAGTAAAGTTGAACAATTTTGTGTATCTGCTTCTCAAACTGAGTTTAATTTATGAGCGCTATCTGAAACATGGCTCTAAGAAGACTTGTGTAGTAGCGAGTTATATTCGGGCCAATACAATGTTTACAGAAGTGACAGAAAATTACATATCACGTATTGTACGACTGGAGGAGGAGTTATTTTAGCTTGCAGAGTTGATTCAAAGTCTGAAAGAATTGATCTGCTGTTTTTCTCAACGTATTTTTTTACAATATTGATATTGTTTGCTGCAAATGCCAAATTAAATTTATTTATCTACGACAGTGTGTAAAATTGGTTTTCTGCATAGCGATCATGAAAGTCGTCTTTTTTAAAGAAAAATCGCAATAAAAGTACACTATTTTAACTATTTTATTAAAATTGTGAATTGTCAATTTGACACTTGTAAATTCTGAAGTCCTTCCGAAGAGATATCTATGCAAAAAACCTACAGAATAGAATGCAAAACCACATGTTTTATAAAAAATAACAATGGAGGTTATACGAAACTTTATTCCAGCGTTACCACGTTGTCCAGATGCATGATTACTAGAAAACGGAAGATATTTCGAACAAATTATTTAATTATTTTTCGAAATTGCACCTTATTTTGCATTTTAAAAATGTTTGTCGGTTAATATTCACTATCTGATTATACATTTGCAATTTATATTTGAAGACTGGTTTTCTGCTATTTTTAAATTTTTAAAACCGTAATAATTCGAAAAGTATTGGTGTAGTCGAAAAACTGTAAAGCAACTTTTTCTTCAGGTTTTGTTGTGTGACACAGACTTATAGTACGTGTTTATAGTTCCACAAAAATAGTGAAGCAGCATAAAACTACAGCCCACTTATTGGTGGTTCCATATCAAAACCGCCAATAAAACACTAGTAAATATCAAAACATTTGAATAATAAAAATGTTTGTGCAATAATTTTTGCATTTGTAAAAATCATTGCCATATTAAACGCTTCCACTTCTTTTGTTCTTGTAAAGGGTGTTTTTTTAGAGGCGGAGAACTTTAAATTGAAATAAAACACAGAAAAATGTTTTTAATATCCATGAAATTGGCTTTATTTGAAAGATAATTTTATGGCATTTATGTTTGAATATGATTTCGGGCATGTGACCGTCGCGGCTGGCGTGTACATGACGTAATCTGGAGATCCAATTTTCAAACACTCTTCGCAGTAAATCAGTAAATCGCAATAACGCGTCGAATGTTGGCTTCCAAGTGCTCAACTGTCTCCGGTTTATCGACGTAGACATGCGACTTTACATATCCTCAAAGAAAATAATCTAATGGCGTCAAATCGCACGAAAGAGGGGGCCAGTTAACAGATCCATTTCGTGGATCTGTTAACTGGCCACCAATATTATAACAGTCGTGCGATTTAAATAAGTTATAAATCACACCGCTTGATCACCACTATTTCGAGTCGCCTAAAGTTGGGGTAACTGGCAATCCTTTTAGTTAAAACACACTCGGACACGAAGACCAAAGCTACTGTTGCGAGATTAATAAGAACACTTAAGTACAAATACTTGCATTTATTTTTCTGCCGTTTACAGAATGTTTACACTTAAGTTTAATACCGTTCTTTCTTAACTTTACGTATTTACATCTTCTTATTAACTAACTAAATTCTAAGTCCATTTTCACCAAGAAAGCTCGGTGGGCGTTTACAAAGTTCCCAATAACCTATCAGAGCTGGTCTAAATTTTGGACTTTCGGGACGTACATACGGACGTGATAGTTCATAATAGTTCTATGAATTTTATAAGTTTGAGGCTTTCCCACGGTGAAATGTGACCTGCTCGAACCCTTCGTAAATTACCGCTATAAAGGATTACAATTCTACTAAAAGCATTTGGTCCCAGCTGCAAATAATTTTTATGATCGAGTTGCAACCGTTGCTTCTTCTAATCACGTACCGGTCATATACATCACTCAATATTTCGGTTTATGAAGTAAACCCTGCATAAACTTACTCTAATCTATTCGTGAGTTTGGAATATCTCCAGCTTCCCAAACGAAAGGCACATTTCTAAATATCCGCTTGTTGTAATTTAAATATGACATTTTTCCTACGAATTTTACCTTAAAATATTATACAGATGGCTTACAGCTAACTAAAGTACAGTATATTCCTACATAGTTCATTTCATTAAAGAACGCAAATCGTAACAATGGGAATTTATACAACTTTACTACCGCTTTTCGTTTCCTAGGCGTCACACTTTGCTATCTTTCTTTCTTCCTGCAGATTTCTTTATCGCCTGGTTATTGCCACCTTGTCTTTCCACCGCGTACGTGGTCTTCCCATTTTACTTCCCTCATCTAAAAGACGAAGGAAATATTGTAATCGCGAAAAAATTACCTTTCGAGATTTCTCCAGATCTTCACGTGTCAGGGTCCCTAGATGACAAAAATCAGGTTTTCCCAATTCCGTCTGTCTGTCTGTCTGCCTGTGTGTCTGTCTGTCTGTTGGCGGTATAACTCAAAAACGATTTGTCGGAGGAAGACAATACTTTGCCTACACATTACCTATACAGGGTGTTTACGGTCTTGTGATTTTATTTTTAAGGGATGATTAAACACCGTGAAAGAAGGTCATTAACCCCAAAATGCCTTAACAAAAGTTGTATAATAAGAGAGATATGACTTTTTAAAATTTTCTTTTAGATTTTTTCTTATTTTTAAGGGGTGATTAAACATATTAAATTAAATTAAACAAATACACAGTTTATTTTAATTCTTATTTTTTTAAGAAAACCATCTTACACTAGGTGTTTGAAGTTATCGCCATGTTGTTGAACGCAAAGTCTAGCTCGACGTATGCATGAGTTGGCATAACTTACAAAGCCTAGATCTTGCCATCGAATTGTTGTCGCAGCTGCTTTAACGCGGTTACGAAGATCATCTAAATCAATTATTTTGTTGGTGTATACCATGGTCTTCATAAGGCCCCATAAATAAAAGTCTAGGGGATTAAGGTCGGGTGACCCAGTAGGCCATGGAACAGGACCACTCGGCCAATCCATTTATTTTCGAATACATTATCCAGATGTTGGCGAACTAAACGATTAAAATGCGGAAGTGTACCATCTTGAAGAAACCACATTTGTTGACGTACATTCAAAGGTACTTCTTCTAGCAGTTCTAACAAATTATTTACCCAAAAAAGACTTAATCATTTCCAGTCAATCGATTTGGCAACATAAAAGAGCCAGTAAGTTGTCCGTTGACTAATCCGACCCAAACGTTGATCGCAAATCTGTGCTGGAAATAATTGCGACGAACAGCATGTGGATTTTCAACTGCCCAGATATGAGTATTATGACAGTTGTTGATGCCGTTACGTGTAAACGTTGCTTCATCAGTTGCCAACACAATGGAAGAACAGTTTGGAATTTCAGCATGTTTTTGCAGAAACCATTGGCAAAAATTCAAACGTAAAGGATGATCTGCAGGTTGTAATGCTTGTACTTTCTGTACATGGAAAGGATACAATTGATTTTCGAGCAGTGTTCGCCAGACAATTTGATTTGAGACACCTACTTGGCGAGATATTTCTCGAGTACTACTGGAAGAATCTTCTTCAACAAGGTTTAATATTTTTTCTTCGGCATCCAAAATTCGTTGGTGTCGGCAAGGCCCACCATCCCGATCTTGACGTGTTTGCAGTACACCAGTTTCTCGTGCACAGAGTACATACTAGAGAAGTGCATTTTTGTGGAATCGGAGTTAGCCTGTTAGGAAACCGCTCAGCATATAATTGGCTTGCAACAGCAGAATTGTGGTGTACTTCCCCATAAATTAACATGTCAACGTATTCACTGTTAGTGCGATAGACCATTTTTACTTTCCTTATTAGGATTTATTTGGAAGAATTTATGCCAAACAAACAGTGCAGTGATAACTACTGAAATAGCTTGACAGATTCGAAAAGTTATTGGCATCAGCCTACTTAGTAAAGAATTCAGTGATAGCTTATCGTTTGAATTTATGTTTACTTTGAACAATTTTTTGAATAATTATTTTAACGTTAATCGTTTTAGCGTTAAATTTTTGATCAATTGTTTTTGGGTTAATCGTTTTGTGTTATCGACAATCATTTTAGCATCAATAACCTTCTTTTAAACCACCCCTTAAAAATTAAAAAGAATATAAAAAAAAAATTTAAATCATACAATAGCTCTCTTATTATAAAACTTTTATTAAGACATTTTAACGTTAATGACATTCTTTTAAGATGTTTAATCACCCCTTGAAAATAAAATCACAAGACCGTAAACACCCTGTATATCTACCTGGCATGAAACCGAGAAAATTTCAAACAAATATATACAGGGTGAGCACCTTAAAAAATATAATGTTGTTTATTTTTTATTTAACTTAGTAATGAATACAAGTAATAATTTGTACATAGTGCAAGCTTATTTTTGGTGGTATTACATAGATCAAAGGTTTTACTTGAGTTCAATGGTCCAGTAGAAGAAATCCATTGTCATATCTAGCAACCTTGGTGCCCAAGAAACCGGTCCACCGCGTCCAATCCATCTATTGGAATAGTTTTGGTTAAGACACTCGAGAAAGGGGTGTGCAAAATGTGATCGTGTCCCATCCATCTGCATCTCTACAAATTTTGTTTCTTTGCCAATAAAATGTCTTTTAATAAATCCGGTCGGCAAATCGTTTTGCAGGCAATTCAAAAATGAATCTGCACTTGAACTGTGAGGCAAAATAACAAGTTCAACTTGATGATGCCATATTATTTCTGCACATACATTAATAATAAACCTGTGTTGACAAGCACGCTCAACAACAACATGAGAATTTTTCGCACACCAATAGTGTACATGATGAATATTGAAAAAATCGCCTCCAGTGAAACAAGCTTCGTCAGCTCTCAGCATATTACTCATAAAATTGAGTTCTTTGTCGAGCAGCCAGTTACACAACCGCATTCTTTGGTCGAAATCGTTAGGACTGGGAGCTTGCACTCTAGTTTAAGGATAGCAATGCAATTCTTTCTCCTGTAAAGTGGGAAAAACCAGTGCTTATCCTTCGAGTTTCAGTTATCATTGTTCAAGTTTTCTCCTCTATTTTCGGCAGTGTTTGTGCTCGAGTTCTACTTCGATCTAAAGTATGTGGGACCATACTTCCAGTGTCCCCGAGTTGTTGGTCAAGTCTGCGAAAAACATCGCCGTCATCTACTTGACAAAGCGAAATAGTTACATAAATCAAAGTACCGTAGGTAGATGTTTATGCAGTGTTATCTGATGTATCTAATATTTACTTTATAGCCTACACTATAAAAAAAGTGAAGCCTTTATGACTAACTTTCCAGTACTATAACTTTATAACCATCGTGAAATTTTTTATTTTGTTTGCGAATTTCGCATTTGTCACCATAGACAACTTAACCTTTTTTACTGTCATACACACATTTTCTACATCACACAATCACTTTTGTATTGATACACACAAAAATTGAACTGCAGCTAACCTAATTTGGCACCTTTGTACATACACAAAAACTTTTGAGTGTAAGTAAGGGGCTTTGACATTTCCAACGTAGTGAGTGAAACAGCAGGCCACATAATGCCGGCATAACATGTTACAGTGAGGCCAAATGGTGTGTTTCGCCTAATATGGAGGAGCTGCAGTCTTTCCTCTCTGCACCTCTTGGTAGGGAAAGCCGTATTGAGCAATAAAACGATTTATTTGATACATAGGACTCTACCTGTTAGTTCGAACCGTTGCATCGTCTTTTTTATATAGAGTGGGAGAGACTAAGTAGCACGCCATATGTTTGATTGTAAAAGCATTTTCGGGAAGCTTCATGGTCAATATCGAGGTACTATTGAAGGTTATGGTGGGGTTCCTGTTAGGCTGTACCCCGCGTGCAGTTGTAAAGGGATTTCGGCCCCGCAACTTTCCATGCAAGGCGCAACGCGAGCTTTGAGCAGACGTTCTTTCCGGCTAAGGTGTTTCACGGGCCCCAACAACAGTTCTCCAGGTGCGCCGTTCGGTATTGATTATATAGCTAAGTGAAATTGCAAACTTTATGCTCGCAAAAAAGAGGTGCCGAGACAAATTTGGATATTAAATTTAAACAACCATTATATTAGCGGGTTTGCTGATCAATTAAGCATGTAACGTTGCACACTTTCGAGAGCTTCGAAAATCTCAGAAAAGTTGCTTGCTAGATTAGCAAAATTAAATTAATAGCATTTTATGGGGAAATATGCACGTACCTGAATAAACCCTCGGTTACAGTAGATGAACTACATTTTGGGAATGTGAATAAATTTTTTCACTCAGCGAGTTTAAACTTCTATTTAAAATTATTCAAAATTAATTACTTGTATAGGACTATTGCTTTATTTAGTCATTTATTGGGCCTTTACTCAGCAGCGCCTCCTCATATGTGAATACTAGCTTACTGCAGGCGTGGCCTTTCCCCCCTCATGTGTAAGTTAGTGAAAAGCCATTTGGGTACATGATATTTACATTACTTGTGATATTTGTGAGTTATTTAAGTGTTTTCGAAAAGTTGTTAATGCCAGTAATTACAAGCTATTATTTATATATCATTATTTACAATTAAGTGAACTGTGTTGAAATTTGGGTTTCGCTGGCGTTACCTTTAATTTTTATTACTCTTGAGTCATTTGGTGGTTCGTTATCTCAAGATATCAGCAAGGGATGTGCCAGTTGAAACCAACTGGCGCCCTTTAATTTAAATTTCACTTATTTGAAAGTAAGTGAACTCCGATTCTTCTCGCTAGCTAGTTGGTAGCATGTTTCAGTTCATTATCGGCAAAAAATAATGTAATAGTACTACAAAAACAAACAGTTTCAAATAATGAAAACCAGAAATTTATTGAAGGAAACTGTAAGTGCATTAATAATCCAGTGATATCCAACATTTTGTGTGATACATATTAGCATACACATTTGACACATTATTTATTTGGGCAAATACAATTCACGTTGCAACGCTATTATTACTTTCGCAGCCTAAATATTTTTCCAAATTGTTCCTTGAACTGATACTATCATCGCTTTTCCCCTGCAACAGAAAATATAACAATGCAATATTAATGTATTGGAAGTGTACATTTTTGACAGTTTATTTGGTTACGTATAATTTCTGTCTTAAAATTCATTAAATACAACAGACAAACTCACCACAGTATTTAATTCTCCTTCGTCGAATAGTTCTTCGGCAGCTTCTTCAATGGCACGTAGGTGTTCTTCTGCGCCCTCTGGTACAACCGTGTGAGAAAATTCAAGACTATCTAAGCTCCTAGTTCCACTTGAGTTATCATCGCTTTCTGACCAGAATAGTTCTCTGGTGTCTTTCCACCGCACCAATTTCATGACGTAGCGCAATCCTTTTAGGCCGTGTTTGCCTGACTTTAGTATTAATTCAACATACTTCGGAATCAATTCTTGTCCTGCAATAGTCAATACAAATGCATACAAAGTTGTAATAGCAATTGAGCAACTACAAATTACCTGCCGATATAGCTGCTAAATTTCTTGCTTGCTCCTGGTTGAGCATGTCTTCAAGTTCGTGGAAAATATTCAGAGCTTTTATAAGTAAAGGTGTAGCTGCACTTGGTAATCCTTGATTCAGGTAATATTCGCCCAAGAATCGATGGGACTGAGCTACATAATATGGAAGATTTTTGGCTTCTGCAAATTGAAGAAGGGCCTGTAAATGATTTAAAGTGTCTGCAAATCTTCCAATTCTAGAATGACCAGTAAGTTAATAAAAACCAGGAGAGACACGAAGAACAAGTTTACTTCAAATAAGCTAATGCAATGTGAATTCTTGCTTCACACATTGCCTCTATATTCTGTGTTTTAGTATACAAGGCTAACACCTTTATAAATGATATCACCGCAGCACTGGCATCACCAGCATGCATTTCACATAAGCCTTGAAGCATTAAGGCTTCTGCTTCGCCCTGGTGATTACATGCTAAAACATAATTACTTTATTTATTTTATTTGTTCAGTATGTATAGCTCATCTGAATTCGCCAGGAATAGTCTAAATAACAAGAGATCAAATAGTCGGGATCGGTAGCTCAGTGGTAAGCATCCTGGCTACTGATCGTAGGGTCGCGAGTTCGATTTCCGGTCGCGGTGAGGTTTTTCAAAAATATAAAATGCAGATGAAAGCCTCTACAAAATGCCATCATTCGGAAGTGATGTAAAGCCGTGGGTCCCATGTTACTACGATGTGTAGCATGTAAAAGATCCCTAGCTAGGGTTGGAACTCCTTAGTCTCGGCAAAATTCTAAGTGAGACTTTGACCATATGACTAAAGCAGTTGGTGTCTAATGTACCTGGTACTCTGCATGCCTAGACCTTGTCCATTAACAAACAAACAAACAAACAAGAGTCAAATAAATTGACAATTAGAGTCGGCTATGATATGTGTTATACGTTTGGCAGTACTGAAGTGTATTGTCAGTCTATGTCATATTCGTGATTAGTTTGTTTGTTTGTTTGTTTGTTAATGGACAAGGTCTAGGCATGCAGAGTACCAGGTACCTTAGACACCGACTGCTTGGGTCATATGGTCAAAGTCCTACTTAGAATTTTGCCGAGACTAAGGAGTTCCAACCCTAGCAAGAGATCTTTTACATGCTACACATCGTAGTAACATGGGACCCACGGTTTTACATCACTTCCGAATGATGGCATTCTGTAGAAGCTTTCATCTGCATTTTTTATTTTTGAAAACCTCACCGGGACCGGGAATCGAACTCGCGACACTTAGATCAGTAGTCAGGATGCTTACCACTGAGCTACCGACCCCGGCTCGTGATTAGTGGGTTAGGTTTTGTTTGCTGTTTGATACAGACTGACGTAAAACTTAACCTGCAAATCTATAATTTGACATAGACTGACTTCAGTAACGCCAAACGTATAACACATATCGCAGGCGACTCTAATTGTCAATTTATTTGATCTCTTGTTACTACTTCGACTACGTATTCTAGATATTTTTTTATCATGTTTGTTGATGTAAGATTTACTAAATAATCATGTAAATTCGTTTAAAATCACTTATATCGCTAGAATCAGATAAATGCTCGAGTACAAACTATCTCGGTAAAAACTGATTGTGTCTTGGGGTCTAGTTGAGCCGAGTCACGTAGTATACTTAATTGTTCACCAAACGTGTCCAGTTGTTCGTGAACGAAAAGATAAATACAAGTATGAAGTTTCCATGTAAATTACTATTTTGTAGCGATATCGTTGAGGTATATTTTTTGTATACTCTGTTCACTATGGTCCCGGATTGTCAAAAATGACGTTTTATGGTAGCACTGTTGAATTTCTATTGGTTTTTTTGTTACTACTAGGTTGGACAACACCAAAGCATAATTTTATAAATTTGGGTTATTGTTACCTGGCAACTTTTATTTATTTTTGCTTAAGTCAATTCGAAATATAACCTATAATTTATAATTTTGACTTTAGTAGCTTTATTAATTGTTTCTAGTTCCCCTTGGC
Organism: Agriotes lineatus; assembly: GCA_940337035.1. NCBI lineage: Eukaryota > Metazoa > Arthropoda > Insecta > Coleoptera > Elateridae > Agriotes > Agriotes lineatus. The sequence continues at coordinate 62,578,831 of OW679197.1, read as the reverse complement.
TTGGTTTTTAATTGGATTTTGACATTGAAAATCCGGAACTATAGTGAATAGAGTATATACCGGGTGGAGAATGCAATTACCACGCAAGACACTGCTTTTCTTTGAGAGATTTACAATCATTTTTTCGATAACATCAATACCTGATTTTTAAGCAAAATTAAACAACAATTTACCATCAGTAGCTCTTTTTCTAGCAAGAGCGCATAATCGAGCAGCTTTTAATGAATCATAGATCATAACATCTTTAACTTCAGCCAGTATTGCTTTATACAACAATATGCAGCTTTCAACAAATATGGAGTCTTGCTTCGTCTGCAGTACCTGCTTTGCTGTCCAAGGTTTTCCTGTTGATATATTTCGGGCTATGGCCAGTTGTTCTTTTGCTTTCTCCATGTCCTTAACTGGTCAATATTGTCGATATTAAAAATTCACGTTTATAAGCAATAAAGGTTACTAACTGTTCTCTAGAAGAAATTTGCCGTAAAGATATTTAGATAAAGCTTCCCGTTGGCCCCCGTCTTTCTGAAAATCATCACTAACGTTAACCGCTTGTATTAACAACTGCTCTCCTAACCACCACCAATCTCGAGAGCCTAAGCCGAAAGTCACTCCAAGAGCTATGAGTTCATCACATTCTTTTTCAGTTTCATCTGAAAGAAAACACAAGAACGTTTTTAGAGTTTAAAATTCAAATGCCATCGACTCTAAATTTTGCTTACCGTTATAATGAGCTTCTTCAGCTTTACTTAATCCTGCAAAAAGTATATCGATTTGTTCTTTGCATGCAAGAAGTCGTGGTCTTGATGAGACAACTGAATCCGGGCCATGCTCCCTTCGCAGATCTTCTTGATATTGTATCAGTTGCCTTAGAAACTCCTCAGAACTAGTGAAACCCTTTTCGCGAAGTTCTAACAATATGGCCTCATGGTAAGGTAGCCGAAATCTGCGAATGATATAGACAAACACACTAACGGTGACTTTTAAATTTCGCTAGTACCTCCGAATCTGTTCTCTATTCAAAACAGGTAGTGCAGCTCGCATATCTTTCTTTAATTTTAACTTTTCTTGCTTTTTTATTCTATCGCGCTTGACCGAAGACATCATCTCCACACTCGTCATTTTCTCAAATTTAATTAGCTATGACAGGATGACAGAATAGAAACGTATGACAGGAATCTATTAGACAAAGTAGAAACGGGTAAGCAGTATCACAGTCTACTGAAAATCGTTTGTTTTACAACGATGTTGATGACATTAACTGAAAAACGTTTAATGCACTGAACTTCTGTTATAATGCTTTGAACCAATAGAATAATATGCACAGCTTCCGGACGGCAGGATTTAGGCATCTAGAGAGTGGCAGCTGGTCACAAAATTCCTTGGAAGTAAATATGCAAAAGGCTTAGCCAATACCATTAATTACATAAGATTAATAAACAAGAATTTAAAATAATACAAATAAAAAAATTAACAAGCTGATTCACTCCATCGGTAATTATTTCATATTTTTCAATATAATCACCACGTAACTCTACAAACTTTACGTTTTTCCGGGATCTGCAATATTACCTTAAACTAGAAGTAGTTTTACGTCAAGAGAAAACCATTGATCTTGTTTTCTTTTTAAGTTTCTGAACAGATAATCTCTGAAACAACACAATCAGTTACCTTTTCTTGATACACCAATCAAACGCACAATAAATACTTTTGAAACATCAGTATACCGCAAGAAAACCAACACAAATTGGTACTTACATTTGAACTCCAAACATCACAAAAACATAAAGTCAAGTGTTGTAAACATTCTTTAGGATATAGCCAAAGCTGTTTCCTAGACTAAAGAAATCTTCAAAAAAGAAAAAGAATTTATTATAAATGTTTTAAAAAATAACGGTTATCCCGAGACTCTTGTTCCGAACACTTTCTATACACCGTAACACCCATGTACTATTGCGGAAAAAATATTTCGCACGGTCTGTTTGCTTTGTGTAAGTATGGTTTTATCAAGTGGACTAAAGTCACTGAATTGTCGGTTGTACAACTGACATTCTTCCATCAAAACTTAAAATGTCGACTCACGTTCTAAGCTAGGCCAAAAAAGACTGTGTTATCGCAAAACTAGAAGAGGGATGGTCACTGCAATGTGTGGCCGATGAAGTTGGTTGCGGAAGAAACACCATTTCTTAAGATAACCTGAAAAAGTTAGTGATACGACAATAACCCCAAAATGTGAAAAATGACAAGTAGTCAGATAGTCAGATACACACTAAGCCACTGTGGATAAAACTAAGTAACTAGATTAAGTATCGTGCGAATTATTTTTTCCGCAATTGTAAAGAAAAACGGTACTCAAAAGTACAACACTCTTACTATACCTTATATTCCTATCATGTTTGAGAAAATTAAACGAATTTGAAATAGGTTTAACGTTAGAACGGTATTTAAAACTATGAATACCTTGCGGTCGCTCCTTCAAAAAACGAAACCGTTCAATGAAGAACAACATTCAAGGAATTGTATATATAGTATTCCTTGTGAATGCGGGAAATTCTATATCGGTGAAACATGAAGGCCTTTAGACGTTAGAGTTAAAGAACACTGTATCTAAAGAATCGATATCAACTAGACGTAAAATCAAACAAACTGCATATATTTTACTCAGCAAAGACGAATGCATGTCCACACATTCAGTGGATTTAAATGCTATTTGGCTATCCATTCTTAAAGATGTAATCAATCAGTCGCCTGTCATGTCAGTGTCAGGCTATTTATTGGAGAGGTTAGTCGTCTTCTACTAGATCTCCAATAAAATAAGCTAAGGTCTTATTGATTTTTAAGTTAATTAGTTGATGTTGATAATAGAAGTAGATTTGTCTTCCGAAACGTTCATGTTTTAATATTTTGCATTTCGTAGTGTGGCGAAATACTCATAAAACTAAAATGATTTCTAAAAAGGTTGGGTCTTGTAAACTCTTGATTTGTCGTGAAGAATCAAAACCCCTTATTTTTTCAACAAATTTCGACGCTTTTTCTATATAGTACGATGTAGTATTTTAAGTGTAATAGAATAGGTACTGGCAGTGATTGTTTTGCCTTTCTCCACGTACTCAATTATAAGAATTCCCTGATGGTCTCAACAAACTGTCGCCATAAGATTGCCTTCAGACGCTGATGTTCAACACAATTTTTAGAGGCTTTGAAGCCCTGCTTGATTTCAAGATTCCAATACGTTACCGCACAAACACGACTTTACGACATAATCGGGAAATATACCTAGAATACGCGAACCTTAACTCCGTTACGTTGAAGGTAACAAAAGGTTTCCTTCGGCTAGAAGAACTCAGTCGAGAGGGCAGGCTCTTTACGACCTTTAAATTAGGGCTGTACTCCGAAAAGATGTTCAAAATTGATGCGCCACCACATTCGGACTAGATCGAAAAAACAAAAGGAACAGGTGAACGCACTCTAAGATGTGCAAGTAAGTAATTTTACCTTGCTACTTCTACCTTAGCATGGCTTGAGGTAGCGGGTGCACAGCTAACTTGTACCTACCTTTTATTATACCTGCTTATAATACATCTGGTTTCCTATATATTAAAACAGAACACAAAAAGGCATGCAAATACCAATGAAAAACATAGATAATTAACAATAAACACTAATAAAGTAATAAAATATATGAATAACAATAAACATGGAAATGTTTACAGGTTACAATTAAAAAAAATCTGGTGTGATACACTCACACAACTTCCTTTTACAGTGTTCTTATAATTAGTCAAAAATTTCATTTTTAATTTTTAGCCATTTGTCAAAAATTTTCAAAAATTACAAATACTACAAAAACGGTACAAAATAGAGCGTTAGTTGAAGAGACAAATTTTCTCTAGAATTTTAAGGTGAATTCAAAAATGTAATAATATACCGGGTGTTTTATTTAAAATGGGAGTTAATAAAAAAAATAGCAAAAAAAACAAAAGAAACCCACTTTAGAAGTATTCAACTGGAAAATCACCTATTTCACATCAATACACATTAAAAATGTAGTAAAAATGTAAAGCTTAAAAAAAATCGTTTGAGCCGTTTTTGAAAAAATCGAAAAAAACTGAAAAATCACAAGAGTAAACACCTACTTCCGGTTATGCGATTTTCTTCAATAGCTTGCTGTCTCATCTACATAGTACACAAAACTTATATATGAAGTTTCAACGCCATACCTCTTTTCGTTTTTGAGATATTCTGTTCACAGACACACACACAGACAGACACACAGACCAAAGAAAAAAAATATGTTTTTTGGGATCAGGGGACTCTAAAACGTGAAGATCTGTTGAAAACTCAATTTCGAATTTTTGGGGTGAATCCAATACTTCCTTTATAGTAAAAGGAAGTAAATAATAGACAAAAGAGATTAGTTAGGCTAGATGGTGACTTTTAAACCACACAAAAGTGAGAAAAACGATAAAAATTGACATAGCTACATTCAAAACGGTATTAACTCTCAAAAGAACTACGTTACAGTATCAAACTTTATCAACATCACTCAAATAGTGATGCAACGACAATAGCTAGTGTCTGTTTGACATCTCACACTTTAAACAACAAAAGCATAGCTTGATGGGAAACACTTCACTGTAAATTTATGGGCTGTACAAACACTATTAAATCGACAAATACCTCGATTTGAGGAAATCCGGAGGGTACGTATTGGTTAGTTTCAACTGCAAACCGCATCTCAAACCAATGCCATGAACAGAACGGAAACCACAGGAAACTTTTGCAAGCCACATAAAAGGAGCCATAATCGAGCGAATGCGAGCTGTACAACATCCCCAAAATGAGGGTTGACTTGAACGAACCCCAGGCAAACAAACAGACGGCGGTACGGTATCGGGTTTTCCTTCTACTGGTAGGTCGAGAATTCCAAATATAATCCACTATAAGTGTTAACGGAGTTTTTTAACTCCGACCGTACAGAAGACTCGGCTAAACGTTCACATCTAACCACTATGCACTGAGCTCGAATTGACGGCGACAAGAAAGTTTCACAACTTGCAACAATTTTACATTACGCGGCGCTCGGCTAATAGAAGCCGCCGCCCGAGGACACAACGCCAACACCTCTTAACGGGTTTAGGCCTGGACGTTGAGTAATCTTTCGGACAATGGTGTGGAAACGGAATGAGACCACGGAAGCGTGTCTTAACTATTTTCTTGTCCCACTTATAGGATAGGGTTGCCACGGCACGAAATGACGAAACATAATTTCGTTTACAAAGGAGAATTCCTTATGGACCATACAATCGCCTGATTGGAACCAGAAAGTCATTAAAATGTGATAAAAGCAGATGAAATCACCCATGCAGCATGCGAGGGCAGAACAAAACTTTGTCAAACAAATGTACGGAGAATTGAATTTCGATGAACACAAACGAGTTGCAATGCGATAGTATATAAAATAACCGGAAATAAATATCGTGCAGAGTTAAGGTTTGATTACATAATTAACCTTTTAAATTTGGCTTAAGTGAGTCGGGAAAAGGCTAATATTTAGGTTCAAAATACGGAAAGTACTAGCTTCGAGAAATTTTTCTAACAAATAATAACCCAAGGTTTCAACTCCTGTCACTATCTTTCACATTCCTGAAGTAAATCCAAATTCCTTGAAGAACTCTATCGACAACGATCTTTCTGTAAAAAGTTGAAAGTCTTAGATCCCATGTGGCTGACACCTTGCTCATTACAACCTTTTTATACAAAATGTGTAGGTCAATTGGTTCGAATATCCTTCACTCCACAGCAAATTCTGCTACCTTTAAACTTTCATTTTTAAGAACCATCAACTCTACTAAAAATATTTGCTTGTAATAATTGACTTTTTTTATAATTGAGGTAATATAATTTCGAAGATTCTTTACTAAGTCAATAATTTTGATAATAAATTTATGATTATGCATGATTTTTATTAATGAATGATTAAATAAAAATCACAAGGTCGTAATATATTTTAATATTTCAAAAAATCGTAATTATCAAGACGTTTCGCTACTTGTGGTAGCTTCATCACTTATATAAAATGTTATAATATATTGCATGTCTGAAAAAGAAAATTAGATTAGCGAACACTAATTAAATCCATAAAGCTGTATACTTACATTTCGATTATTTTGTAGATGATCAAATATTATAGGGAATTATTACATTTTTTAAACATTTTAAGTTCATTTACTCGCACTAACAAACTTTTAAATATATATAGTACGTCTAGAAAGTATCCGAAAAAAGTAATTGTTTTTTTTAGCTTTTTTAAAATAACGTATTTGACATATAGGATTGTCTTTTGTTTTATCCATGACCTACTACCCTGACACTACGCACACAACATTTACGAGGCTCAGAACATTCTAAAAAAAAGTTTCATGACATTTTTTAAAACTTTAAAATTCCAGATACTTTCTAAACGTACCATAGTAGGATGCTTACTGGGGTAGAGAAATTAAATTGGAAAATTCCATTATTAATATACATCGCTTTGGTTTAAACATAATGGAATGCAGTGTGTAAATACAATTGAAATAAAGCAGGCAAGGTTGTTATATTATTTATGCGATCAGTAATGCGCAGACAGCAGAACAATTTGCAGTTTTCTTTTAATATAAGCAGGGTAGTATTGGCTTTAATTTTTAAATTATGTTAAATGAAAAATTAGAAAATTATTTATTGCAGACATGTGACTTATAAAACAATCGTGAATTAATTATTTGAATAAATTATGGTAACTTCAACTTAGAATGTCAATATCTGTTTCATAATTAATTGTTGTAAGGATTTTTTGTATTTCTATCATTACTAAGCAGTCTTTCTTTAAATTACTCTCCTTATGTAAGACAATAGTTGTGTTAAAGTTAAATTTATGTTGATATTCATTGGCATGATCAGTTAAAGCAGTTTATTTTTGGAAGCTGATATGTTTTCAATTTTAATAGAGTATTTGTGCTGCTTGATTCTAATTTTTAAAAGTTGTTTAGTTTGACCTATGTACGTGAAGTTACAGTTAATTTGATTGCATATTTAACTCAGTTTTATCTTATAAATTCGTGAAAAACAATTTACCTAAAGTGTTGTGGTTGTTATACGCAATATTAATATTGTATTTTTTAAGTTCGTTTTTAACTTTTTCAACAAACTTTGGACTATAATGAATTGAAACATATTTATTTTGTGGTGATGTGTTTGAGATATTAAATGCATTGCCTAAGAAGCACTTTGGTTGTAAATCTATTGATTGATTAATTTTGTTTGTTTTTCATTTTATGTATCCGATGGTTAATTTGTTATTTAATGAAATCAATGGGATATTAATTTATGATTATTATGTTAGTGATAATTTCTACATTTTTATTGTGAAATTGTTTTTATGTTTTTATGGTACTAATTGGTTAATATAGAACCGTTAGGTTGTCTAAATAATGTTAGGTCTAAACATTTTATGGAGGCGTTGTTATTCTTATTTTCGAGGGTAATTCTGAGTTTTGGATGTACTTTGTAAAATAGATAAAAAAATCTTTGTTTAGTGGATCTGTTGCCAATATGATATCATTTACATATTTTAAATAAAAAGAGAAATTTGTGTTCTGTTTAAGAATTTTAGTTTCAATCTCTTCCAATGCAAGTTTGGGAATTGCAGAAGATATAGGTGAACCCATTACACAAGCAAAAGTTTGTGAGTAAATTGTATTATTGTGAGTAAAATAGGTAACATTTAAAACAAAATCAACTGCTTGAATGAATTAGTTTAGTGGAATGTTAGTATGTTTTTTTAATTCTATTCCAGTTATTTTTAATTGTATTTAAAGGAAGACCGATTGGTAGGTTAGAATATACGGAAACTACATAAAGTGAAGATAGAGTGTGGTTTTTGTTAAGTTTAATATTGTTAATACGTTCATTGAATTTCCATAACTCATGAATGCTAAATTTACTAAGCAATGTCACATTAATTTTTTTTAAATTTAGAGTGCCACCAACATATTATTCATAGGTTTCAATTTCCACAGCCGCCCCTTATGGATTTTTTTTGTGTAAGTTATGTCAAATTCGAGGTTAACATGTTAGGTTTTCCGTTATTTTTGACACAGACTGACGCAGAGGCTAACCTGCTAACCTCGAATTTGACATATACCTACAGTGAAAATTGGGGGTGTTCTGCCTCCCTCCGATACCGCTATCAAGGAGAATCCTTACAGATGACACTTATACATGCCTCCAGCAACATTCTCTCAAAAAATAGGCTTTAACTAACTGATCACTAAAAAATGTCACCAGCTCTCCTACTATGAGTTTTGATTAAGTAAAGTTATCCCATCTAAATCTCGTGTGTCTATTTTTAAGGTTATATGTCAAATTTGTGCATTTGTATGCACTCTTCGTGGGAATATATATAAAGCGTCAAAAAATCCTACGTTAATTATCAGGTACATATTGATTAAAAAATGCAAGTTGATGTTAAAGAACAGCAAAATTATTAATCATTGCAATACCATCCCGCTAACGCCTGTTTGTAATTAACCTGTTTCTGTTTTTTGTTTGCATTTTACGGTTTCAATTTTATTGAGAACTGACCATTTTGGTGTTTCATTGTAAATGTAATAGCCTATGCGATCCGACAATGAGGTACATATAGCAAAAGTTTTAGAAAATGAAGAACTAGAAATGAACAGCAGATAAGTAATTATACATTATTAGTTACATTTACTCTTAGTTTAATTTATTTTTCATTTTTTGTTTGAAAAATTTTACTAAAAAGAGGTTAAGATGTAACTTTTGCATTTGGTAAGCAATATCTATCTTTGATTTAACTGAAGAATATATAGAAGTATTAATTCCTACAGAGCTCAGGGTTTACCCTTGACAAAAATGGTTCTCAACGGATACAGGGTAAAACAGACAAAAGTGGGCAACAATAAGCTGTTGAACGTAATGCAGTTGCTGCGCAGCGATATGAGGCACAGGTCCGAGGCAGGATGCGATCGACGGGTGCGCTATGCTCGGCGTGCTTGCTTTCCGTTGAAATGCCTTCAGTAAATCCTCAGTTCGAATCCGGTCTGCAATACCTTTTTTATTTGAAAACTGATGCAATTTTCATTACCAATTGGTTCCTTTTATTGTTTCAGCATAATTAGGAACGTTAAGATATTTTTATCCCTACTTGCCTTTGTATTTTCAAATATTTAGTGTCACAACTTTGACTTGCCAATAAAGCCCTTTTTAGATTTTTTTAATATTATTAACATTTGCGTTCTATTAAAGGTTTGTTTGTACTTACGGTACTGCAAGTCAGTCAGATTTCTAGTTAGTTTTCATAGTGATATTACCTAAATTGGCAGATGATAGTTGTAATTTAATTCATTTAATTCGGAATTTAATCAGGTAATAGTTATTTGTCGACAAAGAGTGGAATAACTTAGTTTTCACAAAATACGTCAATTTTGCACACCAATATCTCTATTTTTATTGCTTTTGAAGACAGTTAGGCAATATTCAATTCCTAACCGTTTTAAAAAGGGTGTGGAAAAGTATGCCATTTCCTAACTACATTTTTGAAAATAGAAAATATGCATTTCCTGGTTTAAGAAAGTGAGGAAAACTATGTCATTTCATAACTACAATTGTAATTTGATTTGGAAAGTCGTACTTTTCCTAACAAGTTAGAAAGTAGTTATTTATGAAATAAGTGCTAAAAGTGACTGTTTATTACACGCAACATGAAGATTATCAAATGATAGCGTAGGTAGAGTTTGATAACATTCCAAGTGCCATAACACTTTTACCATGAGTTTGTATACAATATTTTTTCTACTCCTGTAGCTCAAATGGCATATAACATACCAACATACGTGTATGTGAAAGGTAACATTTTAATCAAGCCTTCATAGCTTGTAACTAAGAAGTCTCTTATTCAAGGGCTGAAGTTGACAACGACGTTTTAGCCACGGGGTGAAGTTAGATTTAGTATCTCCTTTATTAGCCACAGTCAAAACTAAAATCAAATTAGGTTTCAACAGCCATCTTTGACGTTTGTCAAGCATAATTTAATCTAACATAATATTCAAAACCTTAATGGAATAATATGATGTTATCTTGTTTAAATTAGTGGTAGTAGAAAAAGTACATATGTAACCGTATAATATGTAATACTCCTATATTGCTAGTAAGGTCTGGGAACGGTCAAAACAATTACGCCGCCGACATATAGTACGTCCGTCTCTTTCTGAGCACTACGCATCTCGTGCGCATGCCTGAGAATTCGAACTGCACAGCTTAGTTCACGTGTTCCCGGATGACGCTTGCACGCAATGCACCAAGTGCGTAGAAAGAGATGGTCCCTTGTCTCATTTACGTTGTGACCTCTCCACTTACAGGTGCTAGCAATATAAGAGTATTACATATATGTATGTAACACATTATATAAACTCGTCTAAACACTTGCTGAACTACGCTTCGCTTGTGCTTAAAAAACTCGTGACTAAAGTGACGTTTATAAAACGTATTACGTAATACACTATTTTCTACTTTGCTTCAACAATACTCTCATTGTGAAACTCAAATGCGTTTCACAATAACCACAATTATTTTTATTGTAGCACGCAACTTTTTCCTTGGTTATGTTGGCAATGTTATTATGCGGGCAATCGGTTTTACTGTAACGATATATTTTGTTGAAAATTAGTATTTCCCACAATGTTCATAGGGTTTTCATTACTCTCGCTTTGTAAAGTGGTGGCTATGGAGGCTGAAGCTGAAGACATCGCACTGGATGAAATACTTGGCTGTGGCGAAGGAAACCAAAAATATCAGCCACTTGTACTTTTTTCTTCATCCAACCCAACGACAGTTGAGGACTTCTATCCCCCATGTCTTTTAATTGTTAACCTTAGAACGCATAGGTGGTGTCTCAACTATCTAGTTTTTAGTGATTTGCTGTTATGTTATCATATTCAAATTTTCAGTACCTCTCCAGAAGATTATTGTTGATATATCACTTTCATTTTTAATTTCCAAAAGTTTTTACAAGCTTTATAATTAGTTTTTTAGTTACTTGGTGTCGCATATGACGCCATCTATGCAATCACGTAACAAGTTTTCTCGGTAGGTGTTGGTCGATAACAACTTGCCATCTGCCAGTGTACGTAAATAATTTTCATAGTAACGTAATGCGAAGTAGAATTTGTTAAAATAGCTATCACTACTGGCTTTATAGGATTGCCAGTTAGCTATTATACTTGAACCGCCGAACAGATAGAGTGGAGCAGGCAACCAAAATAATATATTACAAAGGTCACTCGATAATATTTTAACTATGATTACTAAAAGGAACAGAGATGGCGACCCTTATAATTAGAACTAATTTCAATTGACATTAAATAACTTTTTGAGGTTATGATGCAAATATCGAGAGGTCAAAAAAAAATCCTCTGCGGGCTGTGGAAATTCAAACGTATGAATAATATGTTGGTGGCACTGCAAGTCTGTGTCAAATTTGAGGTTAGCAGGTTCGATTTTGCGTCAGTCTGTGATAAAACTGACGCAAAACCTAACCTGATAACCTCAGTGTAATTTATTTGCTGAACAGAGACTACCGAATGATTTTTTAAAAACTCAATTGCAACAGGTTTTGGATAGCCTGAATCAGTTGGCAATACTGAAATGTATTGCTGGAGACACTGTAAGTCTATGTCAAATTCGAGGTTAGCAGGTTAGGTTTTGTGTCAGTTTTGACACAGACAGTGTCACCAACAATACACTTCAGTACTGCCAACTGATTTAGGCTGTCCAGGGCCTGCTGCAATTGAGTTTTTAAAAAATCACAATGTAGTTATTTGTCAAAACTGTTTAACGTAGATATTAGTACCTGATCAGTTCCTTAGTTTTTTTGGAAAATCAAAAATAAATATTTTTCCCATATTATTCCTACTTTTTGGCGAACACTGTATATACAATATAGCTGGGTAAGAAAATTAAGAGAGCTACGAGGAGCTCAATGAAAACAACTTTGGTCAAAGAATAGATTTAATAATTTATTTATTCATACTCATAAATAAATATTTTAACAACTTTAACTTCCGTTTTGTGCTTTAATATGCATCTATGCAGTCAAAATTAACTTTCAGATATTAAAAAAGGCGTATAGTAAATTTAAACTGCCTCATTAAACAAAAAAAGGTGTGGTGTCGTATACGACACCACATATGCGTTAATGTAACTTTCTTAGATGTATGCGTTCTAGGGTTAATGGGTCTTCTCCACCATTGCCAAGTGTGAGGCGCTAACCCGTCTAAAACAAGGCCCTGTGTATTTTTCAGGTTCTGGAAGTTTTAAAAACGTAGCTATAATTTTTGAAATTTCGCCTATTGTGTTAATCCCAATTGGATTTTTAATGCAATGACCATTACTGTAAGTTAAGAAAACTCGCTCAGTTGCCCCAGCTGGGCGGAGATTGTAATATTTATTTATCAACTGAACACAGTTTAATTCAGTTATTACGAACACCCTAGGAATATTTGTTTTCGTTTTAGGTACAGACACGATGGTACTGTCATCTTTAAACTGTAAATCATTTATGATCAAATTCACTAGTTCCTGTCTAGGAAGCGCTTCTGAATATCCCATAAATAGTATCACCTAAAAATAGTGGAATAGAACTGTAGCAGGTAACTGTATTAATTAAAATTTAACCTTCATTGGCAGGAAATGTAAATCATCTGTCAAATTCAATTTTTTGAGGTGCTCACCCTGTATATATTTGTCTGTAATTTTCTAGGTTTCATGCCAGGTAGATATATAATGTGTATGCAAAATGTTGTCTTCCTTCGACAAATCGTTTTTGAGTTATACCGCCAACAGACAGACAGACAGACAGACGGAATTTAAAAAACCTGTTTTTTGTCATCTAGGGACCCTGAAACGTGAAGATCTGACGAAATCTCTAAAGGTGATTTTTTCGCAATTACAATACTGTGGCAAAAAGGCATAAGGGTATAAAGCGACTTATCTCATTTTTGATTTTATTGATGCCCCGTGTCCAGAGCAATATCGGGCATCTAAATACAAGATGATATAAGTCTGCATACCTTAACCGCATTGTTACAGTAAGTTTTCTAAATGGGATATGTAGACTTACTCCCTGAAAATTCACTAAAAATTGATAAAAACAAATTTAGTCAATGGCAAATAGATACATGTGTACTAATACCAAGAGTCAAAGCTTTTCGTAAAGTTATCTGCAACTCCAGAACAGCATATGTTAACTTATACCCTTTTGCCATTTCATAACTTTCCGTTTTTGTTGGAAACAAATAACTTATGTACACTTATACTACTATTGCATTTCTATGCAGGTGCAATAGCGTGTTTTAGCGGTGCAATAGCGTGGTTTAGCGGTCCAGTTTTCCAGTGTTATTATTAGTTATTATAGTGTAGTTTAACGAATAAGTACCAAAATGGACACACTCTCGTGCATACAAAGTTTTGCAGAAGTGCTGTAACAAGAACTTAACCGGTAAGTTTACACATAACCTCACAATATTCGAACTCGAAACCACATATTCTAGTTTAGTTTATGTCTACATATGCTGTTTTGTCATAGTAATTATTTATCAAAAAATACATATTCCGGGAAATTGCAAAAAGCAACTTATACCCTTTTGCTATTTTATAAAATGAATAAAAGGAAATGCGATAAGGTATAAGTTCCGTATTTATTTATTTTCAAGTAGAAATAGTTTTAGAATCAATATCAAAGCAAGCTGTAGTTAATAAATCGACTTGATTCTTTTGATTACCAGCGAAAAGAATTAAATATTGTTCTCAAATCTCCAGCAAAATAGTTTTGTAATGTTCCTGTAAAATGATCATTTTTGGCTTTTCACCACAGAAATACTTCCTTCGTCTCTTAGACGAGGGAAGTAATTAAGCAAAAGCACCTGATACTGATATTCAAATGTGTCATTACTTCATTTTGAAACAATAAAGAAGCCGACCTGCGATTAATTAATAAAATTGATCGATGGTAGTGAAAATCGCAGATCAACCCCCCTACAGTTTATACACCACGGCAGCTCTAAAAACTCTTTACTTACCGCGATGGCCCTAGCTAACTCAAATTTGGGCGGCCTTGGGTCGTAGGTTCAAATCATCAGCTGTGTACCCTGAAATGTCTTCAAAAAAAAGAAAAGGAAATGGGCGCCAGAAATCAAAAAATGTCAAATAATAAGAGGAAATAAACTGCAAGTGACTAACGTTTAATTAGTAAACAATAAAACAGTGTTGTAGTGTCAGTAGTAAATTATCAGAATAATTAAAATGCAAATAATGTTATAACAAAATTGTGTACGTAAACTGAAGGTTGCGACAAGCATAATATTAAAAACCCCTTTCAGGTTATTTTAATAACTTTAACAACAAATTATTCGTGGGACAAGCTTATCACAGTCATTTAATAAATCCTTCTGTTTAGGATATTGAAATAAAAAAGCGTGACTGTACCTTTTACAGAGGGTCGAAATACATCAAAATAGCAACTTTAAATACTGAGTATAATTAACTATAAGCATAAAAATTCAAATGTAAAAAGCAAGAGCATATATGAAATTGAACATTACATGTTAATAATGGTAAAACGTATGAATTTAAATTCCAAATAATTACTGGTTTAGAATGTATAAAAGTAAAATCCAGGTATTAAAGATACGATAAATTACGGAATAACACAAACTAGCCTCGCTTCCCCAACGCTCATAAACGGCTGACAGGCAAACGCCGGCCGGGGTAGCTACACCATTCGGTTCAAAATAAGCTGATCGTGAACTGCTACCATAATGGATGAAATCGCCGTGGTTGCAAATTATAGCAAAGGCACCCTCGAACGGCAGCAACTAAGCAGAGCGCCAGCAGGTGTCGAAAATGAGATTAAACTAGCCATAGCTTTCGGGATGAATTCGTGGATGATACTGGTAATTAGGAGCTAAGAAAAATGTAATTACTATGGGAATAACAAACAGAAAAACGATCTCGTACCTGATCATTGTCAGCCCTAGGAAACAGACACTGCTCATTAGATTAATTGAGCGCACGTAATTTGACTTGAACAAACATTATTTAACCACGCCGGTGACGGCGGGCCAAAAATAGCAAGTGCGAGGTACGAACAATTCGATCCCAAAGGAAGGCTCGCACTCTGATAAGAGATAACGCGGGCCGAGAGTTCATCGCGCGAAAGAAAGAACTCGAACCAGGTACAAAATGCGCTGGTTTGGAAAATTGAAGAATTTGAAATGCAAAGGATTTATAATTCAAATAAAAATATACAGGTTAAGTCTGAAATAATTGGATAACTGGCGAAACAATTAGGCGAAGCCAAAAAATTGTTTCACTTTTTTACTAACCGAACTTGTCAAAAATTCCTAATTGAATTTTTTTAAATATATTTTTAGAATTTATTTACAATGCAAATTAGAAATAATAGTATATTACACTCTTTTCATAAGTCGACTTGTAGTACCCATTCTGTTTGACCACTCCTCGCTGCGCTCGTCGTGGTCAAAACTCATTCGTGCCATAATAATCGCCTTATGAAATACGTGTAATAATGTACTATTTTATAGCATCATAACAGAAAGTACAGGTTTGAATACAATATTTTTTATACATTCATAACAGAAGTATACAAATTTTGTTTGGCCAAACATTTTCTGTCACACTGCATTATACATTCTGGGTTATGCTGGCTTACAAATTTATTTAGTTATTGAACAAACACTTATGAGGTTTCTACTGTATGGGTGTATTAAATAACTATATGTTCTCAGCTTATCTTATTCTACAAGAGAGCTGCACAAAGTAGTGTCATAGAATTACATGAAAAGAGATACAATCAATACTAAAAAAGTACTTGATTTCCTAATACCCTGCAAACCATTTTGGAAAGGAAACAAACTCATGAATATTGTAAATGAAGAGACTACTCTTGATTAGGTGGACGTGAAAAAATTAGAATGTTAGTGAAAGAATTTTATTAAAAATGACTGGGAAATCTTCAGACAAGTTCATATGTCCGAAAAACACAAGCAATTGCAATAGCTTGTAAGGAATCTATACATACAAAGAATGGCTCTTTCAGCATGGGTACAACCAGCTCTTTCAGAGACTAAATGCTGTTGCTATGAAAGAAGACATGAACTTGAAAGATACCATGTCACATTAACTGTGTTTATTTTCTTTATTTGAGGGTTTCGACACTTTGAGAACAGCAGATACAGCATAACTAGCAAGTGCTATTTGAAAATGTCTGAACCATCTGCCAACATATCAAGTCCTCGGGTTGTAAATATGTGATTGATGAAAACGTCAATTTTACAAGATATTTTCCGTGGGCATTTACAAGAAAAGCAAGTGGTTGTGGATGTAATGCATTAGACGCCCTGTGTTTTTCCATATGCTCTGTTTTATGATTGTGTAAGAATGGACAACATCTATTAGAGATTAAGATTAAAAGATTTCAAATTAAAATCAGAAGGTAAACATCAATAATCTTTATTCCATTATTAAACAAATTACTATCGTGTTTCGTTTTTTTAACTCTATTGTACATTTTGTGTTATATGTGAATAATATTATTTTGTGTATATGACGTTTACGTGTGCATAATTAAAATCAAAAATAATCGCATTGTGAAATGATTTGTAATATGATTTTCCAAGTAAAATAATATTAAAAAATATTTGAGATCAACTATGACAGAAGAAATACTATCAAATCTAGCTACAATAAGTATTGAAAAAGACACAGACATACAGACTTCGCAGCGTAAGTAAAATTTGGGTCGCGAAGCTGCTCGGCACCCGATCGGCAAATCTCACAGTATAATGCTTCGATATATCGAAAACTTTGCCATATCGAAATTCAAATTACTTCTTTAAAAGCAAGACATTTCGAACACGCGCCGCTACAGGGATATTTGCCGATCGGGTGCTGAACTAATATACATTAAAAAATCTGTAAAATACTTTACCCAGACCTTCCCTCGTTGACATTGTGACACTAAATAATTTAAAAATAAAAAAAGGAGTAAGAATATCTTCATATTTCTAATAAATTAAATAAATTTTCAAATAAAAAATATCCGTTACCGGAGGGATTTGAACCACGGCGCTTGTGACTCCGAACAAATCCACCTACCAATTTCTTGCTACTCTATGGATTCCTGTTCGTATCGTTGGGTTTTACCTGGCTTAACCTTCACACCGGGCATGTCTTAAGAAAATTAATTATTTTTTTACATCAATAAACCAAATTCTTTCACTAAAAATTGCTTTATTCATTTTAAACATATTATACGCAGGATGTATATATTTGTGCAATCGTTTTTACGATATACGTCAATGCCTCACCCAAATATGCGTTTCCCGTCTATTTCAAGGTTTGGGTTTTACGCATTTATGCGGCTCGCGGCCTAAAAATCAAAGGAAAGTAGAGCTAACAATATCTTAACACTTGCTTATGCAAATTAAATCAATTATCAAATTTAAAAAATTGCCGGAGAAGGATTCGATCTACATATTCTGCGGATACAATCATCGATAGTCAGATAGATTTAACTGCACCATGCAGGCTCGCTGATATGTGTGCGACGCGCGGCTTTATTTAAGCGAACGGTGTTTTTGTTGAAACTTTTTGAATTTTTTGCGACCTTATCTCGTATTTTTTTGGGTACAATCTTCGTCAAGTGTAAGGCCTGCTCTATATGCAAATTACCATTTTAATCTATTTCCCACTTAACGCAAATATAAACAAAATTTTATTTTTTTAAGGTGCTCATCCTGTATATATTTGTATGAAATTGTACCTGTTTTATGCGAGGTAGATATATAAAATGTATGTAAAATATCGTCTTCCTCCGACAAATACTTTTTGAGCTATACTGCCAACAAGCAGACAGACAGACAGACAGACGAAATTGAGAAAACCTGTTTTTCGTCATCTAGGCACTCCGAAACGTGAAGATCTGAAGAAATCTCGGAAGGTGATTTTTTCGCGATTGCAGTACTTCCTGCGTCGTTTAGACGGAGGAAATAAAATGAATTTCATCAACTACGATAATCGAGAATTAACGACCACGTCACTTCGCGACAGTCAAGAAGGCCATGTCAAAAATATTTTAAAGCTAGGCAAGTTGTGGAGTACTTTTAGTCCGCCGGCATAAAAGTAATCACATTATAGCCAGTTGTTTAATTATTGGTACTTTGTTTTAATTTGGTTTTACATCTAATCGTCGAATTTTGTGGCTTGTTTACTGGCGTCTAGGGAATAAACTGCTATTATATGGAGTGTTTTTTCTGGATGAGCAAAATTGTCATAGCCTCATGAATAAATGTTGTTTCGTTATTTTCTATATTTTACCTGAAAACGTCAACAAAGTCAAATTTTTAAGGCTATTTTGGGTCTAGAAAGTTAACCATTACACGACTTGTACAGTAATATTTTTACCTGGCTGCTACTACTCTACTAGTAGTGTAACGGTTAACTTTCTAGAAACCTAATGTTTTTTTAACACACCTTTAGGCGATTATCAAAATGACGTTTTCAAAATCTGAAAGTTATGAATCGGTTTTATGCTTTAGTTTGACTTTATTGACGATTCCAGGTAAAATTTGTATGTCATGAAAGTGATTCTACTGGACTCAGGACCATAAAAGTACTCGGCCTTACAGCCTCGTACAATATGCTTTTTCGTCCAGTAAAGATAAATTTCATGACGTGATATGTAAATAACTATTGTTCGTAGTTCTGGTCTATTAGAAGTGATGCTTTAGTGTGTTTGACTTTTCTAGTGCATAGCAGGATATAGTTGTTACATCTGTTGGCTCTTTTGCTTTTTATTTTTTTTTTGTTTTAGAAGGGCAGAATAAGTTCATTACAAGCATCGTTCTTTGTTTTTTTTAATGAAGGACTGTACGTTCCAGTACTCTATCTTCAATTGATTCTTTTTTTCTTACGCGTTTTCTTTTACAGGTAATGGTGGTTATCGGTATGGTCATATCTGCAGGTTGTAAAGTCTATAATTCCGAAGAAAAGTGTTTGTATGGTCATACAATTTATTTGTTTTATTCCAGTATTCACAAAAAAGATGAATAATCTCATTGTATTATACAAAAAGCAACCAATTTTACTTCAGCACAACCTGCCATTTTTGTAGCAACCGCTTAATTAATTGCGATCAACCCAAAATTATATGAAAGGTTTTTTATTATGCAACCGCTTTGACGTAAAGGAAACTCGGAAAATTAAGTTTAGTAAAGGTGTCCAGCCGGATCGATGTAAACATTATATCTCGAGAACAACATAACTTTTCAGGATGGCCTCTGTGTCAACTTGTGTGGAATAGTAATACAAAGAACTAAAAAACTTTTAGACAGTATTTTCAGTCGCGTTTCTTTGTATGTCTTTGTTAGTTTGCTTTATCCTTATCAGTAATAAACGTTAAGCGGTAACATAATTATGCTGTCGGTATGGTTTAGTGAATTGCACACTCGACCCCCTTCCCACAGCCAAAATTGTTTTTAAGTTATCGAAAGACGCGGATGCAAATTTTTATATTTTTTCTGCCTTAAATTTGAAATACTACATTATCAGCACTTTTCCCTAACGTTAGGAATTGATAAATCGCTGACTCGACTTTCAACCGATTTCCCTCCTCTAAGATTCCCAGTAGTTAATTCCCGTCTCCAATTGGAATTCTCTTTAGTCGAAGTCGTCGCACATATACCATACAATATGATGACAGCCATACCAGACTAAAACCACCATTTTAACAGATTACAAAGACTAAATTAATATGTCTAAAGGAGCGGGCGTCCCGAATAGCGTATGGCAAAACTGCTCGATCCCAACACTGTGCGGAAGTATCTATAAAGACCTTGTCCCGTCCCATCTTGTCATTATTTATTATTGTAATTCTTTGAACTTCCATTTGGCTGTTTACATAAAATTAACTTAATTTTCCCATTTTTTAAATAGTAGAAAGCCTCTCCTTTAGTCATCTCTCATTTGAAGCATTATCAAAATTAAATATTTTTCAAGCAAAAAAATGTACATTTCTATAACCATGGCTTAGGCATGATTCCTAAACTCGAAAATTAGTCTTCCATCTTTAGTAGGGTTTCAAAAAGTAACATGCCGAATTGGATGCTCATCTACGCTACATTTATTCTAAATAATTATTTTTCTACATTAAAGTTCACAGTTGCATAGTCACACTATTTGTACAATCGTAGTCAGAATTAAATCATAAAGTTATCAACATGCCTTTGCCGTAGCTTTTCGTGATTCTAGTCTTACTTGGAATCCTTCTGCCCGCTTCAAAATGATGTCACCTTGTAATTTGAAATCTTTCTCTGTCAGATGAGACCTGATGCGAAAGTTTCTCATAATGGTCGAGAGAAGTATCTTCAACTTCAACATTGCGTATTTACGACCTATGTAAACAGATTAATGTAGCTCCTCAAATAATTGATTTTATCGTACTTTACATACCCACACAGCTACGAGGCCCAGCACTAAATGGAATAAAAGCATAGTAATGCCGGTTAGCAGAGCGCTCTGGAAGGAAGTTATCAGGATCGAACTTGTCAGGATTGGGGTAAATATCCGGACGACGATGAATTTTGTAGGTGCCCACGACTACTGTACAACCAGCAGGAAGATAGTAATCTCCACTTGCTAGAAACAACGGTTATGGATCACACGGTTATGAATCACACAGTGGATTTTTAAATATATATAGCTTACCCATCTTGACATCTTGTAGAATTTTACGGGCGATAACTGGAACAGGTGGGTACAATCTAAGGGTTTCCAAAAGACACCTTTCCAAATACTTCATTTCCAGTGTGTCGGCAAAGGTAGCCGGGCGATCAGAGTCTCCAAAAATGTCATCCATTTCCTGAATTACTTTTTCCTGAATTTCTGGATGGCAAGCCATTATTGACAAGAAGAAACTGCTACCAGCGGCAGTTGTATCGTGTCCTTCAAACATGATGGTATCAACTTGTTCCTTAATTTCTTCATCAGTTATTACTATTCCGTTTTGAGATGCTTCAATCATCAAATCCAAGAAAGCTAACCTTTTCTTTTCCCCTACATCATTATCATCAACATCTAAATCATCTGTAAGCCCAGTCGATTGTCCAAATGACACTCCTTCCACAACGATTGTAGATTTTTCTTCATCTTTATTTGAGCTTGATTTCATACGAATATCTGCTGGTACTTCAGCAGTCGATCCACGAATTCCCTGGTTAAAAGCTTCCATTTTGCTCTTCACAACTTTACGAGTTAAACTGTGAATAACGTTAAGTAGCTGCTTTTGGATGTCTCCATATTTGGTTAAATTGAAGATCCAGTTAGGCCTCAACCAAAGCTTGACATGACGGAGATGAAGAATGTCGCACATTTTCATTACAGCCATGGCGTAGTCGTATCCACTTTGATCTTGTGTCGTTTTGCTTACCCCCATAGCCGTTTCTGTGTGACATTGTCATTATAATTTTAAAACGAGTGTCTGCGAAAAAGAACCAAAGAAGTCAAAATGATAAAACGTTATTTACCCAAAAGCATTTCTACTGTAGCTTCGGACATATAGTCGTGGCAATCAAAAGTTTTGCCCTCCTCTTTTCGCATTTTTTCTACAGTTGCTCTACTATTGGCATTAAATAGATCTATAAATCCTTTAAGAACGTTCAAATGGAATGCAGGGGCGATGAGTTTACGATGTGCTCTCCATTTCTGACCTGACAAAGTAGATTAAGCAGGAACATGATACTAAGTATCGAAGATAGACCATACCAGTGCTAATTAGAAGGCCATTTCCTAACCAAGGTTTAAACAGTCGATATTCATCTGCTTTGTCAATGTGAACGTGGCTACTCAAAATAATTTCTACGTCTCGTGGATCGAGTAAGAAAACTCCAAGTTTGGTACCAATCTGGACTTTAGCTATGGTATCGTAATCATTTGCATATTTACACACCGTTTTGAAAACATCTGAAAATAGAAAATAAATATTAACATTCGATGAATGCTACGAATATTTTTCTAGATTACATTCATGTCGGGGTTTACAAAATGATTATTGACGCTTAAATCCAATGATTTAAGCCAACTTACCATGTGAGGTACCGGTAAGTTCCAGAGCACATCCAATTATTGGCAATCCTTTAGGTCCAGGCAATTTTTTGGCAAGTTGTACCGAATGCAGCCGTGATAAGCGCCAGTATATGTACCATAGAACCAAAGCTGGTACCAGTAGGAAGTAAAATATGGTCGCTGACGTAATAGAAGCATTTGCTTCTATTTCTGGGGCTACTGCTCCGACCGACATTTTGTTATTCTGTAAACAGGCTATAGCTAAACACTGCTACTATTTAACGTACAATAATATAATCATATAACGTTAAAACAAAAATGATAAGTTAAAGCAAATTATTAAAATGAACTATCTTACCTTTTTACTAAATGATACTTGTGTGGCTGAGCCACTGGACTGGAAAAGTTGTGAAAGGTTTTCGTTTAAATAGTCGATACAATGCTTGGTGCAAAGCTGACGCAAATGATATCTTATTCAACTTGAATATGGCCTAGTAAATGCAGGTTTAAGGGTTAAGTTCGCATACAATGTAGTAATGTTTTATAATGAAGCAAATTTGCAAGACGATGCGTTGTAAACATGCATATTCCGGTGTTAATGCAGATGAAATGCATTTATTCATTTATAAATTTGATGAATTATTTAATTTAGGTCTACAGTATGTCATGTATTGGCATTAGCAATACTAATAGCAATAATACAAGGATTAGTAAAGTTTATCTCATTTACATTGCAAAGCAGCTTAGGACAACTTTCTGTTGGGAGAAATTTTAAGAAAGAAATATTTATAATATATTTAAAGGAAACGAATGTGTAGAAAACTACTGGATTACTGCTACGCCAAGGGCGCTCCAACGAAAGTTATGCGAATTACTTTTTTTTGAAGCCAATATTATACGGATTATAATGGAGGTAGAATTCAAGAACTGAACAAAGTATAACCAAAAAATTAAAATATCTTGTACAGTGCTTTTGTTAAGTAGTGGATAAACTAGTTAAAAATTCAAGGAATAACTTTTGGAAAAAAGGCTGGAAGCCCTCGATTTTTATTCTTATTTGCGCATTTTCTTCAAATAAAATCTATACATACAGGGTGACCCCCCGTAGAAAGTATGATATAATCGATGTTTTTTTTTAAATGGCAACCCCCTTTTTTATTGCGGAATTTAAGAGAACACATTGTTTCACTTACGCTAAGGTAATTTTTGCATATAGGTCACGACCAAAAATTAAGAAAAAAAATAAATTTTGCAAAATACTAAATTTTATTTTAAGAAGTATGATTTTACGCTTTTATCAATGACCGCAATCAATAAAAAACATGTCGGTCGTCTTAGTTACTGTCAGACAGACAACGGTGCACAATTTCTACATTTAAGTTAGTTGTTTTAGAAATTATCAAGGGTAATACCACAAAAGGTGAAAATTTTTTGAGAATTTTTTTGTTCACATGCAAATTATTGCGTTTAAATTTCTCGAAACCAAAACTGCGTTAAAAATTCCGCGAAACCCCAGGTCGAGTGGAATTTGAGCAGTTTTTGTTGAGAGAAATTTGCAATAATTTGCATGTTGACGAAAAAAATTCTCTTAAAAAATTTTGCCTTGAGTGGTATTTGGAAAGATTATTCAACAATTTGGGTAGATGACTTTTACCGTGTTTGACAGCACACATTTTTAACGTTTTCCACAATTAATTCGATACTGGAGCTTCCAACACGATTATTATGAGTTTTTAGAACGACGCTGATTTGCAAACTTTGACTTTGACGTTTTGGTGAAATGTCAGTCAAAGGCTACTCACTAAATTTAAATCATTGAAACCAATAGGGCTCGCGTGAAAACACTGTGACATTAGGTGTTTTCAATGACAGTCACTTTTGATTGGCCGTTTTTGACAAATTGAACAATTTTCATTGGTTCGTTCATTATAGTGTTGAATAATCATTGCAATTAAATTTAGTATATTACAATTTTTATTTTTTTTTTAATTTTTGGTCACGTGACATATACTCAAAAATTAGCTTAACGTAAGTAGAAAGATGCTTTCATTCAAATTCTGTAATAAAAAAGGGGGTTGCTTGCTATTTAAAAAAACATCGATGACGTCCTATCTCTTACACGGGTCACTCTGTATGTATAGATTTTATTTGAAAAAATGGGTCTGAGCGTTTTTTCCAAAAGTTACTCCTTAAGTTTTTAACGAATTTATCAACTACTTTACGAAAGTATATATGTTACCGGCAATGTACAAAATCCGACAATGTGCGGAATGACCAGCTATTCCACAAAGTGACCAATTCACCAGACATTCTGCAAAATGCCTATAACTTTAGGTAATCTGCAAAATGCCTAATGCAATAGTCAATGTGAAGCTCGAAGATGTATACGTCTCACATTGCCTAGGTAATGTGAAAATTTCAAAGAAAACATTTAATCTGTGTGTTAAATTTAAAAAAACACATACTACTCGTACATCACCAGAGAAGATTTTATTTCTGCAACAATGAAACATACATTCGTATCGTACAACTTTAAAAAATATCTGAAGTTAATTAACAAACACTTGTTATTTATTTCTACAGGGATTGGAAAAGTGGCAACGACTATTACACAACACTTTATTTTTAAGGCATGTGCATAATTTATTGTGCACACTTTTTGGTACAATTGTATTTCAGCATTCCCTGACCACCGGTTGTAGAACAAATAGATACTGCGGATCGAAGACTCGTTTCGTACTCAGGAACTTCAGCTACTATCATAAAATTTTGCGTTACTGTGTCAAATTCATTTCTAGTGTAGCACTGTTTAAGTATCCCTGCTTTAGTTCCTAATTTATAAAAACCTTTATTATCTTCATTGACTACAACACTTATTTGTCTAAAAATATTTCTTTCTGCTCGCTCGCCATTCTTCGTCACTAACACTGACAGCGAAGTTTCGGCACAATCACGTATTTTGCACACCGCCTAGGCAATGTGAGACGTATACATATTCGAGCTGCACATTGACTATTGCATTAAGCATTTTGCAGATTGCCTAAAATAACGTAGGAAATTCTCAGGTTGCCTAAAGTTATAGGCATTTTGCAGAATGCCTGGTGAATTGGTCACATTGCGGAATGCCTGGACATTCCGCACATTGTCGGATTTTGTACATTGCCGGTAACATATACATATATACACGGTGTTCTGTAAAAAATGGGCAAAACTTCAGATATAGTTAATTTCCACAAAAATAAGTTGATTTAACCCAACTTACCTTAGTCCAAAAGTTAGTCCTAACGGAGCTACAGGGTGTCAAAGTTGAAAAAAATAAATCAAATTCTTTTAATATATTTCGATCACTTCCAGCTAATGTCACGAAATTTCGTGTCCGGGGGTTTTTTGGCATGAGAAATTCAAATTTATCAACGATTCGGTTGTATCCTTTAGAGGGCGCCGTAAGCGACCATTAGGATACTGTTAAACCGCTGCAACTTTTTTGTGCCATGGTGTATGTCATTTTCAATAAGTTGCTTTACTTTAGCTTACCCTAGTACCAAAGTCGATAATAACAAAGATACAGGATCTCAAAGTTATTTACTCAACAATTTGACTTTACTTTAAGATAGAGACCTGCGCGGGTCCAATATATAGAACCCGCACGCGACCCGCTAACCGCAATTTTTAAAATGTTAAACCCGCACCCGACCCGCGAACCGCATTTTTCACATTTTTATACCCGCACCCGACCCGCGACCCTCCAATTCAAACCCGTACCCGACCCGCGACCCGCAAGTTTTGCACTTTTAAGCCGCACTTTGTTATCATTTAAAAGGTTCACCGTTGGCTAATCTCTCAAAATCAAAACCTAACGTAGCTACTTGGATACAATTGCCTACCGACCAGCTGCAGTTACGGAAACGGCATGTACAGCTCTTTAAAATATACAAAACGGGCGCCAACGGTATTTTTAACAAATCGGGAAGTGTATTAGAACTGCGATCGATTTCACCTTATTCAAACGATCCAACTTTGGTACTGCTGTCACAGCAGCTGAACATGTGAATGTTGAAAAATTTGAAACCATTGGTATGGAGATTGTGGAGAAGATGAAGGGACAGGAGGTGTTTTCTTATAAAATGAAACGAAATAACAAAGCAAAAACGATTTCTTCTGTATCATTCATTAAGTTCAAGAAAGAGAAGGCAACAATATTGACCCAGCTCTGTTATTTCAAACATGGCAAATTCAGCTGCCACCTTGGATTTTGACCGATTTCCTGGGCCGGGATTAATTGGAATTTTGGGTTCATGTAAATTGCATGCTTCCGTAAATAATAAGTACCCATTTTGAGTGCACACTACCTTTTTTAAGCCAATAAATGCAACAAAATAGAGAGAAAAAGGCAAAAATCGGCAAATTCAGCCGCCATCTTGGATTTTGACTGATTTCTCGGCCGGGATTAATGGGGATTTTAAGTATGTTAAAATATACACTTTTCACAGTATAATGCAAAAAGAACCATTTGTGTTGCAATTTTGCCCAGGTCAATGATATTTTTACAGTATTTTGCCTGCACTAACGGTAAAATTAGACAAAAAAATGCCCAAACCCGGGAATCCAAAAAAACTACGGTCTGACTGTCACAAGTTGTTCACTACCCTTTGCTCTAAATGTGGTAAAAAGTCTCCGCCGCCAGAGTGTCGGGTTTTTGAGGGGGGTGGGGGGAAAGTGTCAAAACAGTATGTTTTCTAAGTTTTTTTACAAATATCTCGCAATCAGTTTAGAGCTTATTGTACCCTATACACTTTTAAAGTAGGTTAAATTTCTAATAAAATTTGTCCTATACACTTTTTTGTTGGGCTCAATAGTTTCGGTAATATGGAGGGTGTCAAATTTTGTTATTCAGTTATTCCGTCCTTAATGCTGCTGAATAGGGTTTTATGGATGGGCAAACTCGCGTTATGGCCACTCTTTGCCAAGGCCCACGGAATGGTAGCAGTGCCCCTACTGATAGTTCCTTGAAATCATTGTTCATCCGGCTTGGAGGTTTCCACTTTCACCTTTCTTTTATAGGATCAGTAGGCCATATAATAGCTGGGAGTGGTTGGAAGAGGTGTGGAGAAAAGTTTATGCCAAAAACAGCATTCCGTGATGAATCGGAAAGCATATTCCAGAGTTATCTGTGCCCTGTTCCTAACACAGGGAATGGTTGAAGGCACTCTATTCATCATTAATTTCGTGTGAAATGGGCCCTGATGAGATAGTGGGATCGGCTGCAGTAAGAATTTATGAACTGTGGAGGAGCAACTGAAGAATTCCAAGGAGAGTGGTAGAGCACAAAAATTGTTGATCAAATTTATTGAAGTGAAGAATCTTATAAAGATGTTCATAAATGCAGAAAGAAACGGGGAGTTTTATCTCCATCTCCACTGCATGCAGCAAATTCTGCTTTTCTCTCATGTCACAGGACACCTCAACTACGCTAAAACAAATCATTTGTACCTGCAGGATTGCCTGCAGCTTTTGGGAATTCCGACTGACGGCGAATTTGACAAATTTGTAAGAAAGGGTTTCTTCAGCATTCGTCGAAGAGACAAATTTTGGTGCGGTGTTTGGACCGATATAACCGTTGTTAATGAGAGCGATTAAAACAAAAGGTGGTTTGATCGGTTGCAGATGGATTACGGCAATCTACGATCGCTACATGGGTGAAATCGATGCCTGCAAGCCCAAGGATTGTCGAAGCAATTGAGAGATTTCCATCTATTGATTCGGCTTCCTCAAAGCAACGCGTAGAACTACGTTATGCAAACCATAAATGAAATTCTAAGCACATACAGCCTTTCATTTCTTGGTTTCAATCCTTTTACAAAACATCCTCAGCTGGCTTTCCTTTTCACAGCTATCTTGGCTGACTAGAAAAGAAATTGTGATGACGCCCGTGATATTGGATTATTTGTAATACAAGAGATTGAAGGGATGAAATTCAGTGAAATCCGTTGGAAAAGAAAATACACTGTCAAATCGTTAGCAGCCGTGACAAAGTCTGTCAACTTCCGAAATAACACCACTCACGTCAATCCCAAGCAGCTGCTTCACCGTATGGTTTGTACTTTGAGGATGGATGAACAGGTAAAAGAAATATTTGGCTATGAACTATGTACATATCCTCCCTCACTGTTCGATGAAAGTGGTTGGATGAGGAAATACACCAAATCGTCTATGCTGAAAGTGTTACCTTGTGGAGAGACTGCTCCACCTGATGATGAGATGGAGGGCACCTCTTACATCGTACTGTTTGGTAACGTTCAAGATGATATGCCAGCAATACGTTTTGTCCCATTAGGGATATGCTGCCGTCGTGTTCGATGATTACAGTGATACAAAAGATGAGGAACATCTGCGAAGATCTCGCTCATCTATCAACGTAGATATGAAAAGAGAAGACCCATCCAAGTCATTTGTCATTTCTCTGTCTGCCTATGAGGATTTTTTATGTCACATACCTACTTTAAGATACGAATTGTATACCTATTTCAGATGTAGGAACATGAATTTTATACACTAAATTTCTTCCGTATATAATTAAAATCTTTGGGTTTTTTATTGAATCCCCTCTGTGTAATAGTACACTTCAACAAAGCAAAAGGAAACATAAAAAAATTGCTGATTTCCAATGATTTGATAAGTTAAGCAACTTTTCTACTATTTCCTACTGAATAACTAATTTTACCCCCTCCATATCTCCGAAACTATTACTCGCAGCAAAAAAAGTATAGGACAAATTTTGTTGGAATTTAAAGTACTTTAAAAGTTTATAGAATACAGTAAGCTTTAAACTGAAGGATTTCCGAGATATTTGCAAAAAACGTAGAAAACATACTATTTTGACATTCCCTCTCCCTCGCCCTCTCCACAACCCGACGATCTAGAAGCAGATACTTTTTACTGCATTTACAGAAAAGGGCAATGAACAACAGTCATTATGTGACCTACTGATCCTATAAATAAGGAGAAAGTAGAACCCTTGTAATGTTACATGCAGTCTGCATGTCACATGTATTTATATAAAAGATATCCACATAGTTAATTTAAAAAAGTTTGCGTACAGTTGTGGGTTGTGAATGGTTACTGGTAACCAAAGAGAAATAATAAACAGAATGAAATAAAAGTTCAATTTGAAACCGATGGGTGGTTCAAATCCCAACCAATTGGTATTTTCAACTGAATTTAATTAAATAGTTATTACACAGAAAAGTATCTGGTAATAATATAATGTAAAATTCAGCAAATCAAACTGTCTAACGAATCGACATAATTGAAGTACTTTCATTTGCATATTGAAGTTATATTGCAAATTAAATAACTTACAATATAATTAAAGTAGAGCCAGTGGTTACGTGTGTGTTGTGCAGTTAAGTGAGAAGTGCTATCTGAAAGATAGCAATCACGTCCAAAGAGCTTTTTGGAGGGGAGTTAAGGTTTCAACCAGCCAGGGTGCTGTTAGCTGTCCTGCTTCATTTGCTGAGGGGATCAGGTACCCTAAAGCGACGTTAAGGTCAGTGATTGTTTAATAACTTTTACGAACAACATTTGGAATACTTCAAAGAATATTTAAATTGTGTATGTAATATTAGTAAACTAAAATATGTAGAACTAAGAATTACAATTAATTATCCAAATTTAATAGTGTTCTAAGTACTCGGCGAATTTAGATCATTATACCTTTTGTTTCAATTTAAGATTGGGGATGTAAATTAGGGATTTTGGGTTTTAATATTTACTAAAAGTTATCCAAAACAAACTAGGACCTATCCTTACGTCATTGAAACGTCAGTGAACATATCTAAATGTCATTGAGATATGTAGAGTATCAGTAAGGGGCCTCAATGAAACTATAACAATCACTTTATAGTAATCAATTATTTAAGCAATTAGCGATACTTACGTATTCAAATCAGTTTCTACTGACTAGCCGGAGCAATATTTAAAATAATTAGTAAAGATATAACTTGACCATATTTGTATGTCAAATATTGACGTTTGTGAGGCAAGTTATTATTATTAATTCATCAAAACTTGTAAGCGAAATATTACAATAGGCACCTCAAGAAGGCAGGAAATATTACACCCTCCAAGCCAGATAACAGTGATTTCAAGGAACTATCGGTAGCGGTACTGGCTACCATTCCGTGAACCCTGGCAAAGAGTGGTTGGTCAAAGATGACCATAACGCGAGTCTGCCCATTCATACAACCCGCTTCAGCACCATAAAGGACGAAATAATTGAATATCAAAATTTTACCCCCTCCGTATCACTGAAACTACTGGGCGCAGCAAAAAAGTGTATAGGACCAATTTTGTTGGAAATTTAACATACTTTACGTTACATACGTTACTAAACTGAACGCTTTCCGAGATATTTGTAAACAACCTAGAAAACATACTGTTTTGACACTTTTCCCTCACCCCCTTCCAAATCCGACGCTCTGACGGGGGAGGACCTTTTACCACGTTTAGAACAAAGGGTAATGAACAACTTGTGACAGTCAGACCTTAGTTTTTTTTTATTCCCTGGTTTGGAGCTAATTTTACTGTACTATTAGCAATGTGTAGAATAATAATGACAACTAAAATTTAAATCATGTCATAATAGTATAGTATGATAAGAGTTTTATAAGAAGCATTTTGTAGCACGCACGGATTTAGGATACGACGAGCGAAGCGAGGAGTGCCCTAAAGGAGAAAGTGCTACAAAATGCTTATAAACGAGGTATCATACAGTATTTTATCTACTTTGCCACTTTTTAAGCAAAAATATGCAAATTTTAGTATTTTTATTATAGCATCGCTTTGTGTCTATTACGATACGCAAACGCAAACGCGTATCGTAATAGCCTCAGTATGAACGCAAAGTAGATAAATATTATTACATTACTATACAAGTTAATGAACGACGAATATGAACAATTAAAATTACGTATCGCATCTAAAGCAAGGTAGGTATCGATATTCAGAAAATACAATAATTATTGTTTCTTTAATAATATTTACTATCAGTGGACATGCTTATGCATTTTTTAAATAAGTACATCCCGTAACCATAAAAATTGTCTGTAATTAGGTTTTAAAGTAATCTTGGTTTGGAAGAGAGATAGGCATTTGAAAAGTACTACCCTGGAGATATTTACAAATTATTAAACGACGATGAAAAGTATGTAGAGGTACTAAATTTATATTTAATTACACGTCGATTATAAGGGGAGGAAACATAGTTAGCAGGTACCTATTATAATAAAGATTTTATTCTAAATTGCGATGTCTTGCTTTCTATTACAAAAAAGCGAATTGAGTACGACTAAGAACTCAATTGTCGACTGGTGACCCCGGTTTCCCCAGGTAACCCTTATTCTGAAACTTATAGCTACTCTGCGCTCATTCGATTTAACTGACACCATTGTACGTAGAAACCTACTTGTGCTGACATCACGCCAGAGAGCTGAGACATTTTTATTTAGTATTGTTACAACACGTTTCGGTAATACATAATCATCATTGATCAACAAGCACATACTTTAAGCCTAGAGAGATACTCAAGGCCACATGAGTGTCGTTAAACGAAGTAAATCCAAAGTAGCTATAATATGAAAAGAAGAAAGGCCAGATTACGAATATTACAAAAATTTTGCAGATATTATAAGCAGCAACAAAGAAGAACGGTAGAGCCAGCCAGAATAATGAATATAGGAAATTTCATGAACGAGAAACCGAAAAGTATAGATGTAATATGAAATAGAAGAAATACGAAATTTCAACCACAGACAGGGAAGAAAAATGGGAATGTCAATGAGAAACAAGATATTATGACGATAGAAAAGTCTGCTTAATCGACGGGAAGAAAGAAATTGTGGGAAGCTGGGCGAGTCACTTTCATGGTGTGTTATATGACACAGAATTAGAAATAAACAATTAATTAGAAAATTATTATCTAGCAAATACAAAACAATAGAATACCTAATTGGAAAAAAGCAAAAGTTCCGGAGGGAGGCAGATAGCTGCAAAACTACGAAAACGCATCTGAAAAATTAGATAAGCTAGTCCACAAGTTAGCAATAGAAGAAAGATAAAATGCTTAGCAGATGAGAAGAGGCGATGCTCTGTGTTCAAGAAAGTTAACAGAGCAAAATGTTACAACTACAAAGAAATTCAATTTTTAAATATCGTCTACAAAAAGAAGGCCACATATGCAACAGAAAGCTTAAAGAAGAAAGTAGAAACGAGCGTAAGCGAGTATCAAGGATAGTTTAGAGAAAATAGGTCAACAATAGACGCCGTAGATAGATGAAGTGCAGAAAAAGTATTACAAAAGTAAATTACCTGTATTGTGGTTATTGTCGTTGTTGTTAGACTTGTTGTTAGCATCTCCACTGCAGGGAAATCGACCTGCCCTCTTTTAGATGGTTTAGGCATTAAGACCCCACACAGTTCCCAATGCGGGATTGAGGAATCGCAAGGGTTCAATTTCAGATGTCTTTAACCCACCTGCACTGCCCCTACCTGAGTAATCATTTATTAATTTTAAACAAGTATACGATTCAGTAATAAGAAGAAAGTTAAAAACTATGCGACAATTGAAATTAACATGAAAACACTCTAAAAAATCTGTAAAGGGATTTACTTAGCACTTCCCATCCAAATCGACGTTGTGACAATAAACAATTACAAAAATAAAAGGAAACTGTGGCTAAACATATTTTAATGTTCTAATAATAACGAACCAATCACTTGGTAATCAGAATTAATTTTCAAATAGAAAAACATTCCCTACGGTGAGATTCGAAATTCAGCGCCTGCGAATGCGATTTCAACGCTCGACCATTTATCGCACGGCCAATTGGGACCGCTCGGACCTCTCGATGCCTTTTATCTCCTACAGCATTTATCCTGTATCTTGTAGGGCAATTTTGGTCAAGGGTAACGCCTGGGTTATGTGCAAATTATTACTTTTATCTATTACTCAGTTAAAGCCAAATAAACACATTTTATTTCTGATGGCGCTAGTTAAGTTGCCAATCGTGGCCTTAACGAAAAAAAACTTTATTTATTTTACTACACAAGTTTTTAATTCAATGTAGGAGTTACAAATTTGTACAGAGTAACGTTCTGTAAGAAGCACATCTAAAACTAGCAACGTTCTATAAGACACAAATCTATAAACTAACTAAAATTACACAAGTACGGCTATTTATAGCCTCTGGCATCTTCGGGTGGGGCGACTGAGTGTCGTCACATAATTTCATAATATTGCACAACGTTTTGCAACGTTTCGCAATGCTACACTTCTTCGCAGGTTCAGAGAATTCTAAATATAGAATTCGTGGTAGCAAGCGACCTATATTCTTAAGTGGTTGAGTAGTTTACATTACTTAATTGATAGTCAAGTGTTTATATTACTCCTCCCCTCTTAAGACAATTCAAAGCATTTTGAATTTCACGTTTTGATTTCTAAGAACTCAAAAGGTTTAGGAATATCGTCTTTAAAGACTTTTGATTTTATATATGCCATGAATTTATCTTGTAAGGCTTGGCGTTTACAATAGGTATATACTAACAAACTTAAGATTATTCTTACAATCATACTTAGTATTATAATCGTGGTTACAGAAATGTACTGCAAGTTCGTTACATTGGCAGGCTCAAGCGCCCTTTGTATTCCCCCAAGCTGTGACTGGTCTTTAATCAGCTCTTTAATGTTGATCGGTGTTAGATCCACACTTACTGTTTTAGTGTGTTTAGCACTATTTGCATCCAAGGCATCAATATTGGTATTTGCAACTTTACAAGTTTTGAGGAAGAGGTTCTGATTTGGAACAACAAGGTGTCATGGTCAATGACTGCTGTGCAATCCGGTGTGAGATGAATTAGATTCGTTTTCGTTACTATCTTCCTTGAACTGGTGTCTAAGCATTTAATGTCAATAGTTACTTTTTGTGGAGTAGTAACCAACAGGTGGAATCGTCAATCTGGGCTATTTTAACTTTTAGTAAGTTAAACAGGTAGGGTGAACAAGTTTTTGGTTGGAGGAAAAAGACAAAAGTTGGTCTCACATAACTGGTTATTAACAACGGAAAAATGGTACTTCTCAGTGCAAAAATAGGAACGCGTGGTTACCAATTTACAGTGGTCCAGTTCGAGCGGTATTGACGTTGCAAGGTTGAAGAGTATGGTTTTATAGGTAGGAATGATCATACGGTATAAATTGGAATCAATGTATACCGGGAACGGTATCAATTGCATGAGTTGGTAAATAGTGTCTTTGTGTACTAATGGTATTTCGAAGACGAAAGTTATTTTGTTATTAATTTGATAAGCTTGGATTAATATTATAGATTTGTAAAGATGAAGGTTTTATGGTGCACAGGGTAAGGTAAAGAAAGCATGTTGTCTGAGTTTTCAGAAAGGTAGATAGAGATTTGATTGAGATTGGATAATAGTTCTGCATTATCAAGTAGGGACATATGCATTTGTTGGTTTTGTGCAAAGGTGAGAGATGTTTCTAATTCGAGCCAGGTGTTTACAAACATTTGTAACGAAAATATTGATTCTGATAGGACACTCTGAATAGAGAGTGAATTTATGTTGTTGTTTATAGCACGATTTTGTACAATCAATTTCTGTAAATTTATATTTAAAAGCTCCTGATTTTTGGTTAGGGAAATATAGCGTTTATGGAATCATTTATTAAATGTGTATGTTGACTTAGAATTTTATTGTGAATATCTCTTGTGGATTGAAGATCCGCAATGCATTCTCGTACTTTTCTCCGTCTTCGGCGTCAAGATTGCCTGTCAAAAATTTAAAAAAATACAGTGCCGAGTCCATTTATTACTCCGCGTTTTGTTCTGATTGTATCTGAAGGAAATATTTGATCAATCATGTTGTCAATCCGTATGATGTACTGTTGGATCAACAATAGCATGTCATTGTGGTTTAATTTTGTTTGTTCTTCATTTTTAACTGTGTAAAAATTACGATCTCTTAATTTAAGAATAGAGGCTAACAAGGAACGTCTAAGGATCGTATAGTTTGTTAACAAGGGTGTGTAATCAAATGTCTTTATAATGGTCCAGTCGCTTTCTTTAATCTGCGCTTTTCCTAGGTTTTGAGGGTATAGGCCAGGGTTGTCTGATAGGTCCTTAATTGTTACGTCTCCTGTAACTAAGAGGATACCGCAGCTGAAGAGCCAGATGTAGTATCTGTAACAGGTGTTATTTCGTCAGTTTGGCGTATTTCGTTCGCGTGTCTTTTAAATGTTTTTCCGGTAGTCAAATCCTCAACAAGATATGTATCATTGTCTAGGATTTTTATAATTTTGAAGGGTCCTTTAAATTTCATACTCTTTTTATTACGTCTATCGTTTTTAAGAAAGATTTTTTGGTTAAGTTGTAATATTACAGGTTGTCGTTTATCATTAATTTTCTCGTTACGTCTTTGTTTTGTTTCTAGTTGCATAATTTTTAGGTTGTCATATAATTGTGTCATTTTTTGTTTGTGGTCGTTTACATATACTTCGTAGAATCTGTCAGTACAAAGTTCGTAGGGATTTTGATTGTCGGTATGACCAAAGAGAATTTCAAAGGGTGTGAATTTAAGATTTGAATGTATTGTATTGTTATACGCGAGTATAGAATAGGTCATTCTGTCTTTTTCTGGAGTGGATTCTAATAATCTAAAATGTTCAATTAGAGTAGAATGTACTCGTTCAATTAATGAATTTGATTCGTGATGCAACGGGGTAGCTATATGTAATTCTATTTTGTGTAACTTCATGAATTCTTTAATGATTATGTTATCGAATTCATTGTCTACAATGATTTTCTTCGGAATAGCGTAGTTTGAAAAATATGTTAAGATGGCGTTTAATATATCGACTTTATTATGTGAGGTCAAGGGGTATGCTTGATTAAATTTACTAAAATTGTCAATCACGGTTAAATACTTGGTACGCTTAACTTGGAAAATATCTATACTGATACAAGAAAAAGGTTTATCGTATGTGGGTGTAAATTGAAAAGGTAATTTATTGGGGTTACGATTGTACTTTTCTCTATCAGCTTTGTTTACTTTAATTTGATGAAAACCTGAGGCTAAATCAAGGGTAGTAAAATATTCAGATTTACCTAAATTGTCAAGTACTTGTTCTATGAGAGGTAACGGGTATTTGTCTTCTATAGTATTTTCGTTCAATTTCCTATAGTCAATGACTATTCTCCATTTTTGTTTGCCTGAACTATCTAATTTTTTTGGAACGATCCATATAGGTGCGTTATACGGTGACTCTGAATGTTCAATAATTCCGTCAGCAAGCATTTTGTTTATCTGGTTTTTTACTTCTTCGCGATGAACATGAGGGTAGCGATAATTTTTTGTAAAGATTGGGATGTCATTTTTTGTACGTATAAAATGTCTTGTCAAGTTTGTGTAAGTCAATGGTAGTTCTGGGTGATGAAAAATATCTTTGAATTCGTAACATAGAGTCGTTAATGCATGAGCTTCTTCAGCATTTAAATGTGTTGTATTAATGTTTTTTAAGTTTTCATTTTGAAGTTGATTTCGAGATTTTAAATTAAAATTTTGATTCTGAGTATTGATGGTATTTATTTCTATTAAATTTGAGTGTTTATAGTCATCTAATAACAGTGGGTTGTAAATATAAAATTCCTTTGTCTGATTAGATGTGTTAATTGCTGTTGTATGAAAATAATTATTATGGACTTTAACTATAGCTCTCGGTGTTCTACAATCTTTGTCAAATATTATTTTGTCACACAAATATGTACCATTACTATTTACAGTTGGTAAAATAATTTGTTTTTCTGATCTAGGGGGTAGATATATTCGTTTAAGAGGCTGCGAGTGTTGATTTATTTTAGAAAAATTACATTCGTTTCTTTTTTGAACTTCTTGTTTAAGTTTGGATTGGTTGTAGTGGAAGGGGATAATATTTTGCTCGGTTTGAATGTGCATCCATTTAAAATCAATGTTTGCATTTATATTTGCTAATAAATCGGATCCGATTAATCCAACATAATCGGGGCTAAAATCAAACATATAGCACACATGATTTCCGGGTTCTAAAAATAATGAGTTTATTGGAATATCGGCTACTTGATTGTGTGTGGTAGTACCATGGGGTGTAGTTATTTGAAAGTTATAATTATGTATTAAATTTGAAAAATGTTTTTCTACAAATAAAGGTGATATTAGCGTTTTACTGCTGCCTGTATCAATTAATATTTTATCTTGTGTTCCTGGTATTAAAATATACGGTAAATTAGACTTGATTGTTGTTACAAGAAATGTTTCAATTTTATCCAAGGCTGTATTTAAAAATTTACGGAGTCTAGGTCAGTGTCATGTTCTGTTAAGTGCTCTGCATAAACATTCTGAGAATCGTTGTTTATGTTTGTTTCCAGTGCGTCGGCTTCAGGAAGTGGGTCAAGTGGACCATTAAATTCGGCATAATTTGTGTCAATATCCTCGTGGAATTCTTCGAAATCGTAAGTGCTCGGCTGGGCCACTTGTAAATGATTAGCACGGAAGTTTGGTCTTTTGTTTGGATTTAAATTTTGAATGTTACTAGTTAGGGCTCGTTTTGGAATGGCGGCGTGTATCGTAGATGTTTCCATTTTTTCAACAGGATTATTAGGTACAAAATTTCGTTTCGGAGCGAAAACATTTCTTTCAAAAGGTTGTCGATACCAACCTGGGGTTTGAGAAAAATTACGTTGTAACGTGGGATTCTGTGGGCTTCGGAATGTATTAGGAAACTGTAGAATTTCAGAAACCATTCGTACAGAAAAACCTGGTGGGAATAAATCTGCCATGTTTCGATTTGCTTGTACTTGGTTGAAAATTAAACGTGGTGGTCTCAGCATAAAAATTCACTATTATTTTTAGCGATTGATTTTTATGTTAGTAAACAGTTTATTCTAGGGAAAATGTAACACAAAGCAGTGCTTAATCTGTGCGATGATGGATCAAGGTTACTGCGTTCTGTTACGTACTAAGTAGGCTAAATAAATATTTAGAACTATATTAGTGGGTTTATAATTTGTTTAAAAACAAACACACACACTTTAAAACGTAAAAGGTTGCTTACTTTGTGGGCACATATTTTCGGTGCCCTGGGCTAATTTATTTTTCCAGGATTCAGATCGGTCACATGCATAAATTTTACAAGAACTGGCGACTTACCAGAAATTCTATAACGCCCCTGCGGTCTGGGGTTGTAAATCAGAAATGTGATACGGGGGGTTGTGAAGTGGTCGGCGAGCCCTTTCATTTAGCAGGTGGTCACACACGCCCGTCCGCGAACATAAACCCAGCCAATTTCACTCAGTCATGCAAGCAAAACAACAAACATTCAGCTTTTAGCAGTAATGTGCTCATTACATAATACTTACAGGGGGTCGTGTGGGCCCCCCCGCGTCGTCCCGCGCCGCATCTCGAAGAAGCTATCATCAGGTATATTCTTCGGTGCACTTTCGATGATATGTACCTGTAATAATCCTGAAAACACGGATGCTTGCCGCATCTAGCTTGCCTTAACCGAACGTTAACGGCATCAATGGGTACAACCCATGTCAGTGTACCCGCAGTTACAGTGGCCGCATGGACTGTAAAAGGCACAGGTACAAGGCATCATTGGGAATTGAGCTTCACCAAAAGCCCCCCAGTCGCGCTAACTGGGGCCACTGAAAAGCACAATGCTTATCAGGTCAAGGGTCGTGGGCCATCACACCGGATGATCCTAAACCCAGGTACGAGAGCGCCCTCTGCGACAATTAACAGCGATCCAATTAACAAAGCGATCTACAATCAGCATCAGTACGAATCACTATCGAATGTTCGTCTTCGCTGTACAATAGCTACATTTACTAAGCTACGCAGGCACTAGTATTCTATTTAGATACTACAGACCTCATCGTTTTATTCACTCGATTATAATCTACAATTCATTTCACTCCAAAACATAATCGCGGCGGAATCACACACTCGCGGAGAATTAGGCTCGCGTCCACACATGTGCGATCTCGCCTACCGACTGGCCGCTTTTTCCGCCCCCCCCCGAATTTTAAAAACAACCCTCGGTCTTTATTTACATTAGTTTGGGCTCGTTCCGATTAAATTTAGGACGCATTATATTTACAGACACAAGATGAGAGAGTACAAAAAGTAACATTACAACATTCGACCATCCTGAAATGTTCTCGTCCCGAGAACGCGCCGTTTAGTCGGCCGGAGAATCAATTGGTTCGTCGTCACAACCGCTATTCGCGTCGGTGTCATCGGATATTCCTCCAGGTGGGACCCATCTTTTCATACGATCGACGGCGACTATGTTATCATACTTTTTCCGAGCGCTCCTTATCGATCCTGGCATATCAGTGACACGATAACGGTCATTTGGGAGAACTTCTTGTACTGACATCGGGCCAGCGTATTTGGGAAGTAATTTCCGACTAGTGCCCTCTGTACTGATGGCTTTTTCTATCAGCACCAGGTCTCCAATTCGATATTTTGGAGCGGGCTTCCTTTTGCGGTCGAAGTTTTCTTTTTGCTGGCGTTGATCCTTGTCCAGTCGATTGTCGACTTCCCGCCAAATGGCTTCAATATCGTCGCGAACCTGCTGGTTAATATCAACTTCGGCAAGCAGTGCTGCATCATGCATAGGCCTCGGCGCGTAACCCATCAGTAGTTCGCTCGCCGTTTTACGGGTTGTCCTGTGCACCGTGTTATTGATGGCGAACTGTACTTTAGGAATCTGTTCGTCCCATTTTGAGTCTTCAGTGGAGGCCGCTAAACTGGCCAAAATTGTCCTATTAAAACGTTCAGCCTGGCCGTTCGCCCTAGGCGTTGCAACTGCGTTTAGTATGTGTATTATACCCATCTTTTTACAGAAATCGCGAAATTTCTTTACTGTAAATGCGGTCCCTCGATCAGAGATGATGCGCTGTGGCGTTCCATAAACGTTAAATTGAGATTTTAAGAATCTTAACACGTATTTGGTCTTCGTAGAACGAACAGCATTCATAAGTAGGTATTTAGTGAACGCATCGACTGCCACAATGATGTGCGCATTTCCTCTGCTAGTTTTCTCAAATGGCCCCAGGTGATCAAGGTGAATTGTGTGAAAGGGCATTGGAACTTTCGGTATTGGGTTGAGGAAACCTGGTTTCTTTCCGGATGGATACTTAGTGAACAGGCAGGGAGGGCAGCATGAAATATATTTTTCAACGTACTGGCGCATTCGGGGAAACCAATAACTTTTAACCAGCGACTTTAAAGTACGTTCAGCTGAAAAATGTCCCATTTCATCGTGCGCGCCACGTACGATACTCTGGCGCATACCCCGCGGTATAACCCATTGAATGCCTCGCGTTGTTATGCGATATATTCTATTGTTTCGCAGGCAATAGTCTTTATACACTTGACGCTCGTAATCGGTTGTCGGCGGTTTCGATAGTACTTCACTAATATCGCGCAACTTTTCGTCCGTTAATTGCGCTGATAATACCCAGTCCGCTGGCTCGATTCGTAGCACGTCCAGCACGGGCGGCTCTTCTTCAGGATTCGGATTTCGGCTTAAGGAATCCACGTGCGACATCCTCCCCCCCGCTCTATACTCGATGTCAAACGTATATTCCTGTAGTAATAACCACCATCTCGCGATGCGCGGCACTAAGTCTCTCTTGGAACTCGCAGTTTTTAAGGCATTACAGTCCGTCACCACTTTAAAATTAATTCCTATAAGGTAAACGCGAAACTTCCTTAGGCTCTCCACGACAGCTAGTGTTTCTAATTCAAAAGAGTGATACTTGCTCTCCGCACTGGTGGTCTGCCTGCTGTAATAGGCAATGGGCTTTAATTTACCCTCATGTTTTTGAAGGAGAATCCCTGCTACTCCAGCTTTGCTTGCATCAGTGTGGACCTCTGTTAGAGCTCCCGGGTCATAGATCCCAAGTAATGGTTTACTAACCAAAACTCTTTTTAGGTAAGTAAACGCTCGTTGTTGTAAAGGTCCCCACTCCCATTTGGCTTCCTTTTTTGTTAGTGATGTTAGTGGTTTGGCGATCAAGGCGTACTTTTCTACAAATTGTCGAAAAAACCCGGTGAGGCCCAGAAATTGACGCACTTGGCGGACATCAGCAGGAGCTTTAAAGTTTTGTATTGCCTTTGTTTTGTCTATACTAGGCTTAAAGCCTTCATTTGATATTTGAAAACCGAGATAGGTAACGGAGGTCATCAGAAAGCTACACTTGTTTAAATTCAAAGTCAATCCTTCTTCGCGTAGAACTTGTAGTACTGCCTCTAAACGATTTAAGTTTTCCTTGACGTCCGGGGATGATACCAAGATATCGTCCAAATAAACTGTGGCGATACTTCTGCAGGGCGCAAGTACTCTGTTCATTAGCCTCATGAACACACTGGGGGCATTAGCGAGACCGAATGGGATACGATTATACTCATACTGCCCATCAGGCGTTACAAAAGCTGTGAGGTGCTTTGAGTTCTCTGCTACTGGGATCTGATGGTAACCTGATGTCAAATCTAAACTGGTAAAATACTTGCAGCCATGTAATCGATCGATTTGGTCGTCAATGCGCGGAAGTGGGTACCTGTCTTTTATGGTAAGGTTATTTAGTTTCCTGTAATCGATACATAAACGGTCTTCTCCATTTTTCTTACGTACTAACAATATGGGCGACGCATATGGAGATTCTGAATCTCGTACGATTCCAGTTTCCAGGAGGCTTTGTACAATACATCTCACCTTCTCCTTTTCTGTATTAGACATGCGATAAGGGCGATAAGTAAACGGTCTATCATCTAGCAACTTCACTTCCATTTGTGCACTTTTTGCTGTTCCTATTTCTTTCTCGTCAAGAGAAAAGCACTCGCGGTACTTGTATAGTAATTTGATAAGGTCGTTTCTTTCGGCTTGGGTGACAGCTCCAGTTATAATTTCGTCTTCGGGCAACATTTCCGCCGAACATGCGTGAAGCCGGAGAACAGTTTTCTCTGGCTCCTGCTCTGGGATGCAGTATGAGCCGCGCGCTACCGGATTTTTGCAATTTATGGACAGATCAAAATCTGACAAGTTTATGATCGGCAAGTGCGAATGTCGATCCGCAGCAATGTGAAGAATTGTTCTTGGGATAACATGCTCTTTTCCCTCTTCACACCGGATGCTGGAATCCACAAAGACGTCGCCTGTGTACGGTTCCTTGGAATACACTTTTATATTAGCGCCATGTCCCGGTGGTAGCACAACAGCATCTCTTGCCCACAAGGTAACTTTATGCCTGGGGATTGGTTGTACGCTGGTATCGGAAGCTCCGTATTTTATTGTCAGGGATCGATGATCTTTCAAGATTACAATATTTCTCCGCTCCGTGAACGGCTGCCCGACAAGAAGGGGTATTTCCTGCACAGTGTCGGGTACAACATGGGCAGCAGTGCTCTCTTCTACGTCATCAATTTTGAGCCTGAACGTAGTACTCCCCAAAGTACAAATCTTAGCGCCCCCATAGCCCCGCACGCTTATACGTATATCAGGGTTAATCGTTAACTTAAATAGAATAGCCTCCCGGTTACGCATCAAATTACAGCCGCTGCCCAAATCCACGTACGCCTTCGTAGAATTACCGTTTACCAACGCATCCTTAAAATATTTGGCGTTATCGCAATCGCCGGCCAGTCACAAAGTAGTTTTTTGTCCTTTATTACTTTGGCAATCCCTGGAAATGTGCCCTTCCTTCCCACACGTGAAGCAGGACCTTTTCATTTTCTTGTGCTCTTGACTGTCTTGCCCACGTTGTTGGGAGTTATTGCGACGCGCTGGGAATGACCTCTTATCATCCCAACGAGGCTTATCGATTCGGTTAGTTACTGTATCATCGCGAAAGGTTTTCAAAAAAACAAGCAGTGATTCAGGCGTTTTATGAGCTCCCGCCCTGGCAGAAGCCCGCACATTTCTGTCATTCAATCCATCAATTAAGCAGGAAACTGCCTCTTCGGCGGTTAAGTTACAGGAACTTATGAGGGCTAATTTTTCGTAGTAATATCTCAAGTACGTTTCGCCTATCTGCTTTTCCCTGGCCAACATACGTTTTAATTTAGCAGCATGATCAACTTCGCCAGGGAATGCAGAGCGAAGTTTGTCCTTCCACTCGTCCCAAGAAAATTTGACTGAATGTAATCCGTTATACCACGTCAGCGCTAGTCCTTTTAATTTTGATACAGCATGATAAACGGTGGTCTCATCCGTCCAGCCAAAAACATCCCGGAGCTCGTCGATTTTATGACACCATCTCTCGACGGTATCCTCTCTGTCTTCAGGATCAAACCACGGCACAATATCGCCACGAAATTGTTGGCTTGAAGTCGCTGGCCTGGGGGAAGATGTTGAAGCAATACTCGAATGTACAGTCTTTGCCAGAGAATGCACTACGCTGGTTAAAGCCATTATTTGCTTTGACGGATTGTTAGACCACGCCGAACGTCGATTACGCGCTAATTGTCCAAGCTCCTCGTCAGATGACATATCGCTTGGCGGGGCCGACCGACGGGACATAGTTAAGTTACGAGTAAATTGCACTTTCTCGGAGAAAACTACAGCTCGCGCAACTATTTCTACTCCTACCTGATACCCCTCGCGTACGGCCGACAGTCCTAAATGGTGGCTGCGATGTTGCAGGTGATCTGCTCATCTACACGTAACCAATTGAGGGCAGTCCAAAGTCACTTTATAGCTATAGTTCAACACTACCGCAACACAGCACAAGTAGTAATGCGATGTTACACTGCTCAATCGAAGCTCGCGTAAGCGTGAAACACAGCACCGCCAATTAATAAAAAAACGGCAGTTAAGCAAGCAAACACGACTGAAACGAGCAATCGAAATTCACAAACTAATAAGGGGTCCAAACTAAAAGTCGCCAGTAGGTAATGTAATCCGATCCATCCCCGCTTCTGACCAAATGTGGGCACATATTTTCGGTGCCCTGGGCTAATTTATTTTTCCAGGATTCAGATCGGTCACATGCATAAATTTTACAAGAACTGGCGACTTACCAGAAATTCCATAACGCCCCTGCGGTCTGGGGTTGTAAATCAGAAATGTGATACGGGGGGTTGTGAAGTGGTCGGCGAGCCCTTTCATTTAGCAGGTGGTCACACACGCCCGTCCGCGAACAT
Organism: Agriotes lineatus; assembly: GCA_940337035.1. NCBI lineage: Eukaryota > Metazoa > Arthropoda > Insecta > Coleoptera > Elateridae > Agriotes > Agriotes lineatus. The sequence continues at coordinate 62,534,380 of OW679197.1, read as the reverse complement.
AAACCCAGCCAATTTCACTCAGTCATGCAAGCAAAACAACAAACATTCAGCTTTTAGCAGTAATGTGCTCATTACATAATACTTACAGGGGGTCGTGTGGGCCCCCCCGCGTCGTCCCGCGCCGCATCTCGAAGAAGCTATCATCAGGTATATTCTTCGGTGCACTTTCGATGATATGTACCTGTAATAATCCTGAAAACACGGATGCTTGCCGCATCTAGCTTGCCTTAACCGAACGTTAACGGCATCAATGGGTACAACCCATGTCAGTGTACCCGCAGTTACAGTGGCCGCATGGACTGTAAAAGGCACAGGTACAAGGCATCATTGGGAATTGAGCTTCACCAAAAGCCCCCCAGTCGCGCTAACTGGGGCCACTGAAAAGCACAATGCTTATCAGGTCAAGGGTCGTGGGCCATCACACCGGATGATCCTAAACCCAGGTACGAGAGCGCCCTCTGCGACAATTAACAGCGATCCAATTAACAAAGCGATCTACAATCAGCATCAGTACGAATCACTATCGAATGTTCGTCTTCGCTGTACAATAGCTACATTTACTAAGCTACGCAGGCACTAGTATTCTATTTAGATACTACAGACCTCATCGTTTTATTCACTCGATTATAATCTACAATTCATTTCACTCCAAAACATAATCGCGGCAGAATCACACACTCGCGGAGAATTAGGCTCGCGTCCACACATGTGCGATCTCGCCTACCGACTGGCCGCTTTTTCCGCCCCCCGAATTTTAAAAACAACCCTCGGTCTTTATTTACATTAGTTTGGGCTCGTTCCGATTAAATTTAGGACGCATTATATTTACAGACACAAGATGAGAGAGTACAAAAAGTAACATTACAACAACTTCATATTTGTAGTTGGAACGTGTAGACTTCCTTTGGAGTGGTCTTACAGGTTATCCGTGGTTAATTAAAGGTGTAGACTTCCTTTGGATTGGTCGTACAGGCGATCTCGATGATCAGAAACTCCGCGATGGAGCAGGTGTCTGCGATAGACGATGTCTCCGATAGACTGATGTCCAGTAGTTAGCGGTGCTGCTCTTTGGCGATGTTTGTCCTCCAAGTTGCGTTGCTTCGTACCGGTGGTGGTTGATTTCGGATTACTTGGTTAAGTATTGAAATACACAAAAGAGCGAAAAATGAAAAAAAATTATTTTATTTTTTTCAAAATTTCACAGTGCCCTTTTGCCAAGTATCCTACCGACTGCGCCAGTTAAGTTGCCAATCGTGGCCTTAACGAAAAAAAACTTTATTTATTTTACTACACAAGTTTTTAATTCAATGTAGGAGTTACAAATTTGTACAGAGTAACGTTCTGTAAGAAGCACATCTAAAACTAGCAACGTTCTATAAGACACAAATCTATAAACTAACTGTTAGACATTTTTAGATCCACCGGCCGAAATTTCAAATTTTGCAGGCTTGGGATATTTAACGTGTGTACTTCCACTCCCACATCCGGTCCTCGCTATTGAATCTTAGAAAGTTAGAATTTCGGCAAACAGCAAAATTTATCGGGGGGCGGAGTGCTAATTAGTTTCGAACTGACAACGCCTGGGAAGAGCCGTTGGAAATACAAAAATATCCAAATGGCATGATTGGTTGGATATTCAAAAATTAGGGTATGCGATTGGTAGTTTTGAATGTGAGAGAGGAAATGGACGGTTTTAGCTATGTGAATGTTTGAAAATATGAGTTAGTCTTAAGCAACATTTCAACCTGTACAGACGTTACTATTTTAAATTATATATATTTTATTAGCAAGTTGTGTTTTATTTCTGACGACAGTAATCTGAAGTGAGATTATTGTAACAATTTTCAGAAGCGGGATCGCGGATAATTCACGGTAGTAATTATCCGATGTAAGGACTTACAACGGTTTGAAGTGATTGCGTTAAGACTCGGGCGTGTGGATTCACGCGAGTATCGATTGCGAGTGAATCGCGATAGCGGGTTGCGAGTGATTCGCGAGAGTGTACGCGGCGGGTGAGTCGCGAAGTAGGTTGCGAGTGATTCGCGAGAGTACGTGGCGAGTGATTCGCAAGAGTACGTGGCGAGTGATTCGCGAGATTGGCAGTGAGCTGCTGTATGCAATTGAGATCGGGAAGGGCTACAATGACAGGTGACGCAAAATCAAGCGGTGGTGCGGGTGTGAGCACTACACCGCAACAACAGGTGGTTACGCTGGAGACGCTGTCCGAAATTTTGAAGCAGCTGAATCCGCAAGGTAGGCAAGCATCGTCTACTGGGTCTTCTAGAGGAAGGACGACGCCAGCAGATGGAGGTTTTTGTGTGATGCCTGATCTAAGCAAAAGTATAAGAATGTTTGATGGGCAAGGTGGTGCCACGGAAGCCGTGAACTGGATCGACGACGTCAAGTCGATGGCAGGTCGACAATTTTGGGGCGACAGCATTTTATTGGAAATGGCTCGCCAGCATTTATCTGGCAGCGCTCTTTTATGGTACCGCTACGAGCAGGAGAAAATCCAAAACTGGGGAGATTTTGAGAAGAAATTCCGGGAGAACTACGAGGATAGACGGAGTCTAGCCGAGAAATTTAAGGAAATGTCGGCGAGGATGCAGGAAAAAGGCGAGAGCGCCGTCGATTATTTTTATATAAAAGTACGATTATGTCGCGTTTTTGTTCAAAATCAAAAGTTCGGGCGACGGATGCTGAAACGCAGCGGGATGTGCAGCACGTCGAGGCACAATTGCCTAATCTTAAATATTATAAGGACGCAACGGTTAATGGAACTAAAATTCAGAGTTATGTCGATCTTGGCTCTCAGGTGTGCGCGATTCGGGACGATCTTGTGCCGAAATTAAAACTGATCTGTAACTGGGAGGACTGTAAGCAAATTACAGGTTATGGAGGCGCCACGACGCAGACTTTGGGGTCAGCGGAAGTGACAATTGAGGTGGATGGAGTGAGCGCTGACGTAAAAGTGCAAATCGTGCCACGGGAAGTGCAGAAAATTCCGCTGCTTATAGGACATCCATTTACTGAGCAGGAACACATCCAAATTGTGAAAACGGCGAACGAGTTGATTATCACCGAATGCAACTCACGAGAAAGACAACCGCTGAAGGTGGCTCTGTGGGCGAAGGACGCTTGTGTGATACCAGACAATTTTTTGAGGGCATGTTGTAATACGGTCGGTCGCTCCAGTGACCGATTTATGTGTTGAGGGTGGCATGCGTGAGATCGGAGGTCTTGTGCCACGATGTGTTGTCACCACTAATAGTGCGGGAGAAGCTGTGCTGCCTGTACTAAACATCAGCGGCGGCGACGTCATCATCGACGGGGGCCACAAGATAGCCCGGGGGGAACGTTGTGTTGAGGGCACTCGTAGACGCGAAGTCAACGAAATCCCTGTGGCTATGGAGGAAGTGAAGACGGACCTGATGGGAGCAGACGCTGAGAAGGTGTTACACTTCGTGGACGAGTATCGAGATTTGGTGGCCAGAAACATGAAACAAATTGGCTGTACTAATCTGGCGGAAATGGACATAGATCTCACAGACGAAAGGCCCGTAGTTTATCGACCATATCGACTATCGCATGGCGAGAGACAGCAGGTACGGGACATCATCGCCAAGCTGCAGGAGGCCGACATCGTGGAGGAATCAACGTCACCATTTGCCAGTCCAATTGTGCTAGTTCGGAAGAAATGCGGATCTGTTCGAATGTGCGTTGATTATCGAGGGCTCAACAAGAGGACGGTCAAACAACATTGGCCCTTGCCGAGGATTGACGATCAACTTGATCGATTAGGAGGCCAGCAGTACTACACTTCCCTGGATTTGAAGTGTGGGTACTATCAAATTCCAGTGGCAGAGGATTCGCGTGGTAAGACTGCTTTCATCACACCCGATGGAGCGTACTCCTTTAAACGAGTTTGTTCTGGACTTGTCAATGCGCCTGCAGTATTCCAACGTTTAATCCATGTAGTATTAGGTAATTTAAGGTATGATACTGCATTAGCGTATTTGGATGATATAATTATTCCATCAAAAACCGTCGATGAGGGGTTGGTTAAGTTGCGCGGTGTATTTGATAGGTTTAGGGACGCGAACTTGACATTAAATTTAGGAAAATGTAGTTTCTTTATGTACAAAATAGAATATTTAGGTTTCACTATTTCGAGTGCGGGCATTGAACCCGGAACTGTAAAGCTAAGGGCGGTCGAAAATTTTCCGGCACCGTCTAATGTACATGGCATTCGTTCGTTTTTGGGATTGGCCAGTTTCTTCAGGCGATTTATTAATGGGTTTGCCACAATTGCCAGGCGACTTAGCGACCTTTTAAGAAAAGGTGCTGATTTTGTTTGGGGAAAAGCGCAACAGGGGGCTTTTGACGAAATTAAGGTTTTACTGCTAAGCAAACCGGTGCTTTGTATTTATGATCCGGAGGGTTATACGGCACTTGAGAAATACCGCGTTTACTTTCTAGGTATTCCATTCGTAATTAAGACGGATTGCAACAGTTTAAAATTGCTAGCCAACAAGCGCGACATTAATCCGCGTATTGGAAGATGGTTTCTCAAATTATTAGAATTTGATTATATGATAGAGTACCATACAGGGCAACAAAATCGGGTCGCGGATGCGTTAAGTCGGAATCCAGTTGAGGAAGTCAGGGATGAACCTATTATAACGGGGTTACCTGTGTTGGGGATTAAAATAACTACCGCCTTGCAACGAACGTGTTCCGAAGTTAAGGCCGTATGTACCAAGTTGGAGCAGGGTGATAAGACTACCCATGAAAAATTTGTACTTTGCCATGGGAGAGTTTATAAAACGAAAGAGGGTATCTGGCGTTTATATGTACCAATAGAGCTGAGATACGAAATCGTAAGCGAAGCGCATAGGGAATTAATGCATTTAGGGATTGATAAAACACTAGCCCGTGCTAAGGAATGTTATTATTTCCCTAAAATGAGGGAATTTGGCTAAAACTTGTCAGTGCCAATGCAGTCCCAGAATTTTAGAATTTTAGATTAGTCTGTATTTTGCTAGAAGTAGTTATATTTTAAGGAATATTGTATATATTTATGTTTCTTGCTCAAAAGAAGGAAAGTGAAGTGAAGTGAAAGTGAAGGGGGTAGATGTTCTGAGGAACTTATTCGAACATGCATCCCATAGCGATGCATTTGTGTTTGATTTTTGTACCTTTTGTAAATGTTTTGCTTTTCATAATATTGTTTGTGCTAATTCGATGATAATTTGTTTGTATTTAGTAGTTGTAGGTTAATGGCATGTGACTTAGCGTTTGAAGTTGTTGTTTTTACATGGTGTGCATTTGTTAGTGGGTTGAATGTGGAAATAGGTATTTCGGGGACGAAAATACGTCAGGAAAGGCCGATCTGTTAGACATTTTTAGATCCACCGGCCGAAATTTCAAATTTTGCAGGCTTGGGATATTTAACGTGTGTACTTCCACTCCCACATCCGGTCCTCGCTATTGAGTCTTAGAAAGTTAGAATTTCGGCAAACAGCAAAATTTATCGGGGGGCGGAGTGCTAATTAGTTTCGAACTGACAACGCCTGGGAAGAGCCGTTGGAAATACAAAAATATCCAAATGGCATGATTGGTTGGATATTCAAAAATTAGGGTATGCGATTGGTAGTTTTGAATGTGAGAGAGGAAATGGACGGTTTTAGCTATGTGAATGTTTGAAAATATGAGTTAGTCTTAAGCAACATTTCAACCTGTGCAGACGTTACTATTTTAAATTATATATATTTTATTAGCAAGTTGTGTTTTATTCCTGACGACAGTAATCTGAAGTGAGATTATTGTAACATAACTAAAATTACACAAGTACGGCTATTTATAGCCTCTGGCATCTTCGGGTGGGGCGACTGAGTGTCGTCACATAATTTCATAATATTGCACAACGTTTTGCAACGTTTCGCAATGCTACACTTCTTTGCAGGTTCAGAGAATTCTAAATATAGAATTCGTGGTAGCAAGCGACCTATATATTCTTAAGTGGTTGAGTAGTTTACATTACTTAATTGATAGTGTTTATATTACTCGCTCACCCTAGATATGTGGGTTCCAAAATATGCATCTTTTCGTCAATGGTAGAAACCTAAGCTATATGCAAATATTACTTTTTATGTAATAGTCCTTGAGTTAAAGCAATAATAAGTAGACTTTTATATTTTAAGTTGTTCACCCTGCATATAGTTTACTGAAACTTTTTCGGTTTCATGCCAGAAAGGCATATAATCCGCATGCAAAATATCGTTTTTATCTAACAAATAGTTTTTGAGTTATTCCGGCAACAGGCAGACAGACAGGCAAGACAGGCGTAATTCAGAAAACCTGTTTTTCGTCATCTAGGAATCCTCCAACGTGAGGATCTGAAGAAATCTCAGAAGGTGCGATTACAATACTTCTGTCGCCTTTTTGACGTCTGAAATATTAAACCTGCGTAGAACGAAGTACAACATAAAAACAAACGTAAACAAGGCCAGAACTTCTACAGCAAGCAGAGGTTAACCCAATATTTGCTATGCTATATAACATGGCTTTTAAAAAAGTGATCAGAAACAAGGAAACAAGTGTAATACAAGGCATTAGCGTGTAACATATGTGAATAACGCAGCGATTCTGGGAAAACTGAAAAAGGCACTAATTGGAGTTATAATGAGAATCGAAGTAGCAGCAGGTGTAATCGAGCTGAGGATGAAAAAAATCAGAAAACTAGACATATGACGATGTGGCACAAAATACTTGCAGTACACCGCTCACCTGTATACTCAGCGATAAAAAATTTCAATGAGAATTTAAAAGCCGTTCAAACTGTAATCAGCTTTAAACGTAATTTAAGAAATTTTCTAATCACTAAATGCTTTTATGATATACGTGAATTTGTTAAGTGATAGATTTTATACGTACATGTTATTGTTTTGTACCATTTGTAATCTGTTTATGTTGACATGTTTATGTAATTTTTTTATGATCCTAAAGGCAAATAAATATTATTATTATTATTATTACAGGAAATCATATGTCGACAGAAACAATAAGAGATCTACAATGGCCGTGGCATATTGACATGTGCAAATGACAACAATTTAAACAAATAGGCGAGGAGATACAAAATGCATGTGGTGGCGCTACAGGTAACCAAGTAAGAAGGAAGCGGTATATAAGATAGGAGTTATTATACGATTATTCAAATGTAGCGGAAACAATGGTAATCGTAGTAGAGTTTAGACTCGTAAGTGAAAGATTGTGTGCCTAATATTACGAGGCAAGTACAGATAACAATAATCAACATACAGGCGCCTACAGAAAACAAGGACGAGTAAGAGAAAGGGCAGTACTATGATTTTCTAGAAGAAGACATAAGAAAAGTGACAAATTACGACTTAAAATTACTTATAGCTGACTTCAATTCGAAGATGGGGAGGGAGAATAACTACAAACCTGTAATTGGTAACTACAGCAAACATGAGTTCTGTATTGAAAATAGAGACACACTAGTAAAGTTCACAACTAGACATAATATATAAATAATAAGTACTCGCTTCGCTCATAAAGAAATCGGTAAAGGAATATCGAGGGGCGATAGATGAAAAACTGCTAACCCGATTGATCGTCTATCAATTAATAAGAAGCAAATCAAATCACAAAAGTAATAAGAAGTAGATACCGACCACTGCCTACTGAGAGCGCATATTAATGTAAAAAAGCCCATACTAAACAGGAAAAGAAAAGAAAAAGGTAAACCTAACACATAAATGCACTGCGACAAGAAGATCGATAAAAGGAAAACTTGGTAATGCGAATTGAATTAATTTCAAATAAAGAAGTTACCGACGATGAGATTCGAACTACAGCGTCTGCGAACTCGAATTGAAATCAGGGCACTGATCCGCAGGCCCATCGAGGGCCTCTCCCGGCTTTGCCACGCGCTATAGTATTTAACACAACGAACTTGTTGTTCAAATTGTTGACTCTTTTACGACATTACTCTGTATCTGTTGCGCCCATTTTTGTCAAGTGTAAAGCCCGACCTATGTGCAAATAATTACTTTTATTTATTTAAGGTGTCCACCCTGTATATATTTGTCCAAAATTTTCTCAGTTTCAAACCAGGTAGACATATAATCTGCATGCAAAATATCGTCTTACTCCAACCGATAGTTTTTGAGTTATACCGCCAACAGACAGACGGAATTGAGAAAATTGTTTTTCATCATTTAGGGACCCTGAAACGAGAAAATCTAAATAAATCTCGGAAGGTGATTTTTTCGTGATTACAATACTTTCTTCGTCTTTTAGAAGAAGGGAGTAAAAACTAAAAAGTACTATATTTAAAAAATATACATAAAAACATAAATTTAAGATTATATAAAACCTTAATAGGACCGGCAGTGATATTTGCATATGAGGCATGGGTGCTAACTCAAAGTGATCAGCTAAGATTAAATATATGAGAGAGAATGATACTAAAGGGGATGGAAGGAAAAAAGGTGGGAGAAGAATACAAACAAGAACCAATCAAGAAATAAGAGAACTATATGCAGTGCCGGATATATTAAATGTAGTAGGAGCTCGACGATTTCAATAGCATGTAGAACGGATGGAAGTTGTGAGGACATTTTAATTATTAGGAACCTACGGCCAAATTGCATTATTTTCTCGATTCCGAATTACGATTCCATCTGTATATAACTATTTCAAATTTTGTGCCTGCTTCAGTTGTTCTAAGCGACCCACATTCCGGTTTATCGATCTCTTTCCGGAAGAGTCTGCGCGCCAGACAAGCACGTGTTTCTTATCGATCCGTTTCAGACGTGCATTGTTGTAGCCACGCGTGCTTTTTGGAAGCAAGAATAAAAGACAGTCTTTGTGTGTTAAAGAAAGTGCGTGCTAATGTTTTACTCCCACTTCTTAGCGATTGCTAAGTTTTTGCCGCGACTCTCGAGGATTCTGGTTCCATGATCCTAAGAAGCAACAAGTGTTTGGAGTTCGGTATTTCCCGCCAGCGGGGGCCTTCAGGCTGCGTGGGAGGTGTTGCGTTAGTCGAAGTTGTTCTAATTAACGGCTAACGGTTGTGCCTTTGATGTGTGGTCTCCGCAGATTTAAATATCCCGGCATTCGCAATCCCGTCAATTTAACGTGTTTCGCTAATAATTACTTGTTCCCATATAGTCTGCACGTGGTTGTTTTAAGTGTCGGGCGAGCTTGGTCAGTTGTTTACCTGCTTTAGGCCCTTGAGTTTTCGTTTTATTGTGGAGTGGCAGCTTCTGTACACGGCGTTTGATGAACTTTCCATGAAAATCTCAATAACAGGCTTAACTATGGCGAAGCTTTCTGTTTACCGTTTCGCCTTGCCATTATTGTCGCGGGCTTCGAATGTGCCCTCGTTAGGGAATATTCCCAAGCTTCCTTCCGTCAGCTACTTGCCGTTGTTATTGTGCAGCTTCTTCAGGTGTTTTGAAGCAGTTGTCTGGGAGGTGTCCATCTGCAGCTGCGTTGGACGCCACACGCAGCTAAACCAAACTCATTCAGGTACCGTTTCAATGCAATAGTTTTTATAGTGCCTAGAATAAAGTGTAAATAGTGTTTTTCTGAAGTGCCAGACAGTTTTGGTAACGTTGCGGTCATTGTAGTATTTATGGCTAAACCATTGTAGTTGCTAACATGTCAAGTCAATTCATTACCGTCAGATTTCATAATCCTGTTTAACTTTACGTTGTGGCAGATGAGGTGTGTGTCGCATTTGTGCCACGTTTAGTTGATTACCGTCTTTCATTGCTGTTTAATGAGTCAATGCTTTTGATAATTCAATGTTAATGCCCTTTACAAGGCATTTCATTAGTTGATGTAAAGCTTACCGCAATTTAATTAGATTAAGACATTACGTAATTTATATATTTAACCATTTCGTACCCTTATTTACTGTTTATTTACATATTTTTGCTAATACAGTTCATTGTTATTTAACTGTGATTTTTCTTGTAACGTGTTCGATATTTGCATGCGATTTTGGTGTATTTTATTTGTGAAAGGAGTTTAACAAGCTGCTTTCCCGCAAGGTAAGTTCGATGCTGTTGTACGTGGTTCGCCGACCAAGGCACTGCCAAGGTTATAGTTACACGGTGTACCCATTCTGCTTCCCCTTTCCTCAGTGGGCTCATTTGAGCATTTTCCCTTGCAGAAACATGGTGGCGCCTTGGCAATTAAGATCTGCTTTTCTTTTATTAAGCCGTTGTCCTGTGCAATCTCGCGTTGAAGCTGAAGCTATGCTGGCATTCCTTTTGTTACGGGCTGGGGCAGCGGTCCTATGCAATTCCTTCCAGAATTTGAGTTAGTGTATCCGCTAGTCTTGTAGCATTGCTTGTGACGTAAAGTCAGTTATAATGTAACGAGCTTGCATCCTAATACGGTGCCATTGTTTTTATTTGTTGTCATAATATTGATTTAGCCGGTAGCAAACTGTCGACCCGGATTTTATGCCGTAACAAACTTGCGCTTTGTCGTCGTTACCGTTTTGCCCCGTAACATTAAGAAAGAATACCAAAACAGGTTCTATCGGGAATAGTTGCCAACAGCAGGAATAGAGTAGGACCAAGAAGACAATGGATTGACTGCGTGGGAGAAGACCTGAAGAAGTTAAACATTAGAGATTAGAAACGGATAGGAAGAAATGGAAGCAAATGGAAGAAGAGTATGAAAGAAGCATTTATCCTGAAAGGATCGTTGCGCTAATATAATTATACAAGCTGGAGAACGGAACTCTCCTCTTGATTGGAGTATACGAACGATAGGACACAATATTAGCTAACAACGTACCTATATTTTAAGTTCTTATAGTATACTAAGTAAATTTCAATATTTTTGCAGTACTATAACTCTAAAAGGTACAAGACGAGAGACTCTTCTTAAGTTTTATAACATAATGGATGTGCCAACCCTTCCTTATGGTTGCAAAGATTGGACAATAACACGACACCAAGAAATAAATAACGAAGTGGTAGAAATTAAGTTCCTCAGATTCGTATCAGCATATACACTTTGAGATTACAAAAGAAATGAGGATATAAGACTAGAGCTGAGTATCTCAAACGTGAATATAATAATCAAAGACTATAGAGAGAGAGAGAGAGAGAGAGACGAGATATCAACATGTAATGAGAATGGCAGATGCATGAATAACAAAGCAAATTATGAAGCATGTACTAAAGGGGAACGTTGGTCGTCCGACATAGATCTACACAAATATTCATATAAGAGCGCGAGCTGCATAAACAAAATTAATTTTAGGACTATATATATATACAGTGTGTCCAAGATAAGGAGGGCCAGTATGGGGATCTCGGTAATGGTAAGATATACAAATTTGGTTAAATGGGAAGAAAGTTGCGCAATTAAAGGACTAAAAAAATGACGTCTAGAAATCCTTGATATGATTTTTCGTTTTTGAATTATCTCAAAAAAACCGAATTTTTGGATTTTCTTTTTTATTTTTTTCTGGCGTTGATATTAAAGTTAGAGCGAAACTGATTAAATTTCTTTATAGCAACTTTTAGTGGACTTAATGATTACGTTATCAATTTTTTTATTTGACGTTTCGTCTTCGAGAAACCATCTTCAACTTCATTTTTTTAAATACGGTCCTGGTTTTTTGATACCAAATTTGCAAAGCCCTTGTTACTCTACATTCAACAATGTATCACATATTATGGTTTAATTACGTTTCGAGCTTTTTTCTGAACATCATCCGAAAATTTTTTAGATACGGACCTGCATTTCTCATAATTTTGTAAAAATAAGTTCATACAGTAAGTTAGGCTTTTTACATGCCGTTAAAATATTAAAATGCACATCATAATGTCATAATTCTGATACATTAATTTAATAACCAACCAATAACTATTAACAATAAACAACAAATAAATGAACAAAAGATAGACAGAAAGGATGAGAAAACGAGCCTTGAAACAATGTAATAGGTATTTAACGTTTGAAATAGAAGAAGAACTTAGAAGATTGGTTCTTGAAGCCTTTCAAAGTATAACGCCAGTATTGCTGAATAATGTTTTAGATTCTACAGTTAGATGTTATTTATGCATAGAGAATGATGGCAACCTTTTTGAATACCTTCTGTAAATTTAATACCTATTAAATGGTTTCGATGTTCGTTTTGTTATTCTTTCTGTCTATCTTTTGTTCATTTATTTGTTGTTTATTGTTAATAGTTATTGGTTGCTTATTAAATTAATGTATCAGAATTATGACATGATGTGCATTTTAATATTTTAACGGCATGTAAAAAGGCCTAACTTACTGTATGAACTTATTTTTACAAAATTATGAGAAATGCAGGTCCGCATCTAAAAAAATTTCTGATAATAATCAGAAAAAATCTCGAAACGTAATTAAACCATAATATGTGGCACATTGTTTAATTCAGAGTAACAACGGCTTTACAAATTTGGCATCAAAAAACCAGGACCGTATTTAAAAAAATTAAGTTGATGATGGTTTCTCGAAGACGAAACGTCGGATAAAAAAATTGATAACGTAATCATTAAGTCCACTAAAAGTTGCTATAAAGAAGTTTAATCAGTTTCTCTCTAACTTTAATATTAACGCCAGAAAAAAATAAAAAAGAAAATCCAAAAATTCGGTTTTTTTGAGATATCTCAAAAACGAAAAATCATATCAAGGATTTCTAGACGTCATTTTTTTAGTCCTTTAATTGCGCAACTTTCTTTCCATTTAACCAAATTTGTATCTCTTACCATTACCGAGATCCTCATACTGGCCCTCCTTATCTTGGACACACTGTATATATATATGCATATAATAAAAAAAAGAGGTGAAGTTGGTTTTAAATACCCGCACAATTAAGTCGAAATTCAAATTTTGAAATTGCCTACTAGAAGAAGAAATTAATTAAAGAGAAACCCCCTGAAGCGGAGGTTCGCACACGGCCGACAGCGTTGGAATAATTCCGGCGAGCGAATAACTATTAAAGCGTGTGTACACAATGGGAGCACAAAATAGCACACACTCTGTGAAACAAAGTGCTGTAAAACGGAGTTATGCAAGCATTCAGCTAACCTCAACCCCGTTTGTTAGCTCGAACTGGTATTATGACACTAAAGGGGCGAAACGCTTTCCGATTGTATGAGCATACAGGGTCGAAGATATTTTTATGTTAAACTCTTCATGCTTATTGTGATTGTTCAAACAATGGCTTGAATATGCTCCTAACAGTGTTAAGTGACGATTGCCAAGTTACTTTACGAATACTCAACTTTTGACCGCTACCAGCCCGCGGGCGGATCAAGAGCCACAACCTAACCGTTTTCCAGTGCGCGAAGATGTTTATAAAACTAAACTCAACAGCTGAATTTTGAGGGTATCGGCCTAAACAAATATCTAGCAGCAGATTTCGTCGTTAAATACAACCAGGCTGTAACGTAGGTAAGTTTAAACGTCCTAGGAAGGGTTAATAGAATATCTGAATTTTATATTACGTTACAGGGTGCCCAATCCCAATAGCAACATTCAACATATTTGACGTGAGCGTAGCGGATTACTTCGCAGGCCAAGGGTAAGTAAATTTAAACGTAAGTCTCAATACTACGAAGGGCCTCTAAAATATCATGCTAAGAAATAACTAGCGTGGCTAAACGCATCTACCACAAATCCTAAACTAAAAAATACACAAGGCGCGAGACGAATTGAATGAAATGCCTTGATATTATCTATGCCATTATTTTCCTAGCACATGTACACACCCCAATTTAATCATTTTGTGCGATCTACACAGGCAGGGCCCAAACTAGAACCACCAGCGCTTCCGGGACACACACCTGGAGCGTTAAGGACACGGGGAGCAGAAGTCGCCAGCTCTTCAGGCAGCGGAAAGGTTATCGCAGGTGCCTTGCCTTGGAGCCTGGGAACAGCAAACACACTGCAGGTAGGCGATGCGTCTAGCGCTTCCAAGTAGTAAAGCGCAGAGCGAAATTGCGAAATCTAGGTGAAAATTAGCCAAAAAATGTACAAACTCTACGTGAGCCCTCGATAAGGACACAGGAGCTATCGTAAACTAACCTAATGTTAAAGGGTAGCCAGATGTAAACGCGCATGGGATAAAGCTGTCGCAGATAAATCCGCCGAGGCGATGGACGTAAGAGTATTAACATATTAACCAATAATTCAGACGTCAAAAGGCATTCGCACTTCCAGATCCCGCATATAACCAAGAGAGATTAGCCAAACCAATTGGCCCTTAATTGAAGAAATACGCCGAGGGGGCATACAACTTGCTTGCATAAATTTTCAAATGGAAAAGAACGTAAGAAACCAACCAGGTTATCAAAATTTTTGGCATTAGGAACCACAAAAAAACCCTGAAAAATTGAAGTGTCCCATAAGATAAATACACTGCACTTGTAATACATCAAGCCAGAAATTTGTTAATAACAAAAGCACATAAAGTTGCTTATCTAGCCAGGCAAGATGTATTGAGGATTTGGGAACAATAAATGCGAATAGCAGAATTTAGTTAATTATTAGAAGTGTTGCTTGCGAAACCAACTATTAATTGTAAGGAAATGCTTAAAAATAAAATACAACTTCTTAATTTTTCCTAAAGCATGCGAAAATACAAATTATTCGTAACAGTACAAAATAAAAGAAATAAAGGCAACTAATATATTATTACTCCACCATTTGCGTCAATTACAGCCCTTAATCTCCTCGGCAAAACAAATATGCAACTAATATATTATTACTCCACCATTTGCGTCAATTACAGCCCTTAATCTCCTCGGCAAAACAAATATGTTTCTACTAGATTTATGTGAGCATGACTCTAGATAAATAGCTCGTGCTATGTAAAAACGTAGTTTGAGTGTGGAAGCTAGGGTACTACTCTGGACTTTATTTAATTCCAACATCAATTATGCGGTATAGCGTTGAACATTTTATTTCTTCCATCTATAACTATCCCAAATAGTAATTATGGAAATATATGGGTAAATAATACAGCACAATGATTGCTTGTTATCTTTATCAGTCAGAACCAATATTAGAGTTAGTTTTTGAAAAAATTTTGACAAAAAAAACGCGTGCTTTCTGAATTAAAATTTTCAAAGAAAAGCGATATTTGGCCTAGAAAAAAGACTAAGATTAAAAGGATTTTTATTTTTTCGAAAATTTATGTTCTTTATAAATTCTTCTTTTTGGTTTTGAATCTTACCTGGAAAATCAAGATGTGACTATAAGAAACGCTGTTCTTAGTCTTCAGCTTTAATTGGGGACGAATTTTTAATAATTATAAGAATCATTAAAAAGTTCTTCGAATAACACGTTGGGCCCGTGAGCTTTATGTTATTAGAAAGAGTAGCGTGTCAAACAAGATCCTTCCGATTAAGACACCTTAGGCTCGGTAACATTCTCGTAGGACTTTAACCATAAGACGTGTTACACCGCATGCCAAAACCTTGCTCATAACGAAATAAAAGAAACCAACGAGGACAGCTTAGTGGAGCCACAAGAGCCTGTCTACGAGCCGCACCGTCTCCACAGTGTAAACCCGGAGCTGGCCCCTCGTTGAAATATTCCTTCACCACCCGTGCACCCGCTCCATAGCTTTTAGGCAATGCTTGTCGCTCCAGGAGTTGCTTAGGCCTTCCGCGATACCCTGCCGGACTCCTCGTTGACGAAGAAAGCCAGAGCTAGACACCAGGAGCTGACCCTCGCCGCCCTCCACCAGGTCGGGTCCCTGCCTCCAGATACGCCGGTTATCCCCAAACCCCCCCCTCAAACGTCCCTCCAGAATACCCCCACAGGTTACGCCACCCAGGAGGCCCGCACCCCGCAGAAGAGCCTGTTGCCCAAGCTGTTCGTAGAGATGCTTTCGCCCAGTTACGCTGCCGCTTGGACAGACCCTCCATTCGACGCCTCATCTGGTGAAAAGTGGATCCGGCCAGCCGGGCTTTGCCTTCCGCTCCGACGGCCTGGTAGCTATAAAATCGTCTAGAAAATTACAAATACCTGGAACTCCATGCAATAACTTCTCAATGCATCTCTGAAATATAGCTGCTGCTGGGAAAATTCCAAATGGCAATCGATTCATTTTAAATATTTCTTTATGGTTACTCTATGCCGCCATTTTTACAGATTCTTCGTCTAATAAAAATTGATTATAAGCTTGATTGAAGTTTATTTAATAAATCCCAGTGTAAATTTACAAAAATTGCTCTACCCTCGCCCTCGGCAAGGGACATTTTTTTTCTTCCATATAGTTATTTAATGTAGTTTTATAACCGACACAAATCCTAATCGATACATCGGTCTTCAGAACGGGTACCAATGCTGTCCCCCAGTCGCTTGTGGTAATTGGTGTAATTATGCCTTCTGTTTCCAATATTTTCAATTCTGCCTTCAGTTGTCGTTTATAAACTAGCGGAACTGGTCACGGTTTATCAAATTCCGGTTTAGCTATAGCTTTACGTTTGAAACTAATTTCTTTGTATTTGTAAGCTCCTAACTCACTTTTAAATAAATCAGTAGCCAGTATTTCTAGTTATTTACTGTAATTTTATTCATTTCCTTACTATCTATCTTAGCTAATTCTATATTGAACTTTTTCAACCAATTTCTAACAAGAAGTGTGGGCCCACCTCCCTAAAACATATATGGTCACATCTTTCCGTTGATCCTGATGCTTAACCTCTACCGTAAAATACCCCAAAAGGTTTACGTTTAGTGCCTGTATACTCCTTAATTACAATTTTACTTAAGCTTATAATTAGATTTGTTCGTAAATATAGCTGTTTAGAAATATACGATATAACTGCTCCATTATCTATTTTCATATCTAACTTATGATTATTTTTATTTCTACTGACGCTATTAAAGATTGCTTCCTACTCGCTCTAGCGCTAAAACTGTAAATAGCGAATTCTTCTTCTACATGTTCGACATCCAAATAATTCCGTTTTCTTGTTACATTTTTATTGCACAACTGCGCTAAATGTCCCACGATTCCGTATTTCAAACACGTTGAGTCTTTAAATTTACAAATGTGTCCCATCTTTTCCGCAAGATCTGAACTTAAAGGATTTTGGATTTAAGATAGTACTACAATGATTACAGCGTTCAATAATCATTAGCATTTTTAGTAATGCTCTTAATTTTTGTTTTGCATTTCTTTTTATTGGTGGCACATTTAAATTAATTTAATCTAATTTCATTTAATGAGTTACAGCAATTAATTCATTAATATGACGCTATTTTTGCGAAATAAATTACTTTTCAAGGTAAACAGCCACGCTCGGACTTTGAGTATTTGGTTTCCTGGTTATTGCTTTTAATTTTATGAATAATTTGAACTGCCTACAAAAACCAAATTAAAACGTTTTCAAAAGTTTTCCAATGTAATTCTTAGATCATTTTTGTAGAATTATCTTCTCAATTAACAACACACGGATATTGAGATCTTATATTTTCGATGTTACATATTTAAATTACATGAAATAAGATTTCGTTCTCAGTCTGCCTGCAACTGAAAATGTTGAAAAAACTAGAGATATGATATGTAATTACTTGCTATTAATTCTAGGATTGCTAACAATTTAGTATTTCAGATTTTGTTAATAATAAAAGCATTATGTTGTTCAAACACTCTATTAGATGATATTAAATTCGTTTTGAGGAAAATAGTGATTTGGAAATAATTTAACTTCCATAACGTTAACATAAAAAGTGCCATAATAAATTCTGCTTTAACTGTTTTATTTGGACTTAAAACTAAATCGTAAGAGTAATTATATTGTTATCAGCTTTTTGCTTAAGCAAGAGGCGTAACAAAGTGTAAGTAGCAACAATAATTTATCTGAAAAATTAAATTAAACTTATGTACATCTTATTTATAACACCTACCAGTATTTATTAAATTTTGCCATACGTGTAACTCCTACACTAGACATTTAAAATATCTCAAATACAACTACTACTACAACAATTATAGCTGGCCCGAAGTAATTTATAGGACTAACTTCGTCAACTTGGCTATTATGAGAGAAAGAACTTCCAGAAATTATAAATGCTACGTTTTTAAAGTGAAGAACTATTATCGCATTTCTATTTATACTTTAGCCTTTGGTTTTCTAGTTTCAAGTTTAACTTGGAATCCTTCGGCACGTTTCAAGATGATATCGCCTTGGAGCTGGAAGTCGCTTTCCCGCAAATCTGACCTTACGCGGAAGTTTCTCATGATGGTGGACAGAAGTATTTTAAGCTTTAGCATGGCGTATTTACGGCCTGAAATATTAATAGGCGTAAGTCGTAAAACAGTGATTATTTATTTTGTCGATTACATACCTACACAGCTGCGAGGGCCTGCACTGAAAGGTATAAACGCATAGTAATGTCGGTTGGCTGTGCGTTCCGGAAGAAAATTGTCAGGGTCAAATTTATCAGGATTTGGGTAAATGTCTTCTCGACGATGCAGTTTGAATGTACCGACTATGATCGTACATCCGGCAGGGAGAACATAATCTCCGTTTGCTATAAAGTTTTATATTCAACAATAATTTAATACGATACAACATCTGAAACTTACGTAATTTGACGTCCTCCTTAAGCTCGCGAGCGATTATTGGCACAGGAGGGTACATCCTCAAAGTTTCTAGAAGGCAACGTTCCAAATATTTCATTTCCAGAGTGTCAGCAAATGTGGCTGGGCGATCAGAATCGCCAAATATTTCATCCATTTCTTGAATGACCCTCTCTTGAATATCAGGATGTGTGCCCATCAACGACAAGAAAAAACTGCTTGCAGCAGCGGTAGTATCGTGACCTTCAAACATGATGGTATCTACCTGCTCCTTAATCTCTTCGTTGGTGATCATAATTCCATTTTGAGATGCTTCAATCATCAGATCTAAAAAGGCCAATCTCTTCTTTTCCCCTACATCGTTGTCATCAACATCGAGGTCGTCTTTAAGTCCACTAGACTGCCCAAAAGACACGCCCTCTACAACGCTTTTGTCTTTAACGTCTTCTTTATTTGAATCTTGTTGACTTCGGTTTTCCTTTGGCACTTCGGCGATTGAGCCACGAATGCCTTTGTTGAAAGCTTCCACTTTGTTCTTCACAACTTTACGAGTGAGACTATGGATAACGTTAAGCAGATGCTTTTGGATTTTTCCATATTTGGTCAAGCTGAAAAGCCAGTCCGGTCGTAGCCACAATTTAGTGTGACGTAAATGCAAGATATCACACATTTTCATTACCGCCATGGCATATTCATACCCACTTTGGCCTTGTGTTTTTTTGCTTACTCCCATTGCAGTTTCTAAAACACAACAACGCATATATTATGGTTGGAGTATAAAATTTGCCCACAGAGAAAAATCGAGCACTTACCTAGTAATATCTCCACGGTTGCTTCCGACATATAATCATGGCAATCAAAAGTTTTTCCCATCTCTTTGCGCATCTTTTCCACAGTAGCTTTGCTGTTGGCGTTGAATAGGTCAATGAATCCCTTCAAAACGTTTAAGTGGAACGTTGGCGCAATTAGTTTACGGTGGGCTCTCCATTTTTGGCCTGTTAATTTTTTTAATATTTAGTATGGAACAAAACTATGAAGCACTGGCTTACCTGAACTTATTAGCAACCCATTCCCCAACCACGGTTGAAAAAAGCGGTACTCTACAGATTTATCTAGATGAACGTTGCTACTTAATATGACTTCAACATCATTCGGTTCGACTAAGAACACAAGCAGTCGGGGTCCAATCCAAATTTTTGCAAGCCTATGAAAGTCATATGAAAGCCTGTATATGCTTTTGAATATTTCTGGAAATTATTGACAGTAAGAATGGTTTTGAAATGTCAGTAAGTGGAATAAATGGGTATGATACACAATTAAATTTTTACCGTGCGAATTTCCAATAAATTCTAACATGTTGCCAATGATTGGGTATCCTTTAGGTCCAGGTAACTTTTCTGCAAGTTTTACCATGTGCCGTCTCGACAAATACCAATAAGTGTACCATAGTAGCACAGTTGGAAGCAAAAGATAATAAAATATGCTAGTGGCTGCGAAATTGGCCTTTGGCATTTCCGGAATAGCGGTGCTTGCCGACATCTTGAAGGGCTCTGCATCGAATGAAATGTCAAAAAGCTTTCCTACTTTTTAATTTTTTAAAAATTATTTTTCAAAAGTGTGAAATAATATATATGCTTTGTCAAAACTTACTAAAATAGATAGGTTTAAATATGGAAACGTTCTAATACGAAAATAATACAGTAATTAAGTAATTAGTAAACGCGATTGCTACTTTGAAATTTTTCGTCTGA
This sequence comes from Agriotes lineatus, assembly GCA_940337035.1. Lineage (NCBI taxonomy): Eukaryota > Metazoa > Arthropoda > Insecta > Coleoptera > Elateridae > Agriotes > Agriotes lineatus. The sequence continues at coordinate 62,513,998 of OW679197.1, read as the reverse complement.
AGAAAATCTTGGTTAATAGTATAATCAGTACCATTTTCTTTTTTTAACAACACTTTGACCAAAAATGATTGAAATGTTTAATTTCGATATAGCACTTTTGTTTTTTCATAAACCTGTACTTGCACATTTTGTTTAAATGTATGTACGTCTAAACCCCTACATTAAAAATCTGTTATAATTAATACCTGTATTAAGGAATCGATAACACCACGCTGTAATTAATCCCAAAAGCTCCAAGAACTAGCACAAAGAATTATTAGATTACGTTCACTGGTAGTAGAGTTCTGCACTGGACCAAAATCTGGGACAGCTATAGTTTAAATAGGGAGACCTTGTACGCAACTGAAGCAAAGCTGACGCAAAAGAATAATTTAACTCAGTTTGTTTTAAACGGGTTTCAGATGTTATTTCAGCATTTAATCACAAGTTATAGTTGGTACATTTGTGATGATTGTTTAATTATAGAAGTTATAATTAGTTATTGCAACCGTATATCTTATTAGTTATTATTGTAAGCTGGTTCTTGTTAATTTTAACTTGGTCATTCCTTTTTTTCTAAATTCGGCTTTGAAATTTTTAAGTGATTATTATAACGGAATGTAATATATTGGAAAAAGTTTATAGTATTTTCTAAACGTACCCACCAATCTGTATGCTTCAAATTAGCACAGTAAGTCTTAAATTGGTAGCCTATACAGGGTGTTCTGAAAAGAATAGGACACCGTTTAGCGGGATGCTATTCTCACCCAAATAATCACATAGAGCAAATTATGCTTTAGCAAAAACATCATCCTTTAAAGGTTGCGCCCGAAAAGAGAATTTTTGGATGTAAAAGAGGTATAGCATTTCAACCAGAAATTGGAAAACTATTTAAAACGAGCATTGAGAACATTAAGTCACTTTGTAATTTAATTCATAAAATGACTGTTTGATTGTCATTCAGTGACACTTTGATAACAACCTTCAAATTTTATAGTATACAGTATGCAGTTTTAAAAACCCATGCAAAATGTTACAATCCCTTAACAAAACAGTTACATGTACAATTTACAGATGAACTTGAAAGATTCTTGACAGAAAATTATTTATTGATTGTATGAAACCAACTTAGACATTTCCATGATGTACATGATTTTAAATAGCTTTCCAATTTTTGGTTCTAATGCGATACTCATTTTTCATGTGAAATTTAATATAAAGTGAAATTGTTAGGGCGATGCACCATACATCTACTTGTAGATCTCATATTGATTGTATTAGAATTTGCAAAAAATAAAGAAACATATCAAGTCTACTCAGTTTGAATCCAATAAGTACTTTTACAACTGCAAAAGAACATTTACAGGATTTTTGCAACAGTAACTAATTAACAGGGCTAGATTAGAGTTTTTAGAATCCATTTAAATACTCGTAGATATTAATTAGAATTGAAAAGTATTTCTCCTAAAAAGCGCCTTGAATAGAACACGTAAAAATTATGCAAACATACTACTTTTCGGCAAATAATAAAAAATTTAAAACAGTAATTAACATTTTATATTAATTTTGCCAACTATAAATTGTTAAAGTGTTTACATAAACACATTTGAATTTTAATATTAAGTCTTGGTATGTAAAATTTTGAAAAAGGTTTTAAAATTAGGAATTTATTTTTAGCTAAAGTTGGAAAAATTAGGGGTTTTCTGGCCTTCACATTGTTCAGTTAGCTAAAAGTAACACTCTCTAAAAAATCTTATTAAAATCTTACGTAATTTCCGAAAAATAGCACTTTTCGGATTTTAACAATTTCGAAAAACTCCATTTTCTAAATAAGTAAAACTCACTCGGTATTTATATGATACGGGCTAAATAGGTTTTTAGACATGCATAAATTATTGACATAAACAGTTTTTTTGAAAAAAAAAATCAAAATGTTTCCCATATTATGCCGACTTTTTGCGGACAATGTATATTACTTAATTTTCATTAACTTTTAGACACCATTTTCTTGGGCCAACCTGATGTAGTAACCTAGTAACCAACTATATTTCTCCGCAACTATACAGTTCGCCAAAAAATTGGCTACAAATGGGAAACATCTTTATTTAGTTTTTTGGAAAATCAAGCCCCTGTCCTGGTAATCAGAGGTGGTTGAAAACATTACAACTAGGCGATACAAAATTTTATTGAAAATAATTGCCAAAAATTCATTTACTAGCCAAGATAGAGAAAAAGTTACCAAAAGAAGTTGTTTAAAATGCCATTTTCAATCTAAATACAAAATTTTGGCTCAAAATTTTGAAAAAGTAATTCTAAATTTTTGGAACGTAAACTGAACAACTAAAAATCCCGTCATTACTTTTCGGTAAATAATAAAAAATCTAAAGGGGTAATTAACATTTGCTGTTGTTTTTTCCAATTAGAAATCTTTCATTTCCTTCTAAAAAATTTTTTTTAGATTAAGTCTTGGTATGTGACATTTTTAAGTTGGAAGTTTAAAAAGAAACCGTACAGCGCAGTTGGTAGAGCGTTAGACTTGCATTAAGTAAGTCCTCGGTTCAAATCCCACGGTGGGCGTAATTTATCTTCAGCCTTGGCTATCAGTATCGATTTCGGGGAGACCATTCACAGTTCGGCACCAAATTAACTGTGCTCTACTCACACTCTAATCACAGAACTAAGAGGTAAGAGTACCAAGGTCAAACATCACCAGCCTGTACAGCAGTAGGTAAAAGAGGTGACAGATAATACATACATACATACATAATACATGTGAAATTTGGAAAAATATTTAAAACATTAAAAAAATATTTTTTGCGAAAGTTAAAGAAAAAGTTGTTTCCTAGCCTTGAGATTGTTCAGTAAGCTGAAACGAACATACGCTAAAAAATCTTATTGAAATATTACTTAATTTCCGAATCATAGCACTGTTTGGATTTTGCAGATTCTCACTTTTGTCTTCTTATTTATTCTTATGGACCAAAGCACGGCGTTCCATTTCTGAACTAACATTCGTGCTTGTGTTGCTCGATTTCTAATATTTTTTTTCATATGTTCCACCCGGTGTTACTAAGGTGCTTAGCTATTTGTACTGTAAGCATGATTTTATGGTATAGTTTTCTATTTGCATGTCCTGTGGTTGCTCTTCAATGGCTAAGTATTCTGTTTTGTTGGTGCTTATTCTTAGCTCCCAATCCCTATACTCCTGTACTAACTTTAGTAGCATACATTTGATGCGTTTATAACCACAACCCTGCTTTAATCTCTTAATTTTTTTTTTAAATTTTTGATACGGGGTTTACTACTTTAGCAGTACAGTCTGCATTTTTTATATGTTGTAAATACATCTTTCGTATTTTTGACTCAATTCTGTATTTTCCAAAACCTCAAACCTTTTTGTCGTATGTCTTTTTTAAATCTACGAATATAAGATGCTTACTCAAGTTTCTTTCTAAGATAGTTACCTCAGACAGAAAATATTATCCACGCGAGATCTGCCTGCACAGAAACCTGTTTCTCCATGTCTTTCATGTTTTTTTAATATTTTTTCCTTGCCAAAGAACTAGCCGCACTTATCCCTCGGGAGTTTCCGCAAAGCTTTTTATTGCTCTTTTGGTGTATAGAATTAACGTAAACTAGTGCAATGGTTTTGTGCTCTCAACAATTTTGCTTGCCAATTGAACTAGAATGCATTAAAAATTAAACCGAGGTACAAAATTAATTATATTAATTAGTGCAAGCTTAGCTTACTTTTATTGAGATAAAGGCACTGATGGGTGCAGCTGAAAGTCACAAATTGAGGCAAAAGTACCATGAAAATCTAGTTCACAAGGGTTACGTTCTTGGGTTCAGATTTGACGAGGTTTTGGATGTGCGAATGCAGTTAGATTGTATCTGACGATGGTAGCGTTAACGTTTGCAGTATTATGTTTGTTATTGTACGAAATGGTTTGCACAAGTACAAAGTTAGGAGCATTATAGTGGTCAGAAAGTTAGGACCAGAATGGCAAAGTAATTGAAAAGTACAGCAATGCAGTACGATGATTAGAAACGTTGCAAGAAGCAACCGACAAGAAATGTTGCAAAAGAGCAACCTACGAATAACAAAGAAATAGAACGAAGGGCATTATTAAGTGCATAATAAACTGCAGAACATAACACTGTGATTAAAAACACAGTGAAAGAAAAGAGTATTAAGTAGTGCATTATAACCTAAGAAAAACATTTATTAACCTGCAAGAAAGATGTTATCAAAACCTTATTTTATAAGTTAATTTTAAGTATCAAACCGTATTCCCTTTAAACTATTGTGGTGATATGTTGCTAAGATACCAGACCTTCTTTTGCTTAACAACCACGGAGAGAGCTTTGAAATTCCCCAAGCTGTTAACATTGTTTTACATCAGCTCCTAGAAAAGTTTAATTTTTGTTAATAAAAACACATCCATCTAGTGCAAGTGGTACTTTTTTAATCATAAAAGTGTTGGGCACATTTGGAACCAGTTTGCCATTCTTAAAGAGGTGTATCTTCTGTTTTCTCGTCGGTAACAAAATCCAGGCAGCTGCGGTCCAAGTACGGGCTGCGTTCGAGAGTCGATATCGCCTGCAGGAGCTAGTTGGAACTAAGATTGGTGCCTCAACACCTAGAGGAGGCCTCTACCCAGAACTTCAAACAGAGATCCTAGTCACCAGGCCTTCAGCAGCTAAGAAAACGCGTTAGCGTCCCCAGAGAGGTGCGATCAGCTTCGGAGTATTTGCAAACCAGGTATTTTGCGCAATTTTCATCGTACAGAGCCGCCTTATTTCATTGGGGCCTGCAAGATTGGAGTTTCCGCTACGCATTGCCGCAAATCCCAATTGTCCAGTGCATTCCAGAACCCAGAAATCCTTGTGGCGTCATTAGAATTTGTAGGAATATCAAGGAAAATTGTCCATTCGTTTGCAAGCTAAAACAGTTGACGTTGGCGTCACTTGTACGTCACGCTAGAACAAAATCCGTTAGTACTGTTGCTACGCGAGAATAATTATTACTTACCTGAGGTATTTTGTTGATTTTGGCATTCATTTAAAATAATTACTGCACTTTTTACGGGTGCACACTGCTTTGTGTTTCATGTAGATTTTGAGGTTAGTTACTTCAGATTTAGTTTTTGGTGCGTTCACAAGTAAAATCCGTGTTAAACTGGAGCTACTAAAAGTTAGTTTTCTCTACCCAGTATTTCTAATTTAGCGACTTAACCCTGAGTCAGAGTATTATGTTCACCGGAGCAGCGGAATATTATTGCATATAGTTAAAACAAAATAAGAGCACAAAATCGTTTACCTTTGCATTAGAATATTTGTACATCTTAATATGCCTAAGATCGTGCACAGGCAGCACTATTCTTATTTAATACGTGAATTTAAAAGCACCCGTTTCCAATCACCTTCTTTTATTAAAGGCAGGAATTCGCCATAAAAAGTTGTGGGGGCTCTACTTGATAGGAATAGATTTCGTTTGTTTTATATACTTCATTTTCTTCTAGAATTTATTAAATAAGCAGGCTACAACTGGTTCTATTAGCACGTGTGGTCCATATTTTACTAGTTGTATGGAGATGTTTCCTGATCCATGCTTTACCATTCTTCATCTCCATCGTTTTCACCTCCTCTGTTGTAATTTCTCCTACATTATCTTCTTCTATAACTTGGCGTTCTTAGTCTCTGTCTTGGTTGGTTCTTCTCCATTTCTATTACTCTCCATTTTTTGTTAGTTAATTTCTGTAATGGATCTCCCACTCTTTAAGACTTAATAGTGGTATATTTCTTTTTGCATTTACGTTCGTTTTGAGACTTCTTAATCTATCCAAGTTTGTGAAACCTTGGTACTCCTTATATTAGGATACGTTTATTCATGCTTCTCTTCCACATCTGGTTTTTCTTGTCAGGCCATTTTATATTTTTCCGTAATTCAATTAACTACATAACCATCTAGAGCAGTTTTGGCACCAAATAGACGAGTCTGCTTGTATTTTAGACCCGTTTCGGCATTATAGTATCTTTTATACGGTAACTTTTTCCGCATTACGCAAAGATCTTGACCCGAGCGTGGCTTTAGGCTTCGCTCGTTAGCTTAGCATCCGCGCGAACCTCTATGCAGCCGCATATCGCAGCTGGCCGCTTTAGCGTTGACTACTCGTATAGCGTTCGTTTTAACATTTTCAAGAAGCATATTCAGTGGGAGCAAGGGAGATAACATGTCGAATTTTTTCGCACCCAGACAGCTGTGGTGTTATGACGCGAAGACCTTGTCTCCTATTGGTCGGAGCTGATCGCTCGTGACGACAGCTGAGGTCACGATCGTGTTTTCTGTTTCTCGTTTAGTGACAGACGGCTCTTGGCAAAGGTTGTCAGCACTCGTGTTGCATGGCGATGTCCGTTTGCGGGTCGTTGTGGTCATCAGTTCGTATGTAGGCTTTGAAGCCCATTTTCTCCGTCGTAGGTGAGACGAGTTTCTTTACCTGAGTGACCCATTCAACGGCCACGCTGTTGTCTGTGTAATTGCCAAGGGGGCATTTGACATATTTCACCCACGCTCACTGAAAGGGGACTATGTAGGACTTCGCAGCTTTTCGTCTCTGCCACACACCAGGAGCGTAGCGACATGCCGACATTGCTGTGAATGCCATCGCCCCAACTAATCTTTTAAGTCTGCGTTTGACTCCTAATTAATGCAATAGTACACTCTAGTACAAATTTAACGTTTGTGTTCTAAAAATCAGTGCTGCAAGGTAGCTTTGTTCTTGTCAATTAACCTTTTAAGTCTGCGCTTGGCGCCTAATTAATGCAATAGTACACTCTAATACAAATTTAACGTTTGTGTTATAAAAATCAGTGCTGCAAGGCAGCCTCGTTTTTGCCAATTAACCTTTTAAGTCTGCGCTTGACGTCTAATTAATGCAATGGTACACTCTAGCACAAATTTAACGTTTGTGTTCTAAAAATCAGTGCTACAAGGCAGCTTTGTTCTTGTCAATTGACCTTTTAAGTCTGAGATTGACGCTTAATTAATGCTATAGTACACTCTAGTACAAATTTAACGATGTTTTAAATTGCTTTGCTGCAAGTCAGTGCGTTCTAGTGACTCTAACTCAAATACAAATTTCATGCTTGCTCGTTATACTTGTTGAGGCCTAAGGCGATGTTTAACTGGAACCGATTTGGATTTGTTGTTCGGCTCAGCTGTGCGTCGCAGCTTTTAGGTAGAGCGCTTCCCAGCTGGGTGTTTCCCGTTAAGTCGTAATTTCAAATTGTTATACGTGCCGACTACATCGGTGCTACTGTAAGTTGTTGTGTGATCATGTGAAGTGGCCCAGTAGATGTATTAACTGTACCGGCTTATGACTTTTCCCTTGTGTCTTGTGCATGTTTGTTTACAGGGTGACTGTGTCACTGTGTTACGATCGATGTAAGGTGAGGTCCGGACGTGGTGAATGATCATTGCAGGTTGGTTGTTGTGTTTGTCGCTGCGCTATGGCTTCCAAAAGTAGCTTTTGAGTATCTTTCGCCCCGTTTGACCTTCAAGGTCCGGTTGAACGTGGGTCTCTTGGACCTGGACTTTGTGGCGCCCATTTATTTGGTAACACCCTATATATACCTCAACACGCTTGCTCTGTGGTGTCTCGTTTTAGTACCCCGCCTCCTTCCTGAGCATATCTGAGACTTGTCTAGTTATTTGGTACTCACACAGTCTTGAGTGTCGATAAGTCAGTTTGATACTGTAACAGTCTATTTTATAATATGTCGTTTAATTTCTCGTTATTCTTAAATCTACCTTTCTATTTTCTGCGTTCCGTGTCTTTAACTAGTTTTGGTATATATGTATAATGCTTAACCACCATTCTGGTTTTCCTTTTGTCGTAATTCTTGTTCACCTAAAGCTTATCTCCCTACATCACTTAAATTTAGAAATACATCAGCGTTGATAATTGAAACCAACGTTAATTTGGTCTAAAAAATATATTCTACTAAATAACTTGGTTTATTTTCGTTACGTATTACGTATACGTATTACATTCCCTATACACTTGCGTTTCTCTCTGGCAGGCTGTTCTCTATATCATCTGAGACCAATGTTCTGTTTGTACCATGTAGGGTCGAGGTTATTCACGCTCTTGCTCATTGTTTAATTTCTTCTAGTGGTTTTGCTCGATGTGCATAACTATATTGGCATTTCTATTTTTCTTTTTTCCTTTCATGTGTTCTTTGAACTCTTGATGATTGGGTAGTCTTAGTTGTAAGTATTTTCGTTGACTGGCAGTGTCTCCTTCAAGTCACGCCCCGTTATTAGCTGGGCTGGGTATCAGCTTTCTGTAAAACCGTTAGACTGCCTGCATTTAGGGCCACATAAAGTGTTATTCCTGTGCAAACTTTCTGAATTCCAAGCTATCAAATTGTCTTTCATCCGATCTTACTATTCGTGGTATTCCACATCGTGCGAACATTTCTTTGAGGTGTTTAATTATGAATGAACTAATGGTTCGGCTGCAGGTATTGAACGCCAAAGCTTTAGGTGAACAACAATGATTCGTATATCAAGCTTGACTGTCTAAGCTCTAGACCAGAAAAGGCTCGGCCGTAGAGATCGACTGATTTTTTTTTTCAGATCTTGGGGCTATTTAAACTCCCTGGACCCATTGTCTGCAGCTGTCAGCGTCGCAGTGGTCGGACTGGGAGATTGGTGGGGGCAATTTCCTACCTTTGATTTTTAATAAAACAATAAAATAATCTGGCTATAAGTTTTGTCAGGGGCCAGCCAGAATCAGTTGATCTACATCATGTTGTAGCTGACTAAAATCGGCATATTTTGACATCGCACATGGCCCAGTTAACGTTATAGATAAATTTGTTAATATAATCACTTATAATACCATGAGTAGTCAAAGTTACGTCGAATACTTTTGCTGTGGTATCATGAATGTCCATTGCGCTTTGGTACGATTAGGACGAGTGCGCTAGCACGAGTTCTAATCCTAAGCGCAATGAACATGAGTAGTGATACAACCTCGAAAATATTCTACTTAACTTTGACTAAGAATGGCATTCGAGGGACTATTCAATGAACCATACTACTTTTTCAAATTAGTTTTCAGTAAATCTAGCACGAAACTACGCAATTTCTATAGTAACCAAACACTAATACTGACTTTTCCAAGTAAAAATCTAATTTGTTTAAAATATTCACTATACCACTAGTGAAAATTGTCGATTAATTTCACTAGTGAAAATTGTCAAAAAATATTCACTATACCACTAGTGAAAATTGTCGATTATTTTCACTAGTGAAAATTGTCACTATAGTTTATTTTGATTGGCTCAAAGACGTCAAATCTTGTATTTATATTGGTCAGTTTTTGATAGATAACAAGTGAGTTGAATAGTCACGCAAATTTATCTTTGTATTAATTTGGCCGTCGCGTCGGGCCTACTTTCTGTTACTTGACCGGACAATCAGAAGAGCATATTTTTTGTACAGGTAGCTTGTCGTTCGTTAGTAACCTAACACCTGTGCTATATTTGGTTATGTACAATCATCTACTGCGCAAATGGTACATGAACCACGCCATTTTTATAGTAACAGAAAACGAAAATTATTTTTTTCTAATAACAACTACATTTCAGCAAAATACTCACTTGAATACCCTCCAGGGTGAGGTGTCCGCTCCTCTTTTTTTTTATTGGCCAAGAAACGTGAAATTTTGGATTATAATTTCTCAATTATTGATAGACACAGTCTCTAGAATAACACTATTTATATTACCTCTATTTTAGTGGTAGACTTTGAAAGAACCTTCAACCTAGAAAAGACATAAAATATAGAAGGTTATGAAAGAACATTTTTCACATCAGCAAACATAATAAAACTAATAAGACAAGCGATGACAGATTTGCATGCCAACTACAAATATATGAGGGTAAACTATCAGAAACCATACCTGTAAATATCGACGTCAAAGAAAACTCTATAGCGTCACCACTAATTTTTCCCATAATTATGAATAAATTAATGAAAAAAAATGCACACAAAAGAGAAATCAACTAGAGTATTACAAAGCAACTAGTAGACCTGGGCTTTTTCAGAAGATATCTGATTGCTATTCAATATCTTTCACTAAATGCAACAAAAGTTGCGCCAAAGTAAACAAATTAATTTGTATTTTTGTATAATTTTCAATATCAATTCAAGCTTCTTATGGGAATATGTAAGTCAGATTCAGTAATCGGTATGTGACATAATGCATTTGATTAAATTATGTTAGCAATTACATCAATAACAAATACCTTCAACAACACTCTCAAAAAGTGCAAGATAAAACTCACGAATAACACCTATAACAGATTTTACTGATTTTGTTATGTTATGTCATTCCCGAGTAATAAGATCAATTAACCTGTAAATCGTTAAAATGTTCGTTGTGTATTTTGAAATTCGATATAAATGTTCATATTGGTTCTTTTTGCCAAATTAGTTTCAGTTTTGTGAACTTTTGTGTTTAAACTTGAATAAATAATCATGCCGTGTGCATGAAAACTTAAATAACTCTGTTATATAAGAACAATTTGTACACTTGACAAATAAAACTTTCCATTTACTTTATATTCGCATATTTGTCGTTAGATCATTAACATTCATTTGAAGCGAGGAAGCAAATAAAAATTAAAGAAGTTGACGGCCGTGACGAAAATGTATTCTTTTTATGGGAACTACGCATTGTACATGTGCTAGATTCTCTTCAAACTAGTTTACTGTACTAGATGTTGTATACTTACAAACGTTATTATCTTTGCGCAATTCCCTCATCGGATTTGCAATTTTGTTGATTAACTCACCTTAATTTATGGTGTTTTTGTAGTATTTTAGGGTTAGTAAGTAGAATTAAGCAAATGATATGTAACCTTAATGTAAATAGAAACAAGAGGAAATTGTATTAAAATTAATATTCTAAAAATTTATTGGCATTAATAAACGTAAGTATGTACTTAAATTATCTGTTTGCGTTAGATTAAAATTTACAAATGAAGTAACTTTACTGAATTCATAATTATTAACTTTTGACTGCGTCAAGCGTTAACTACATTTTTAATAAAAATGTAATAAAACAGATCAATAAGAATGCATTTCTGCCCTATCCGTATTATGTGCACAAATATAATTGAAACAGTTCTTTAGACAAGAGTGTTATGACAAAATTTAACCACACACTTGACATCGAATGATGACGATCCGCATCTTCGTCAGAAGTGAATGTTTTTATTCAACAAACAACTCTTTTGACATATAACGTAATCTGTGAAAGTTCATATGATATATGTACCCTGCACGTTGCACAATAACAGGTTGCAAGAAACTACTTTTAGGACTCGAAAACTTCAACAGCCTATTCTGTCTCACAAAAACAGGGTGCTCTATTTAAAAGAGTCCGAAACTATAAATTTGCGTATATTGAGCATCCAGTATAGCGTTAATATTCACACCCACCATTTTAGACTCTAAACGTAACTCACGAAAAACGTAATTTCTGTTAACGTTTTCCTTCATCTGGTTATTTTCTGTTACTTACAGCCATCGCCTAAAGTTCAGAATTTTTTTGCTTAAAATCATTAATATCCCCAAAACAGTTGATAACTCTACATTACTTTACATTAGTATTTCAATTCAAAACTTTCAAGCTACCTAAATATAGGGCATTCCGTTTTAAAAAGTAAGTTTTATTTGCCACACTTTTTTGAGCCACCCTGTATAATCAAAACTATTTTACTAATGTGCACCACCTTCGTATCTACAACTTTTATACAAGCGGTATTCATGTAACTGTCATAGTTTTAGAAATATCTGCACCCCGCATCGTTGTCGGACCTTGTATAAATGTAAGTAGTGTTTTCAATATAATCCTAGGTCGGGCTTTCAAACAAGTTTGCAAATTTTAGAAAATGTTTACATACGATGTAAAATCATAATCTTTTGCAGTAAGCCTTGAATTTCGAATCTGATATAAAAACTCTATTAAGTAATCACATCGGAATATCATTTACAAGACGGGAGTAAAAAGCGTCCACATACAATTTGTTTTTGTTTATTCGTTTGTTGTGGAGAATGTCTAGGCATGCGAACTACCAGGTACCTTAGACTCCAAATGTTGTAATATGGTCAAAGTCCTACTTAGAATTTTGCCGAGACTAAGGAGTTCCAACCTTAGCCAGAGATCTTTTATATACTAAAGAGCGTATTAACTTAGGACTCACGGCTCTACATTTCTTGCGAATAATGGCATTTCGTAAAGGTTTTCATCCGCCTTTTTTTAAACCTTACTGGGACCGCAGATCAAACTCGCGACCCTTGGCTCAATAGTTATACTGGCGTGCATAGGGACCAACATAGGCACTCTAGGATTAATTTTATATGAATTATAATGATTTCCGTACGTTAACAGACATAAAAAGCACCAGTCTTGTTTTAATACTGTAAGTATCAATAACAATGGGATACACAAAGAAGGCCACGCAACACTTCACATTATGGCTTTTCAAGCTACATTTATTTATATTTCATATTGGAACCATAATCTTGTTTGCTGACCATCGACGTCCCGTAAAGTTTCTAAGCAGTATAACAAAAACCAACAATGTATAGTATATCACGATAGCGCAGTAGTCTGTAGGCAAAATACTCAACCATAGAATTACGTCCATTTTGAGTAGTGATGGGCATAACCGGACAATTTTCATAACCGAATTATTTGCATTCGAATTATATTAATAACCGAATGATTATTTGAATAATCATTCGAATAAATTTTGGCTCTCGATTCGTTTCGATTAAGTCAGCCGGTTTGCCGGTTGGCGGTTCACTGTCATCTGCATCGACATCGGTTCACCGTCATCTGCATCTACATCGGTTCAGCGTCATCTGCATCGACATCGTAACTTGCAGATAGCAGACGAACCAAAACATAATATGTACGGTCGGCGCCTTAGAAATCGGGACACGTAATATGTTCTTCTAGTCTTTGGAGTATTCTTGCTCCGGTTACTTCATTAATGTGAGATGGCATTTCATAATTGACAAACAATAAACAATCTGACGTAACAATTAAAACCATAATAACTGCAAAAACCCAGTTTATACACTTAAAAAATACATGCAAAATATATCATAATAGTGTGTAGTGCCCGATTTCTAAGGCGCCGACCTTACATTATGTGTTATGTATTGGAAATTAAGAGGTATTTATTAAAAAGTGTAGAAAGAAAGAAATATGCGGGACTGCTTGCTAATCGCAACAAAAACTGGTAAAACGTTTATATTTATCAATCGGGCGGGTTAAACGGTTTTGAACCTTTGGAGATGTAAGCAAATAAAAAATTGTTTTATAGCTTAATGCGTTTGCAGTTTTTAGTCGTTCAGGTTTCAGGTCCCCAGAATTTGATAATTTGATATTTTTTATGATAGGAGGTAGGTACGCGATAACCAAATGGTGTTTTCAGTACAACCTGCTTTGTTTATGAGTTATGACGTATTTATATTTACAGAATTTTGAGCACTGCGTAGGTCGCTGAGATATGGCACGTAGTACCTTTGAATAGAGGTTTTATATTCAAAACGTAGTACGTTTCAGCATGAGGTTATTTTCATTCGAATACTTGGAACGAAAACCGAGTTACATAGGTTATTTCAATAACCGGATAACCGGTTAGATAAGAGTCGAAAGGATAAGTAGTTTAAGGCACAGAAGCCGAATTTCAGGTTATCGATAGCCTAGGAATTCACTTTAGGGCGAGAATTGTAAACTAAAAAGCTTTTATCTGTCACATTTTCAAGTGAGTGCTTCTTCTTCTTCTTCCTCTTATTATAGGCCAGTGGCCTGCTTTAACCACAAAGTGGTTCTATGAGCCCTTTTTGCTCTTAGGCCGGGTAGGTGGCTAGCCTTGCCCATCGAAAGTGAGGAGGAAGAGTTTTCTTGTTTTAGGGGTTAACGATTTCCACAGGCGTTAACGTGGTAGCCGGGGAGAGTACGATTTTTAAAATCGTTCTAGAGTCCGCCGGGATTCGAACCCGGGCCGGCCGCCGAGAGGCGAGCATTTGCTCGCAGGGCCATCCGCTCACCAAGTGAGTGCATTTCAATTTATTTGAGTCCAACGCTTATGAAATTGCACTAAAAGTTAAAGCAAGGAAATGAACATTATTGCTCATCTAAATTATTTAAATTTTAAGGGAATTTGTAATATGAAAAAAACGCAAAGGGCACATAAATAAAATTCTCAAGCATAAGTAAGGAGCATGATAATTATTTCTTTAAATGAGCACTCGGTAGTACGTATATAAAGCACAATAATACCAGATTAACAGAATGCTATCACAGTGCAACTTAAACTAAAATAGAACGTTTAGAGGAAAAATGTGTCCTCGTTATTAACGAATTAACTATTAAAACTAAAAATGAACAAGTAATACTTAGAATTTTTATGGAACTGTAAAGCAACATACGAGTACATGCAGTTTTATTTTTAACTCCAGTCTGTTCAAATTAATATTAAAAGATCAATCGTATGAATGAATGGTGGCATTCGAGATAGTATTAGGGTTACTATGAGTTACTAATATTTACTTGAAAAAACTTGCAAATTCAGTTAATAAATATTGTAATAATGCCTTGACTGTACCAATAAATAAATAATTAAATATGGCAAATTACCACAATACTCAGGTTACTGTTATTGTGTAAAACTTTGCCTGTCAGTATCTTAGGCTAATCAAAATTAAATGCGTAACGTAACAGATTTTCCTCCCCAACCAAATGTTACGTGTAATTTTACATTTAGGTGCAGTCAAGAATTGATATGTATGATTTTTGCTTAAATACATTCAGATGTAGTTAGATTGACCTGTAGTTCCTAGGTGTAGATTTGGTTGCATACTCACTTTTGCATTTTTGGATGATTTTGGAAAACCTTGAAAATTCTAGGGGATTATAATACAATTTTCAAAATACATTGTTAGTACGATTTCCGGCGGCCATTTTATGAGACTGATTTGGTGAGATTATTTCCTTTCGGGGCTGCATGTGATTTTGGGATACTTCACTTTAGTGGATTAAGTAATTTCCAAAAATTATCGGTGAATTTGGTGATCAGCCCTAGGAAATATTGAGTTATATTGCTGAAATAAAGCCAGTTATATTGGGATGAATAGGTATTTCTGCAATCTACTTACAGGCCATCCAACAGCTCTGGTATGTTATTTTGTGCTTCCGTTGGACGTCGAATTCAGATATCGTGTAATTTTCAGGCTTTTTCTTTCATGCCCTAAGCTCTGGCTTCTGTCGTAGCCCCTAATTAGTACGTTAGTCTCCTGTTTCGTCTACGACCTTTTAGAGCTGAATTATCGCTTGTCGTGCATCTGGAGGACCCCCACGCGGTCTGGGCACCCTCAATCCAAGTGGTAGCCTTTGAACGCAAGGTTTCTCCCCAGTGTGTCAACCACGAGGTTTTTCCCCCCCGGTGCAAGAACCTGTTGCACCTGAAATTATTTGCAACTGGAGGACATCTCCGTGGAGCAAACCCCTGCATGGCTGTTCCGTCGACGCCGCTGCACTACTGAACAACCCCAGGTATCTCTCTACTAGCGGTTATGCGTCCCATCGTTTAGACTGAAATACGGATCGTGCTTGTGTTATGAGATTTCATGCATCGTGTCATACCTTTTGCTGGCGATATCCCTTACAGTTTTTTGTGCGAAATTCTATGTAACTTCTAGACGCACCACGTGCACTTATTTAGGAATATTTGAGTGGAATAAGTTATGTACATCTTATACGTACTTTTATATTTTCTTTTTGTTAATTGGCAATAGTGCCTTTCCAAAACTAGTTGCGTTCAAGTAAGTAACTCAACGTTCCGAAATTTAACAGATTTCTACCGCGAGGGTTTCCGGGAGTTTGAATCTTTGCATTTAACACACTGCGCTGAAATATACACAATTTTTAGTGTATTAACACCACGAAATGGTACCACTTCGGATGAATCGCGAGTAGGTAAAGAATTCGAGCTCTGAAACGATTTATTAAGATCTCCCGTATTTCGCTATCGCTGTAAATGTTTAGTCACTACCGTCACTACAGTTGAGCTACAAGCACTCGAACGGAATTGCAAGCCAAGATCTTAAGAGTGTATTTTGGATTTCAAATTTTATTAACTTAAAATCTTGTACATTTTTACATAACCTAAGATGACATCTAATCCATTTACGAACCAACTATTTATTGCAGATTTATGTCGCCTTCTTTTTTTTTAAGCATGGTGCAGAATTGTATGTGCAAATAAACAATTGGGTAATTTCAAGTTATGTTGTTTTCTGTCGTTTATTATTTTTATGTAACAGCTGAGTGGGTTTAGGAACTTACACGGCCACCTGTAGGTTTTCTGGTTTGGACCGTCTCGAACCAGTGGCGCTTCCGGACAACCCCCCCCACCCATTCCTGCTCAGGAACTAGCTTGGCAAACGTTTGCTACACGACTAGACAATTCCTGGACCACCCTGCTGTGAAGTATTTATGATTTTCTTTTTCTTTTACGTGCGAATAAATTCCCTTGTGTAGCAAATGTAATAAGTAAGTCCCTCTGTTTACTAATTTTTGAGTTTGTAAGGCCACACGCCGCACAACTTCTGTTTTGAAATGCCACTTTATTTACTAGCAACATGATATTGTACATTTTCGTCATAGATGCAAAATATAAAAAACTGCTCATAACTCCCTAAGGATTTTTCAAATTATTTCTCCCTCAAACTCATAGTAACTTTGCAACTATAGGCAACGTCTTAGCAACCATACATTGAGGCAATCCTTGATGTTACTTACATATTCTAATTTAAAATGTCATTATGACATTTTGAAATGTCAGTAGAATAAGGACCACTCTGCCCTCCATTTTTTATTGATTAAGCCCTGAGGGTATAATTAAACCTCTAATTAAATTAATCGCGCCATTTTGTTTTTAATAATTAAATTGAGTGGGGCACTTTTGGCGCCATTTTGTTTTCAATAATTAAATTGCCTGGGGAACTTTGGGCGCTATTTTGTTTTTAATAATTAAATTGCCCGGGGCAAGGGGGCACTTTGGGCGCCGTTTTCTTTTAATTGAAGCGGGGGCCATTTTGGATTTTGATTTCGTTACGTGATCTCGCGCCATTTTGTTTTAATTGAAGCGGCGTCCAGTTTGGGTTTTGAATTAGCTACGTGATGCTCTCTCTGTATTCCTCACGCCTATCCTTGTCCACACACTTTCTCTCTCACAATCATGCTATCTCTCTTGCATTCGTTGAAAGCGTCTATTTATCTTTGTCGCACTAACTGGAAGGTTTGTGTTCTCTCTGTTTAGCACGTTCTAAAGTCGTATTTATTTAAAAAGCTTTTCTACTCTAAGCAGGATTTGAACCTGATGTATTGCTAGACCCCCACGCTTACCTCTAGTCTATGGAGACTTGTTAATGGATTGAGTTCTATGTTCACCTCTATGAACGGATGTTTAAATGGTTGTCTACGAATCCTCTTATAAAATATTGTCTGATTTTAATATATTGTTTTCGAAAATAGCTGTTATTAAGTTGTTTTGATGCATTAGTTTTTAAGATTATATATGGTATATATTTTAAACTAAATGTTATGTACCGAAGATATTCGAGTCTTGTGTGTTCAAATTTAAAATTTACGCTACTGCAGAGATACAAAATTTGCTGGACACCGATAAAGGTTAAAATTATACATGAACTAATTTTTGTATTTGTGGATACTTTGAAAACACATTTCCCTCTAACACTTTTAATGTTAAAATAGTTTTATTAAATTTTATAACATTTTGATGTCGATGCATTTGTGTTAGCGACAAAGCGCTATTTACTGTAAATTTGGTTTACACGAAAAAATATTATGTGAATACATTAAGAAGGAGTTGTGATTTGTAGGAGTGGAGCAGGTAGATAACGAGTAATAAATCAAAACATTCTGGTAAGAAACAATTTATTTATATACATGATTTACACACAGAATACAACTCTTTGTTTATTTTTAATCGGAGTTGTTTTAATACCATCTAACTTAATGGATATCTTGTAAATTTAAGTTTATATGTGATTCCTCTATTTCTTTTTCGAGTCAGAAGTTGGTTACATACAAAGTTTTTATATTTTCGAACCGTGAAAATCTGTATAAATATACCAACTAACTTTTGAGTCTGCTAAGTATAACTCAAACTTATTCTCAGTCATATTATACGCATTTACAATGCTTTCCATTTATTGAGTTTATCACTCAACACTTTTCGAGGTTTTCTATAGTAATATATTTATAACATAAGTTACAGCTGTTGGAAATATAATCGATTAATATACAATCAATGAAGATATGGATCAAATTTCCAACATTAGCATGCAGCAACTAAAAGGTAAGATTAAGATTGCACAATGCCATCGTTTGGAGGAACTCAATAGAACTCAATCCATTAACAAGTCTCTATAGACTAGAGGTAAGCGTGGGGGTCTAGCAATACAAAAGCATCAGGTTCAAACCCTGCTTGTAGTAGAAACGTTTTTTAAATAAATACGACTTTAGAACGTGCAAGACAGAGAGGACACAAACCTTCCAGTTAATACGACAAAGATAAAGAGACGCTTTCAACGAGTGCAAGAGAGATAGCATGATTGTGAAAAAGACAGTGTGGGGACAAGGATAGGCGTGACGAATACCGAGCATCACGTGGCTAATTCAAGACCCAAAATGGACGCCGCTTTAATTAAAACAAAATGGCGCGAGATCACGTGACGAAATAAAAATCCAAAATGGTCACCGCTTCAATTAAAACAAAATGGCGCCCAAAGTGTCGCTTTGCCCCAGGCAATTTAATTATTAAAAACAAAATGGAGCCCAAAGTGCCCCAGGCAATTTAATTATTAAAAACAAAATGGCACGATTAATTTAATTAGAGCTTTAATTATACCCTCAGGGCTTAATCAATAAAAAGTGGAGGGGAGAGCGGCCCTTATGGGACTAATGTCATACTATTCTTACATTGCTAATAAATAAAATATTGTATGAACCACGGGAGATATTCATGTTCTTTACTTTCGGCAACACATGTCAACCTCAAGGAAAAAACATATTCATATCTCCCTTAATGCATAAATATCTATTAGCCAACTTTAAGGTGATGCAAGATAGAGAATTTACGTCACATCCTTAACTAACAAACATAGGCAAAATAGAGCACTTGCTCCTTCCTGAGTCTTTTTATTCTTTTATTTTACCCTATATTAAACACGGTTTTTTATTTACATTTTTAAAAATTTTAAAACTGGTAACTTTTAGGTAAATTTTAAAACTTTTATCTGCTGAAATTTAAGATTTCTCATAAACAATAATTAAAGGTCCATAGTTCATACTATTTTTTTTATACTATCAATTTTAACAGCATCATGTAAATTAAAACTAACTATAACCCCTAATATAAACCATTACGCTACGCCACTGATAAATTCCCGAAGAGCAGATTGTCGATGACATATGTATATTTCTCTATTCACGGGTACTCTACGTATGTTACCTAGTCACATTTTTTTTGAGTCGGAAAGTTTCGAGGAGAAGGGAGATTCATTTAGCACGTGTTGCAATTTTCGTGTAAAACACACATTTGTCATTTATCAATCACTTCTAGCAAGGTTAGATTGATGCATTACTAGAATTTCAGAACTGTACAATAACTATTTGTTAGTCGGACTACGAATATATGAATCCACTCTCGTATGTTGAAAAGTAATATTGTATTCTATGCTACAAACAATAAATACTGCACATCTCTCATACTATTTAGTTTGCCAAGGAAGTTTTTGCTAAACGATTACTTTCACATTAAGAACACTGTTCTGTTTTTTCGAATTTGTAATCAAGCTTAATGTCGTCCAGTAGAAGCTAATTTGCTCACGTATAGTTCATGTTGAATATGGATATCTTGACCTCAAACACATTAGAAACTTAATTTCTCCGCCAATCTGCAATGATTAGACTGTTGCGCAATTGAAACTCTAAGGGCCGGTTGCAGAAAGCAATGTTAAGTCTGGTGTTAGCTAACGTCGCGTCAAAGTGAACAAAAACGAATCAAATCTCAAATGCTTATGGTAACTAATACATTAGTAAACAAAATTTGATGCGATTTTGTTCACTTTGACGCGATGTTAACTAACACCAGACTTAACATTGCTTTCTGGAACCGGCCCTAACTGATATAAATCCAGGAAGGCTGAAATGTGGTAGTATAAATAGTACAAAAAATAACCAGAAAAAAAAGTTTAAATTAATTACTTTTTTCTATAGCACATGTTAAAGTGTGCTTTTATCAACTCAAAACAAAAGGTCAAGTTTTACTTTAACAGCAAGGGTAGATAAAGTAGCACTTTAACATCAAGGATAGATAAAGTAATTTAATTTTCTAAGTTTTGTTTAAATTAAATATGACAGCTGCGCATTATCGTAGCAACCCAATCTAGCTACTGACATTTTGAAATGTGATTGGCTGTCATTATTTTCTTTTGAAATGGTTAAATTTCTTGCTATAGAAAAAAATATTGTATTATACACGACGATAAAGTTATTTCTATCCACTCTTGAATCATTAACGTCTCGACTTCGTCTCGACGTTAAACGATTCACTCGTGGATAAAATTAAACTTTATCGTCTTGTATAATAAATTACTATTATATTGTACTTCTAAGCAGTGCCTTAAATCAATTTTTCTACGACCACTACTAAAAGTAGGCCTTTTAGCGCTAGCTTGTTTCACTAAAAGTGACGTTTTATAGTTTACCGTGGTTAAAGAAATCAGCTGTTTACTTTTAGCTCTAGTGCTAAAAGTGAAGTGAGGTTATAAAACTACAATTTCGAACTGGAAGTGAAGGTGTAAAGTTATTCTAGTTACTTCTTGCGTTAGAGGAAAAGTGTTTTTGAAATAATTAAAGCGTTATGTAATGAATACACACAGATGTGGAGTATTAATAATTACATTTCGTAACTGACCTTGACAGCACTGGCTTCGCAAACATTCGCCCGCGCATGGCCTACTATTTATTATGACATAAATTAGAAGTGTCGTAGATGCAAACATTTGTTAAATCGATATTTATGGATTAATAACGGTAAAATTAAGGTCGTAGATAAAATATTGTATGCAACGCGTCCTAAAAGTCGTTTATGCACGAGAATGTTATGAAACTCACCCTTTGGCTTCGTTTCATAATTTTCATGTTTCGTGCATAAACATCGACTTTTAGCACTTGTTGCATAAATAGCTATTAACTATGAAATGACATTTGTAAACACATTACATGATTTTTAATTGTTTTGAATTGATAGTAAGAAGAAGCACAGAATGTTAAATAATTTCTAACAAGCGAATAAGAGACAGAAGTTAACATTTAAAAAACACTTTATTAATAAAATATCTACAATATTTAAAAACGTTCTATCTAGTACTAAAAAACAACTAAATACCTATAATACAACACTGGACTATGCGTTAGCTGCTGAACAAATTATTATAAAAAAAATTAAAAAGCCATACCATTATACAATTTTATAATGACAAGTTTAAAAGACGTTTAACAGCTGGCATTTTCAAGTTTCATTTTTATTTCCAAAAACACTTATAGTCGACTGTTTTAATATAGATATTTTTAAAAACACCTCAACAATTTTAAGCAATCTACTGAATAACATCTACACTAAATTGGATTAAGACCATTCTAGCTCGCTCTAGCAGCTATTTTCTTCCTTGGCTCCAGCCTGATTTTGAACCCTTCAGCGCGTTTAAGGATGATGTCGCCTTGCAGCCTAAAGTCGCTTTCTTTTAAATCTGATTTTACCCTGAAGTTTCTCATAATAGTAGACAGAAGAATTTTAAGCTTCAACATGGCGTATTTTCGACCTGAAATGGGTTATCATTATAATTTTCTTGGATTAACGTAAGCACTTTGTGCTTACCAACACAACTCCTTGGTCCTGCACTGAAAGGGATATACGCATAATAGTGTCTGTTAACTGTGCGTTCAGGAAGAAAATTGTCTGGATCAAACTTGTCTGGATTTGGATAGATGTCTGCTCGTCGATGTATTCTATAAGTTCCAACTATTACTGTGCAACCGGCAGGAAGGGTATAGTCGCCGTTTGCTGCAAAATATTAATATTATTTTTTTCCAAACTCAATATTCTGAACAACTACCTAATTTTACGTTTTGCCTAAGTTGACGTGCGACAACGGGTACGGGTGGATATAACCTAAGGGTTTCCAAAAGGCATCTTTCGAGATATTTCATTTCTAACGTATCACCAAAAGTAGCGGGTCGATCTGAATCTCCAAAAATTTCATCCATTTCTTGAATAACCTTCTCTTGAACATCGCTATGAATACCCATCATAGACAAAAAGAAGCTGCTACCAGCAGCAGTCGTGTCGTGTCCTTCAAACATGATGGTATCCACCTGCTCTTTAATTTCTTCATCGGAAATAACAACTCCATTTTGAGATGCTTCAATCATCAGATCTAAGAAGGCCAACCTCTTCTTTTCACCCACATCGTTGTCGTCCACGTCTAAATCGTCTTTAAGGCCGGCCGACTGACCAAATGACAATCCTTCAACTACAGTCTTTACGTTTACTTCTTCCGGTTTTGTGGTAGGTTCGCGTCTTAGTTCCTGGGGCAGTACCGCAGTTGATCCACGGATTCCTTTGCTAAAAGCTTCCATTTTGCTTTTTACCACTTTACGAGTCAGGCCGTGAATGACATTTAGTAACTGATCCTGGATTTTGCCATATTTGCTCAAACCGAAAATCCAATCAGGTCGTAGCCATATTTTAGTATGGCGCAAGTGTAAAATGTCACACATTTTCATTACAGCCATGGCGTATTCATAACCACTTTTATCTTGAGTATTTTTACTAACCCCCATAGCAGTTTCTGTTACAATATAATACTATATTAGAAAAGAGCAATATTGTAACATGTAATAAAGCTATTTAAGTACCATTATTGAATTGAAAGTTATATGGAAAGCATTAATTATAATATTTAAGAATTAAAAACTTAAATACTCATATATAATTGACATTACAAACAATAAATTTAATGAGCTTATTAGTAATATATTCACCAAAACCTTACCTAATAGCATCTCTACTGTGGCTTCGGACATGTAATCATGGCAGTCGAAAGTGTTCCCTTCTTCCTTCCGCATTTTTTCTACGGTTGCTCTGCTGTTGGCGTTGAAAAGGTCAATAAATTCTTTTAAAACGTTTAGATGGAATGTAGGAGCAATGAGTTTTCTATGGGCTTTCCATATTGAACCTAGTATAACTATTGCTTTACACTGTGATACTGAAAATGTGGAAATCATACCTGTGCTAATAAGCAGGCCGTTCCCTAACCAAGGTTTGAAAAAACGGTATTCTGAAGATTTGTCGATGAAAACGTGGCTGCTCAAAATAATTTCAACGTCTGCGGGGTTGCACAAAAATACCATTAACTTCGGGCCTAGCCACAGCTTCATCACTCGATCGCAGTCGGACGCATGTTTGTATATATTTGTAAAGATATCTAAAAATAAATTGATTTTCTATAATTACATAGGATTTTAAATTGCTTATAATTTACACAAACTATATGGTTCAATTTTCGAGAGGACAAGAACAAAGTGGAATTACGAATTGTCAAGGAATATACGTCGTTTTTAAAGAGCATAAAATTATATGGTGTCGGTTTTTCTACATCAAACTTACTTTCAGTTTTCTCTACGTACTATGCAAGACAAAAAAATCTGGTGTGATACACGCACACAACTTCCTTTTACAGTGATCTTATAATTAGCCAAAAATTTGATTTTTAATTTTTAAGCATTTGTCAAAAATTTTCAAAAATTGCAAATTTTACAAAAACTGTACAAAATAGAGTGTTAGTTCAAGAGACAAATTTTCAACAGTAATTACATAAGTGGTGATAATTTTTTGATAATTTTAACTAGATTCACGAATCTTTGTTGCTATTAAGAAATCTCACGAGTGGACGAAGTCCACGAGTGGGATTTCTGAATAGCAACAAAGATGAGTGCTAATCTAGTTAAAATTATAAAAAAAATTATTGCCACGAATGTAATTCGGCGTGATTATTTTTTAAACAGTTCAAGTTGTAGATTGGGTTTGATGGAGCTTCCAGATGAGTGTCCTGTTATTTTTAACAACTCCTGCTCACCTACTCCACTTTTAGCTAGTTGTGTTACAGCAGAAGAACGATTTGAATGGTTTGTGAAAAAATAGTCGCTGTAATTTGCTACTAGCAAATAGTCAGTGTAATTTTGATGCTACTAGCAAATAGTCAGTGTAATTAGCTACTAGCAAATAGTCAGTGTAATTTTGATGCTATTGGTCGATTTGAATTTATTTCTCATTACTATTGGCTGATAGGACTGTTTAAAAAATAATCTCTAGAATTTTAAGCTGAATTCAAAAATGTAATAATATAAAGGGTGTTCTATTTAAAATACAAGTTAATAAAAAAAATAGAAAAAAAAACAAAAGAAACCCATTTTAGAAGTATTCAACTGAAAAATTACCTATCTCACATCAATACACATTAAAAATGTAATAAAAATGTAAAGTTTAAAAAAATCGTTAGAGCCGTTTTTGAAAAAATCGAAAAAAACTGAAAAATCACAAGAGTAAACACCTACTTCCGGTTATGCGATTTTCTTCAAAAGCTTGCTGTCTCATCTACATGGTACACAAAACTTATATAATATGAAGTTTCAACGCCATACCTCTTTTCGTTTTTGAGATATTCTGTTCACAGGCAGACAGACAGACACACAGACACACAGACAGACAGACAGACCAATGAAAAAAAAAATTGTTTTTTGGGTTCAGGGGCTCTAAAACGTGAAGATCTGTTGAAAACTCAATTTCGATTTTTTCGGGTGAATCCAATACTTCCTTTATTGTAAAAGGAAGTAAAAAAGTAATAACGGAGAAAAAAGCCCTATACGAAAGATGGTTAAATATAAAACCAGAAGAAGAATTATAAAAATATAAAGAAAAAGCAGAGAAACGAAGAAATTGATAAAGAACAAAATGAACAAAATTGAAAAGAGCCTATCAGAAAATATAAAATATGAAGTAAGAACAGTAAGCACAGAATCGTGGAAGAAAATTAAAGCACTAAAAATAAATTCAATAGAAAAGAATGGGAAGAATACTACGGAAAATGATTGATAGACAGCAGTTTTTAGAAAATAATATCGTTTCAACGCAGAATACGGTACCTACACAAATAACAATAAAAGAGGAAGAGATAAAGGAGGCAATACAAGCATTAAAAAATAACAAGTTGACAGGACCAGGAGAAGTAGTGAATCAGCTAGTAAAATATGGCACAAAAAGTTATTCAGGATATTAAGAAACATGTTTCAAAGGGTAATCAACGGAGAAAACTACTAGATGAATGGACGGGGGCATATAAAATCTAAATTTTCAAGAAAGGCAATAGGAAAATTCATCAAGTGGCAAAATCCGAGAAGAATAAGCATGATTTACAGCTGGAAAATCATGCGTTAATCACAGGCAGATTGTCTGTATGTACTAGGTACATACGGTAACTACATACAGAGACGGTTTGTTTTTCTGACAGCACTAGCGGTCTCTGTATCTAGTTACCGTGTGTACCTAGTATGTACCTGCAGACAACTTATAGAGAACAATAAAGTAAATGACAGAGAACCACCTACCATTTATTTATATAAGGAAAGCATCTGACTTGGCACCTAGACGTAGACTGTGGAAAGCAATCAACGGGTTGGAAATAGAGAGACCTCATTGACGCAGTAAAATCACTCTACAAGAATCATAGCGTAAAAGTTAAAACAGGACAAAAGCTAAATAATAAATTTCAGACACCTATGGGTCTCGTACAAGGTTGTTCGACATCGTTCACGTTATGTTAAATATACCTTAAGCATACTCTCAAACAAATGGAAAAAATGTAAAGAATGGGGGTCCCAGTATGTGATGATGATTATCTGCATATCCTAAGTTTTGTGGATAATCCGGTGGTCATCGCTCAAGACGAAGAAGACGTTAACTTTAAGGTTAAGAAGCTAAAGAAAGAATGTACTAGAGCGGGGCTGGAAGTTAATTTCGACAAAACCAAATTTTTAACGACGAAGAAAGACACGAGGTACTGCAAATAGGTGAAAACAAAAAAATCAAGGAAACAGACAGATGTTTTATTTAGGTAGCGGAATAGCGAAACAACGAACATAAACGGGTACATAAAATCCAGACTAGGACAAGCCAGAACTTGTACATATTAAACAGTTACATTCGCTACTGTAGGACAAATATATAACAAACAACAATAGAACATGGTTAAAATATGTAGAGTATTATGACAATGGAACGGAACTGGGGATAATAACTAAATGAATAGATCTTAAAAAATCTGGTGTGATACACGCACACAACTTCCTTTTACAGTGATCTTATAATTAGCCAAAAATTTGATTTTAAATGTTTTAAGCATTTGTCAAAAATTTTCTAAAATTACAAATTCTGCAAAAACGGTACAAAATAGAGACAAATTTTCTCTAGAATTTTAAGCTTATTTCAAAAATGTAATAATATACCGGGTGTTCTATTTAAAATAAGAGTTAATAAAAAAATACACAAAAAAACAAAAGAAACCCATTTTAGAAGTATTCAACTGGAAAATCAACGATCTCACATCAATACACATTAAAAATGTAATAAAAATGTAAAGTTTAAAAAAAATCGTTAGAGCCGTTTTTGAAAAAATCGAAAAAAACTGAAAAATCACAAGAGTAAACACATACTTCCGGTTATGCGATTTCCTTTAAAAGCTTGCTGTCGCATCTACATAGTACACAAAACTTACCTCTTTCCGTTTTTGAGATATTCTGTTTACAGACAGACACACACACAGACAGACACACACACAGACACACACACAGACAGACAGACAATGAAAAAAAATATGTTTTTTGGGATCAGGGGACTCTAAAACGTGAAGATCCTTTGAAAACTCAATTTCGAATTTTTGGGGTGAATCCAATACTTCCTTTATAGTAAAAGAAAGTAAAAATACAGTTGAAATGGAATGATGGAGAAGATGCTGTAGAGTAGTATAGTAGAGTAGATCTGGCGAAAAAACCCGAAAAACGAATTCTCACTTTTCGAATTTTTTTTTTTTGTGATTTCATAAAGTTGGGGTCCCCATTTCAGATGATCACTACGGGAAGACTACTAGTACTGACAGAAGCCCTAATGAAGAAATTATAAACATAATGGGTGTACAAAAATATGCTGCACGTAAAGTAGAAGAAAAGCAATTAACGTGGTATGGTAATATTAGAAGAAGCAATAATAACAATTGGACTTAAAAAATCTGGTGTGATACACGCACACAACTTGCTTTAATAGTGATTAGCCAAAAATTTGATTTTTAATTTTTAAGCATTTGTCAAACATTTTCAAAAATTACAAATTATGCAAAAACGGTACAAAATAGAGCGTTAGATGAAAAGACAAATTTTCTCTAAAATCTTAAATTGAATTCAAAAATGTAATAATATACCGGGTGCTCTATTTAAAATAATCAATGAAGCCATGGAAAAGGTTTGAAAGAAGGCGATTGGGAAGACAAAAAATGATGGAGAATTTAGTTGAGAGAAGGAAACTAGCGTCAATTGTAAAACATCCTTCACATAATATACACTGCTTTCGTAAAGTTATGGATAAATTCGTTAAAAATTCAAGGAATAACTTTTGGTTTGGATTTTATTTGAGCATTTTTAAAATAAAATACATACATACAGGGTGACTCGCGTAGTAGGTATACCGTCATTGATGTTTTTTTTTAAATGGCAACCCCTTTTTTATAGTGTATGTAAGTGTGTATTTACGATAACCTAGTTTTACCTTGCGGTGTAGAGGCTGGTGATTTATGCGCTTACATCTGCCGGTACAATGCTCAACTTGCCCCGGATTCGGGATACAAAGTTGGAGCGCGCCTTTTGTGTTTGCGCAGCAATCAATGTGTGAGGTGTGTGTCATGGTGATGTGTTGACCTTATTACTCTACGCTTAGGTCTGTGGTTCTGGCTAGAGCACAGTTAATTTGGTGCCCAACTGTGAATGGTCTCACCGAACTCGATTCCAATAATCAAAATTGCGGAAAAATTCCGGCCCCGCGGGTTCGAACAGAAGACTTGCTAAATACAAGCCAAGAGCCTACCCAACTGCGCTACGCCGCTTCACTTTTTTTTATTAGGGAATTTAAAAGAACGCATTTTTACTTACGCTAAGCTAATTTTTGCGTATAGGTCACATGTCCAAAAATTAAGAAAATTGCAAAATACTAAATTTAAATTTAGGAAGTATCATTTTACTTTCTATCAATGACAGCAATCAATAAAAACATGTCAGTCGTCTTGGCTACTGTCAGACAGACAACGGTGCACAATTTGAACATTTAATTTAGTTGTTTTTGCAATTAATTTTGTTTTTCTAAATTTTTGGTCATGTGACCTATACTCAAAAATAAGTTTCCGTAATGAAAAAGGGGGTTGTCATTAAAAAAAAACATCGATAACGTCATACCTACTATGCGGGTCACTCTGTATGTATACCTAGTTATTCCTTTAATTTTTAAGGAATTTATCCACTACTTTACGAAAGCACTGTATTATATGTTTTCATGTTTGGTAAATTATGGACATCAGACTGCCCTGTATATGAGTCGGGAAATAAATTGAATCCGATAACTTAAAAATGGCCGTTATTGTTAAGCACTTTTTAAATTTTTATAATCAGTACACTCACTATAATTGATTCAAAATGCATGTGTTTCAGTTGTGTGCACGTTTACTGTTCGTAAAGGCCTTAGCATTACTAACTAAGTTTCCTAGAGCCTAAAGTACTCTAGCTACTCTCAGCACCAACGCCCTACACCCTACATATTTCTATTCTGCTTTTGATAGGCGCGTAAATTGTTACTTATAACAAAATAAGCGGTCTACTCAACATCACATAAGATTGACTTTCTGTAAAGGTCGTAGAAAAATTATGTGTATCTCTGGAGAGTCTGAAGAAAAATATCGTTTCCTCCCTTGTGTGTTTAAAGCCATGATTTTCAACTCACGCAGTAAACCACCACCGGGATGAAACAATGTACTTTCCTCCCTTGATATACAAATAGCTATTAATTTTAATATTTTCGTTTAAAATTGAAGTAATACAAAATTGAGTAAAAGCTGAAAAATTATGTTTCTACTTTCCATTTCTAAGCTGGAAGAATTTGACAACATAAATGAACAGTAATATCCCAAAAATTGCATTAAAATAACCAATCAAATTTAGACGTTTTCTGTCTGAGTAATTTGCTAGGAAAATTGTCGAGTAACTTTACCAAAAATTCCGAGTGCATATACTCTGTTCACATGAAGATTGGCCATGGAAGTTTTTCCAATTTAGCTGTGTAAAATTACTTTGTGTTTAAACGAGGTGTAAGTTTGAGGTTATGGTTACTAAAAATTTGAGATAGAAAACATAACAAAACACCTTCAAATGCAACGTTGCCATATTTAAGCAGAATAGAAAATAGACCTTAGTAATTTTTGTGTATGTATCCAGTTTCAGTAATTTTGTAATTAGAGACATTTTTAATTAAGTAGTACATGGAACGTCTTACAATACTTCAGATTTTAAATACTTCTCCACTTTTACTAAGTAAGCAGCCCATTTGGCAACAAGATTCTGTTCTGTCAAATGACAGTAAATTTGTTGGAGGTTATGCAGGTTATACAACAAAATAAAAATTACGGTTCTGTTAATGTGCAACTTAATAACAAAA
Source organism: Agriotes lineatus (assembly GCA_940337035.1). NCBI lineage: Eukaryota > Metazoa > Arthropoda > Insecta > Coleoptera > Elateridae > Agriotes > Agriotes lineatus. The sequence continues at coordinate 62,484,028 of OW679197.1, read as the reverse complement.
ATCCAAGGCCAACCTTCATGCAAAAAATGAGTGAGTGGATTATAGCTCGAGAGATTTTGGGGCGGAAAATTTACGAGATATAATTATTTCTTCAAAGCAAAACAGTTTGACAGAAAATCGTAAAAATGTATTCTAGCTAGTTTATATGCACACGGGATATTCCTGAATGAGTAGACAAATTCACTTGGTCAAGCACCCTTAGTAAGAATACCAAAACTATTCAGAAGCTATTAAATTCTGACAAATTTTTAACGGCAGTTAAATTTTAATATTTAAATTTTTATCATTATTAAACTGACCGAAGAATGAAAGAAAAACCACGGTTAATGTTTTTTACCACTGTTTTTACACAATGCCAAATCAATGAGCATTCACCATTAGTATATTGTATACAGCCACAATCATTCTTCAAAAATAAATGATTAAAACCTACCAGAGGAAGTTCCTACAAAATCGAGGGCATTTCCAATAACGGACCATCCCTTAGGCCCGGGTAGCTTTTCGGCGAGTTGGACTAAATTCCTCCTGCAGGCCTTCCAGTACAGAAACCATAGCAGGCCAGCAGGGACGAGCAGGAAGTACACCATGCTGATGCCTTGCAGAAAACCGGCGTTGGCAGGCGCCGCCGATGCTGCGCCACCCACAGACATTTCGCTTTCTCTGAAAGAAATGCACTCGTGAACAGAAGAGTGGACACTGAGTTCGCTTTCTCGTATTAGGAACTGCTCACCATTTCTAGATATTATGTATAACTTTCTTCGGCGTAATGGCTTCCGTTACCTTAACTTTCTTTAAATTTAGCATTGTCGATTAAATGCAGACACGGCCGAGGAAGGTGCTATTGTTCCCAGCATACCGATCTTTATGTAACGGATAACTCGTGCTTCATTAAGCACTTTCCAAAATATTTTTGTGTGTAACTTGTTACGTAATGTATGTTATGACGCGGTTATATCACCATAACAACTCTGAATGAGGAAGTTGAAGATTCGTGCTCACACCTATACGAACTGAAGCAAGAATTGGCAACATTTGATTAGGATTTTTATAATTATACATTTCAATATTAATTAATATTGGCATTGAATAGTAATATCACTATACTAATGTTAAAAGAGACTTAAAAGTCCAAAAATAGTATACTGAAAATAATTAACTGATCTGTAGATAAATAGGCAGACAGAGAAATCGTACCATCAAGTGCCACAAACTTACAGTTAAATACAAAATTATTAATTACTTGAAAATTCAATAACAAGCAAAACTGAAATAGAAACCATTTCAATTAATACAGTGCTAATTGCATCAAATATAATGTATTTTTTCTACTCATGACATTGAAATCGGTCATTTTGACATTGATTCCGGTGGTTGAAATTGCATTTCAACCACTAGAGATTGAAATGCTCGGACTACCGGGATTTGAAACTGTTTTGACATTCAATTGGTGACAAGAGAAATGTCACTTTATATTGACTTTTTTCTAAAGTGCATTAATTTGTTAAAATGAGTGAAAATTCGTAGAAAAAATAGTATATGCAACTCGTGGTTGATAAAATTTCAACCACTTGTCCCATAATATACTATTTTCTACTCATGACATTGAAATCAGTCATTTTGACATTGATTCCGGTGGTTGAAGTTGCATTTCAACCACTAGAGATTGAAATGCTCGGACTACCGGGATTTGAAACTGTTTTGACATTCAATTGGTGACAAGAGAAATGTCACTTTATATTTACTTTTTTCTAAAGTGCATTAATTTGTTAAAATGAGTGAAAATTCGTAGAAAAAATAGTATATGCAACTCGTGGTTGATAAAATTTCAACGTCTCAAGTTACCACTCTCAACGTTGAAATTTTATTTCAACCACTTGTCCCATAATATACTATTTTCTACTCATGACATTGAAATCAGTCATTTTGACATTGATTCCGGTGGTTGAAGTTGCATTTCAACCACTAGAGATTGAAATGCTCGGACTACCGGGATTTCAAACTGTTTGACATTCAATTGATGACAAGAGAAATGTCACTTTATGTTTAATTTTTTGTAAAGTGCATTAATTTGTTAAAATGAGTGAAAATTCGTAGAAAAAATAGTATATGCAACTCGTGGTTGATAAAATTTCAACGTCTCAAGTTACTTTTTTCAACTCGCTTCGCTTGTTGAAAAAAACCACTCTCAACGTTGAAATTTTATTTCAACCACTTGTCCCATAATATACTAATATTTTGTAATAACAGTTGCATATACAAATCATTTACTTTTATTCTAATCAGTTATTGATTAAAGCTTATATGAATGATTTTTTATTATTTAATGTATTGGCTATAGTCAATAATAAAACAATTACGATAATAATTTACGTCTGTTAGAATGAAGGAAATTATTGTAAAAGCCTAGATTTTGTATTGCTTCTGAAGAAAATAACTTTTTGAATTTTTTATTAAACATTCGTGAAATGTTTGCTTAAATGCCACACGTACGTTTAAAATGTTGTCATGTCAATCAGTATAAATTATAGATAGTATTCATAAGTCACATTTTTTAAGTATTCTAATTTCATAGCACTCTATTAGTTAATCATTACTTCAATTTTTAGAGATTTCTTAGTTAGGTTCAATCCCATTTCATATTTAATTATAAAGTAGCTGATTAAACTGTCTATATGAAATATCTCGTTAGTTTGAGATACAATGGAGTCATATTCTATATGTAAAAAATATGTGCATATTTATTCAGACCTCGAAAACAATAGCGTAAGAGTTATATTGGCGCACTAGTAGCAAACACGCTTGTATATACGTTTGTGTAAACAACAAGAAACTGTAAACGTTTAGTAATATATAGTGGTATATGACAAATTAGTTATACGAGCATTATCTTCAAGGCTTGGCTAATGAACTTCGCAAGTTTCCAGTACTCTAATACTTCTCACTTCAGTTAATCTATCATACACGAGCTGAACATGCTAAGCCAAATGCCAGATGAATTTCTAGAATTCAGAAATCATGTATTAACTCTTTAAAGTGCCATTTTGTTTATGATCCTTACGAGATAAAAGGTTGGCTGTTTACACATTCGTATTTTAATTTTTCATCTTCTAACCGTATCTAACATTTAAAATTTAAAGATTTCGAAAAAACGCACAAATACGAACAAACACAATTAGCGAATTCAGATACTATACTCAATTGTACGTGATTAGTGAACGCTATGCAGCATCTATGCTAATTTTATTGGTGCATTTCGCATTAACATTGACTCTACCGTTAATGTAAGAGTATTTATTAAAGTGTGTGTCATCTTAACATAGCAATAAAATGTTTAGAAAAGTATGAAAGGAAATGAAATACTGTGGTATTAACTCAAGAATCGAATATTATATTAACTCTTTGAAACAAAAAAATATACTAAAATGCATTCCCTGAAAAAAAATAGCTAAATAGCTAAATATTACAGTACATTCTCGAGAATCCATACGTGGTTCATATAAACGCTTTCTTTAAAACTGATGAACAAAAGCTTCAATATCAAATATTTAATTAAATAAAATTCTATTTTAACTTACTATCCATGTAAGGAATCACAGTAAGGAATTAAATGAATCTAGCTACGTACCTTTTATTTTTTAATAATTAATCTCAAATGCCCCAGTACGCACTGTGTCACTATTATTTAATTCCAATTAGTTGTGATTATGCCGCAAGCACCGAAAACAAAATACTGGCCAAAAATCTGGAGCATTAGCTTTAAATACGAAAACCATCGGAACGAATAGTTTGCTGTAGGCGAAAGTTCAACACGTCCGAAACTTTTCGGGATGGCGGAGGGGGTCACTTGCCCTCTTCATTTTCCTTACCTTGGCAACTTTATGCCAACAACAAAATGTATTGCTTCAATTTGCATGCTTTCGAGATTGAATTGTCTTGGACTGCTATGATTGTTTTTCACGTTTGGTCGACACATTTTTATTTTTTCAGGAATTCCATCCACAATGTATGCTAATAACAAAAGTTATTGTTTATATTTGCACGATTTCCAGATCTAAAATTGTCTTTGTTCTTTAGGCTTGTTTTTCACATTTCAACAATACATTTTCGCTTTTTCTAGATATCCATAGTCGTAACAAATATATACTAATAGTAAGGATTACCACTTTTAATGTCGAAAAATAATACAAAGTTATCTCACTGTTTTTATTTCCAAATTGTTACAATTATACATGTTTCGACCAAACTAAATAAATGCAGTCATTCTCAGCTATAAATGATGACAGACTAATAATTAAATTAAACGTAACAAATAAATACACATTAAAATTCGTCCGACTTCTTCAAATCGTACGTGTTAAGACTGTTAAAACTGAAAAAAGGTCCTACGAATTTTAATTTGTATTTATATGTTGCGTTTAATTTAATTATTAGTCTCTCTTCATTTATGGTTGAGGATGACCATATTGATTTAGTTCGGCCGAAACGTTATGTACCAATTTGGAGATAAAAGTAATGGAGAAACTTTCTGTTATTTTTCGACATTACCAAGCAAACCTACTTAGAAAATTGATTAATTAAGCAAATTATTACTACTATTTAACGCTCTCGACATCACAAATTGTCTTAGGTCTTCTAGGTTTGTTTTCTACATTCCGACGATGAATTTTCACTTCTTCTGGATAATGCTAAGAACAAACATTATTGCTTATCTTTGCATGCTTTCCAGATCGAAAATGGTCTAAGACATTCTAGGCTTGTTTTCCACGTCTCAACGATATACTTATTTTCACTTTTTTCTGAAAAAAATTTGTCGAAAGAAATGTATGCTAGCAGCAACAATTATTGCTTTTACTTGCGTACTTTCCACATCGAAAATTGTCTTAGATCTTCTAGACCTATTTTCCAGATTTAGAAGATAAATATTCGCTTTTTTATAGAAAATCATCGTCGAAACAGATTTGTGTCAACAGCAAAAAATGTTGTTTGTGGTTGGGTGCTTTACAGACTGAAAATTGTTTTACACATTTGGACGATATATTTTGGGTTATTGCATGTTAACAGGAAAAAGTATTGTTGGTATTTACATTCTGTCCAGATGGAAAATGTTCTCGGTCCACTAGCCTTGTTTATCAGATTTCCAAGATAAATCTTCACTTTTTCTTAAAATTCATAATCAGAACAAATTATTGCTTTTATTTGCATAGTTTCCAGAGTAAAAATTGTTTTGGGTGTTTTAGGTTCGTTTTCTACATTTAGATGATAAGTGTTTTCTCTTCTGGTATTCATTTTCAAAACAAATGTATGCTAATGGCAAAAATTATTGCTTGTATTTGCATACATTTCGGATCGAAAGTTGTCTTAGATCTGTAGGGTTGTTTTACACATTTCGAATAATTTTTTGCTTTTTCTGGAAAACAAAGTTATGCTAACAGCAACCATTATTGTTTGTATTTGTATGTTTTGCATCTCAAAATGTGTTTTGGGTTTTTTAGGCTTGTTCGCTATATTTCGATAAGAAATTTTGCGCTTTTTCTGAAAATCCTTTAACGAAGGAAGTGTATTCCGACAGCTAAAATTATTTTCTGTATTTGCATACTTTCCAGATCGAAATTGTCTTAGATCATCTAAGCTTCTTTTTCGAATTTCGACGATAAATATTCGCTTTCTATGAAAAGGTATCGTCGACACAACTGTATACTAACAGCAACAATGAGTACTTGTATTTTCATACTTTATAGATGGAAAATTGTCCTAGCTTTTCTAAGCTTGCCTTTTTCACAATTCGACGATAAATCATGTTTTTCAGATTGAAAATTGTCTTGGGTCTTCTAGGGATGCTTTTCACATTTTGGCAATGCATTTTCACTTATTGTAGAAATCCATCAGCGAAACAAATATATGTTAACAAAAAAAAGTATTGCTGGTATTTACATTCTGTCCAGATTGAACATTTTCTTAGGTCTACTAGCCTTGTTTATCAGATTTCCAAGATAAATCTTCACTTTTTCTGAAAATTCATCATCAGAACAAATATACGCCGCCAACAAAAATTATTGCTTGTATTTGCATAGTTTCCAGAACGAACATGGTTTTGGGTTTTTAGGTTTGTGTTCGAAATTTCGACGATAAGTTTTTTCTCTCTGTTATTCATTTTCGAAACAAATATATGCTAACAGCAAAAAATTATTGCTTGTATTTGCATACATTCCTGATCGAAAGTTGTCTCAGACCTGTAGGGTTGTTTTCCACATTTAGAATAAATTTTTGCTTTTTCTGGAAACCAAATTTATGCTAACAGCAACCATTATTGTTTGTATTTGTATGTTTTGCAGGTCGAAATGTGTTTTGGGTCTTTTAGGCTTGTTACCTACAAGAAATTTGGGCTTTTTCTGAAAATCCATCAACTAAGGAAAGGTATTCCGACAACAAAAATTATTTCCTGTATTTGCATACTTTCCAGATCAAAAATTGTTTTAGCTCATCTAAGCTTCTTTTTCGAATTTCGACGATAAATGCTTTCTACGAAAAGGCATCGCCGGAAAACTGTATACTAACAGCAAAAATGATTACTTAAATTTGCATGCTTTTCAGATCCAAAATTGTCCTAGCTTTTCTAAGCTTGTTTTTTCACAATGCGACGATAAATCATGTTTTTCAGATTAAAAATTGTCTTGGGTCTTCTAGGGTTATTTTTCACATTTAGACGATATATTTTCGCTTTTTCTGAAATTTAATCTTCAGAACAAATGTATGTTTAGAAAAAAAAATTGTTTGTGTTTACACGTTTCAAGATCGAAAATAGCCTTAGGTCTTCTAGGTTTGCTTTTCACATTTCGATTATACATTTTTGTTTTTTCTAGAATTCTATCATTGAAGCAAGTGTATGCTAAGGACAAACATTATTACTTGTATTTGCATGCTTTACAGGTCGAAAATTGTCTTGGGCCTTCTAGGTTTGTTTTACACATTTCGATGATAAATTTTCCCATTTTTAGAAATTCATAGGCGACACAACTTTATGCTAGCAGCAAAAATTATTACTTGTATTTGCTAGCAGCAAAAATTGTGTCTTGTATTTACGTGCTTTCCAGATTAAAAATTGTCTTGGGTCTTTTAGAATTACTTTTCAAAATTCGGATGAAATATTTTCGCTTTTCCTGAAAATTCATCGTCAGAACAAATGTATGGTAACAGCACAAAGTATTGCTTATATTTGCTTACTTTCCAGGTGAAAAACTGTTTTTTGTCTTCTATGCTTGTTTTTCACATTTCGACAATAAATTTTGGATTTTCTTTTAAATCCATTGCCGAAACAAATGTACCCTAAAAGCAAAAATTATCAAGGGTGAAATTTTTTTGAGATTTTTTTGTTGAGAGAAATTTGTAATAATCAGCACGTTGACGAAAAAAATTCTCACATATAATCTCATAAGAGCATTAATTCTTTCCGGAAATTTTTTTGAGTGCGGTCCAACAACGTCGTATTAATTTGCCCGAGCGGGAGGCGAGGGCAAATTAGGACGTTGTTGGAATGCACGAAAATAATTTCCGGATATGAATTAATGCTCGAATGCAGATTCGGTAAGAAAATCGTAACGCCACAAACCCTCACAGTTAGGTTGGTCTACCTACAAAAAATTTCCAAGAAATTTTTTTATTGTCTTGGTTACGGCTCGTGAACTAATTTTTCTATTGGTCATTAATGAGTGTCGTACGATTTTCTTAAAAATTTTTGCCTTGAGTGATATTTGAAAAGATTATCCAACAATATGGGTAGATGACTTTTACGGTGTTCGACAGCACACATTTTTACCGTTCTCCACTATTAAATCAATACTGGAACTTCCAACACGATTATTACGATGCTGTTTGCAAACTTCACTTTGACGTTTTGATGAAATGTCAGTCAAATTCTATTCACTATTTTGAAATCATTGAAACCAATGGGGCTCACGTGAAAACACTGCGACATTAGGTGTTTTCAAAGACAGTCAATTTTGGTTGGTCGTTTCTGACAAATTGAACAATTTTCATTGGTTCGGTTATTATAGTGTTGAATAATCGCTTGTATTTGCTTACCTTCCAGGTCAAAAATTGTTTGGTGTCTTCCAAGATTGTTTTTAAAATTTGGCAATGAATTTTCTGTAAATTTATCATCGAAGAAAATGAATCATTAGAAAAAAGAACAAAAAAACAAGATCTCTAATTCATGCATTAAAACAGTATAAATTAAATGATAAATACTCTCCTGCGGTCATTGATACTGAACTGTTGTCTAGTTTATCGTTACGCTTGTGATGGTTTATTCGTTACCACAGATAGCGAATCTAGGTTAATACACGTGTAGTACCATATTTCTTTAAAGTAGTAATAATCTCAATTCATATCAACAATTCTAGAAGTGTAAAATTATAACCGTTTATAGCCATAGTTCACTGAATACTATCGATATTTTTTTCAAGTTAATGAGAAATAATTATTTGGGAATATTCAGTGGACGTGAGATATTCGGCTAGACAATCAACGATTTTGTAAAGTTCAAGTGCCTCAAATTTGTCAAAGCTACCGCTGAAATGGCAATATTGCTAACTTATCAGCTGAAATAATCTATCTCTATTGAGACTAAAATAAATAGTCTCACGCTATGGGTTGTTTGAATATATAAATCAATACGTGTTAAGAATTATCTCTGACCAATTTATAAAGCATAGTCACTTATACAAAACACGTTAATAATCCATCAGATCGCATAAGTGTAACAGGAATCAATCATAATGTACAAGAAAACAGGAAGTAAAGTTTAATGAACTCTATTTTCTTGAAATTAATTTTATAATCTCTGTAATCCGTTGATTGCATAAGTTTACAACCAGGTTTTGCGGAAGTTGTTTATACTTTCACGGCCAGATCTCCCCGACCTCAAACAATTTACCTCAATATGGACACGACGTTGTAACCAGCTTTAGCATAGCTGATGTGTCAAATGGAACGCCCAAGATGCTTTTAATTAGATTTATAGTAATGAAACGCCTTTTAGAGACAAATTTTGCTTAGTATCCATGTTGAATTTTGTTTTAATAAAAAAGCATCACAGCTATTTCTTGGAATGCGCAGTAGTAGTAGAACTATGCTTAAACTGAGCCTTTTTTGCATTTAACCCTTGTACGGCCAAGTTCATTTTTTCACGTGCAAGGCCGAGCGGGGTAAATTTGCACCCCACATATTTTGGGGTTGTTTTTAGCATTGGCTGTGAAAAATTTATACAAAAACAAAACTTACTATTTATTAAGTGTATTAGAAAAAAAAAGACATATAATAACTAGAGGATATAAAAAATAACATTTAATTTGTTCCTTTACATTTAATGCAAAGAAGCTGCGTGGCGCAGATGGGTTAGCGCCAGGCTTGCATTACGCAAGTCCTCGGTTCGAATCCCGCTGGGGTCGGAATTTTTCCGTATCCTTGGCGATTAGAATCGGGCTCAGTGAGACCATTCACAGTTGGGCACCAAATTAACTGTGCTCTACTCAGAACTACAGACCTAAGAGATAGAGTAACAAGGTCAACACATAAACATGACACACACTTCACACAATGGTTGCTGTGCAAGCACAAAAGGCGCGCTCCAACTTTGTATCCCGAATCCGGGGCAAGTTGAGCATTGTACGGCCAGATGCAAGCACATGAAGCACCAGCCTCTACACCGCAAGGTAAAATGAGGGTAATGATAATACATACAATACATACATACATACATTTAATGCAACATATTTGCTTTTCGGAATGTTGGACACACACAAAGTGATTGCATTTTACACAACGTTGTCTAGATTTTCTGTCTTTGGTTCTAGAGCAAAGAAAACATCGTCCTTGACCTGCTGCCCGTCCTGCATCCTGCGAAATATCCTCTGATTGAAGTTCTGGATTAATGGCCATGCGGGGTGCAAGTGCACCCCACTCCTAAAAATCCCAAATATCTTCTTTTGTAGTTTGTTTTTATAGTGTATTATATATGGGAATTATTGGCTGGACAAAAATAGACAGCTACTGAGAAGCAGGAGCTGTCAAACAAAATAATAACAGAAAGATTTACAAAAAATTGGTCGTGGGGTGCATTTGCACCCCGGTTGGCCTTACAAGGGTTAAAGCAACTAACTTTTATAGTAGCGAAAAAGCGAATACATGTAGAAACAATAAGGTACTGTCTTAACTTTATGATAAGACAATAATAGTAACGTTAACACAATTATATCAAAGTGTTAGCTTTTGCAACAATGTAATTAGAATATGAGAAATTGTAGCTCCTCTATACACTTGCAAAATATTAGTTTACCAAGTTGTTTGAGCAGCTTTGATCTCATACCTTATCAGTGACCATGCGGTCGATCAATCAAGTTACACCAAATTAAAGAAAACCGAGAAAAGAAAAATATCATGAATAGTAATTTAACAAATAAAACTTCTCGTATGAGACAACCCTTGGGAGGCCGAAATTATCGCATGAAAGATGTATGCCAAGTAAGAAAATTATAAATTTAAAAAACCCATAAAGTAAAAGTAAATCGTTTTCTACTGTGTAAATAAAAACAGCAATATACGTATGAATGATACTACTATTTATAGGGTAAAAAGGTTCAGGTACATTTCAATTCCCCCAACTGGGGGCGAGCTGCTATAGGGACCATGCGTCCCTTTTCAGCCAAGAACGGGAGTTATAGGATATGTGAGAGAAAGGAGGGTGGGAAATGAAAGAAAAGCCAGGAAATGTGGAGAAATATTGCCCCAGCATTTGTATCAGAGAAAGTACTCTGCTGACTTAGGAAAACCACCTAAAAACCTAAATCAGAGCAGACGGACACGGGAATCGAACCCGCAACCACACGAATGCTAAGCACACGTGGCAACCACTAGTCTACAGAACTCGGTGATACTGTTATAACGTTATGGAGAGATAAATGTATTCCTGTGTTAAAATATGCAAATATGCTGTTAGATATCGACAATGGTTTAAGCGTCAGTATAGAATAATAAAAAAACTGAAAATGTAGTCGTTTAATACTAATCAACATCAGCTCTATTTTAGTTATTACAAAGGCACATACAAGGATTAGTACATGCTCGTGGAGTCAGTAATTTACCTTTACTCACAGATGATGCCAATCTATAAACATGACATTTACTAAAGTAGGATGAAAATAAAATGCATTTGGAATAGCTGTTTGTTATCGATTTATTTATAATAAAGTCAGATAATTTACTTACCTTTGTAAATTGAAATGCACTACAACTTACATTTTTATTAATTCACTTTCACTATTTTTGTTGCTCCGTGATTTGTGGTTTATAGTCGCTATCAAACCACCATCACCATCTTATAAATAGATACACCAAACGGTTACCTATTACAGGGTGTTGCTTGTTGCAAAAGCAACATAATTGTTTCCACTTATTAATAATAACAAGGCATATCAAGTGCCGCCAAAACAAAATGTGCTTTAAATCTGACAGATATTCATCAGTAGTACGTCATTTGTGTTTTGTAAATGTTCTAATAGTTGATTTGTTTTGATTGTTAAACTGTACCTACGTTAATTACTTGATGGATGGGTTTACCTCAGAGTAGTATGCTGATGGTGTTTATTTATGGGTATTGTGACGATAACGCACGTGGTGCAGCTAGAGAATACCGCCAAAGGTATCTAAACATCTATTGCTGCACTTACGTTATTATTAATAAGTGGAAACAATAAATTATGTTGCTTTTGCAACAAGCAACACCCTGTATCTAGGTAATCGTTTGGTTAAGCACATAGGTTCATATAGACTTTTTGTCTTCTTTTGGCATGAGGAATCTACCATTTCAGTTTGATTCACTAATTATGAATAACCCTGTATATACTGGTATCATATTAAAATGATTTTACTATAATGTGTATCACAACTTTTTATTGCTAAATGGATTCGATTTGATCTTTCACATTGAAACAATGTCGCATTATCATATAAAGTAGTCGAGATTCGCTCCAAAGTGATTCTTTATTGTGAAGTATATTATTCTTGGTAAAACCCTAGAGATGTAAATAAACATAAAACAAAAGAAATTAATTAAATAAAACCAAACTTCTTCTATTCACCTAAAGTATACATAATGTTAATCCACCTTAGTTAAACGTAAAGAAACTACACTAAACGACCATTTGGCAGATATGATATTGTCACTGATATTGCTAAATAACAATTTTATAAATTACAGCTGAAAGACTAACGTACAAATCATATATATATATGGCAAGTTAGATTTTTTCCATATTTGTTCGAGGCCCATCCTTCTTTTTGATGGGAAAGGTACAATTCTTCTTAAAGGAACTACACAGACATTGTTCTTTGCCAAATTGATGGAAATATTAATCTGAAGTGTCATCTTATTACTAGTGGTGGAAAAATGAAAATAACAGAACATTTTATTCTATTTCTATAGAGAAAATAATCTTGGACAGGACTCATTTTTACTTCCCTAGTCTAAAAGACTAAGGAAGTATTGTAATCGCGAAAAAATCACCTTCCGAGATTTCTTCAGATCTTCACGTTTCAGGGTCCCTAGATGAAGACAAACAGGTTTTCTTAATTCCTTCTGTCTGTCTGTCTGTTGGCGGTGAAGATAGTTTTACCCCTAGTTTCCTTTGCCTTTTAAAATTGTTTAGTGTCACAACGTCCACTTGCGAGGGAAGTTCTGAGTAAAACCCTTGACCGATTTTTTTTAAATATAGTATTATAAATCAGAAAAGCTTTCGTTAAGGATTTCCACTCATGTAGCTTCACTTAGAAAACGTAATAATGGAAAAAGTATATTATTCCTTCTTACGTGAAATGGATCGACCTTAAGGTTTTGAAAGTATATGTAACCAAAAAATAATACTATTCAAAATTTTAAATTATTGCAACCTATATGAACTTAAAAAGAAAGTTTTTATAATTGTAAGCAGACCCTCTTTGGTACGTATATTAAAGTCGATAATATCACTGATCATTTCTGTCCAAATAAAGTAAGGTTGTTAACCCCACTTAGGTGAGAAAAGTATACTCAAAAGCTCAAATACTACGTCAGATTGGACGGGTGCAACGTGTGCAACAATGGCAAGGACAAGGACAAGTTTAATTGGGTTTATACACCTGAAGATGAAAAAACGCGTGGCATGCAAATATTTTCTTATGTACAAACATCGTGTTAATAAAAATGACTATTAAATATTATTTTCTTAGCACATGGCAACATTACAATTATGAATTTGGAATGTAAATAGATACATAACTAATATAAATACACATATATACAAATAGGTATAATTCACAAACATTTATGAATTTTAATTTCGTTTTTGGGCATTAAGCCTTGCTTTTGATGTAATATACAAAGGGAATATATCACAGTCCTGCAAGTATCTACGTATTTCCAAAACAATACATAAATAGTCTACTGTTTGTAGACATGATACTACCTACACTTTCAGGTTCAGTTTTGCAAAAAATGCATTACCTTAGTAAATGTCCGTGGATCGGGAACGCGCCAGCCGGGATATCTACCACTGAATACCCTACGGGCTTTAGCACTATTTCCACCAACTCCGCCATAGACAAAGTTATATCAACGACCTCGGTGTTCGTAAAAGGAACCATTTTTAATTTGATTAAACACGTACGGGTCAAAGACACCATTGATAAATCCATTTTTAAAATATTCCACTTAATCACAAAACACCTGCCTGATTTCTTTTCTTCCTATAGACCAATTAGCCTGCTGCCTATCTTATCAAAGGACTAAGTTTTAGCAGAATACTAGAGGATACTCTAACCGATGACTTGATTCATGAGCACCAATTTGGATTTAGACAATATAATTCTACCACCCAACAGTGCCACAGGAGAGTTAACAAAATCTTGGAAAACTTGGGAAAAAAGAAGGTATGTAAATCTGTCTTCCTTGACGTAAAACAGGTCTTCGATAAGGTATGGTACGAGGGCCTATTATACATGTTGAATTTTACGTGATCCTCAAGTTCCACCGAAATAATCGATTCTTCCAAGTGAAATTTGATATTGTCCTATCCAACTACGAGCTCATTAAAGTAGGGGTCCCTCAAGGCAGCGTCTTTAGACCATTTCTATATTTAATATTTACAGCAGATGTACCGCTATCAAATGACATACTAATGGCGACATTTGCTGACGACACTGCCATTATGCGCGCAGCTTCAAACCCTGCTAGGGCAACAGAAAAGTTGCTAAATCATGTTAACCTCCTTCAGGACTGGCTCAAACAACAGTGGAAAATCAACATCCACACTAACAAATCGATACAAATATCATTCTTACAAAAAGAACTATCTATCCACAACTCAGCATTAATAATACTTCCAATGAAAAATGAAATCAAATATCGAAGACTACACTTTGATGTGAAGCTCGCTTGGAGAGCTCATATTAAAGCTCAGAAGCGCAAACGGGAAATAAAACTAAAGAACATGATCTGGTTGCTAAGCAGGTCACAGTTAACCCTTGACGAAAAATAATGTTGACTATTCAATTCACCTGTCATCTGTCAAAAAGTGACCAATGAAAATCCAGAATTCTGACGTTTCTTGACCAATCAAAAAAATATCAGTGGATATATCTTCCTAGAAGGTATTCAAGTGACTATTTTTAACAAATGCGATTTTTATTAGAAAAAGTCAATATTAGTGCTCTGTTACTATAGAAATTGCGTAGTTTGTTGCTAGATTTACTGAAAACTAATTTGAAAAGGTAGTTTGGTTTATTAAATAGTCCCTCGAATACCATTCTTAGTCAAAGTTAAGTAGATTATTTTTGCGGTGGTATCACTACTCATGTCCATTGCGCTTGGGATTAGGACTCGTGCTGTCGCACTCATCCTAATCGTACCAAGCGCAATGGACATTCGTGACACCACCACAAAAATAGTCGACATAACTTTGACTACTCATGGTATTATAAGTGACTATTCAATTCACCTGTCATCTGTCAAAAAGTGACTAATGAAAATCCAGAATTTTAAAGTTTCTTAACCAATCAAAAAAATATCAGCAAATATATCTTCTTAGAAGGTATTCAAGTCACTATTAAAAAAAAAGATTTTTATTAGAAAAAGTCTATTAGTGTTCTGTTACTATAGAACTTGCGTAGTTTGTTGCTAGATTTACTGAAAACTAATTTGAAAAGTAGTTTGGTTCATTGAATAGTCCCTCGAATGCCAATCTTAGTCAAAATTAAGTAGAATATTTTTGCGGTGGTATTACTACTCATGTCCATTGCGCTTAGGATGGAACCTAAGCTCAGTGGACATTCGTGATACCACAGCAAAAATATTCGACATAATTTTGACTACTCATGGTATTATAAGTGACTATTTTTTAAACAGTCCTATCAGCAAATAGTAATGATAAAAAAAATTAAATCGACCTATATCATCAAAATTACTCTGGTTATTTGCTAGTAGCTGATTACAGACTATTTTTCACAAGCCATTCAAATCGTTCTTCTGCTGTAACATAACTAGCTAAAAGTGGAGTAGGTGAGCAGCAGTTGTTAAAAATAACTGGATACTCATCTGGAAGCTCCATCAACCCTATCTACAACAGTAAAAGTAATCACGCCGAATTACATTCGTAGTAATAATTTTTTTATGATTTTAGCTAGATTAGCAACAAAGATTCGTGAATCTATTTAAAATTATCAAAAAATGTTCACCACTTATGTAATTACTGCTGAATAAAACCATACCTGTTTGGACATATGGGATAGAGCATTTCAGTCAAAAATTCTCCGGAAGATTATGGTATCATGGTCTGTCTCAAACTTAACCCCCCTTAATGATCTTCACATACCTCTTGCAAATGACGTAATCAGGTCATACGCTATCAAATATAAAGATCTTAACATTGACCTTAGCAACAATCTTATACGAGAGCTGTTCAACCAACAAATGGCAGACAAAAGACTCAAAAGGAAATGACCCGAAGGCATAGCTTTGTAAATTACAGAAAACCGTCGGTGGGCGGTCCTCTACTGAAGACAGAAATCCTATATAATATTTACTAATTAATCTGTATTTCGTTGAGAAGATTGTAAATTAGCAATCAAATTAAAACAAATATTTTCTTGCGATAAGAAAATCAGATTTGAACAAATTCATTCTTGAAAGTTGCGTAATTGTCCAAATTTATTTTACTTACCAAGCGGGTGTGTAATTATTTGCAGAAAACTAATAAATTAATACTCAAAAATATACTTACCGATTTTTTAAATACTTCTGGAATATTGCTATTTCAGTATAACGTATCCATGTTTATTTTTTTACCATGTATTTTGGAACATCCTGCAAATCACAGGAAAAGTAGCCATGCAAATTATATTCTTTTATTGAAGGTTGGTTATTGACCTTATTGATAAACTATCTATTATTAAGAGTTGCTAGAGTCAATTAAAAAAATCCAAGTGAAGGCCTTCTATGGCGAAATTGGTAACAAACAAGAAATTATTTGCCACCCCTTCGGTGTCCTCTATGTCGCTTTTGCATCAATCGCTCACGAATGCAACAAATTTCTGCACCTATTTTCTAATTTAACAGTACACACATTTTCACCAACAAAAATACAATCAAAACCAAGACCGTTCGTCTTCATGCAGGCTTTTAATGTTTTCCTGTACCGGTGATGTTCATATTTTTCGCTCAAGCCCGGCAAGGAGTTCACGGCCGACGCTTGTGGCAATTTTTATGCTCTCCGACGCTCACCAGGTAGAAAGCTACGCGAGTCATGTATGTGTCATATCGATTATCAATTGCACTTTCAATGTTATTGTAATAGTTATGCATGTGTCTCATTTATTATCAACTGTACTTTGGAGTTATCTTAACTGATAAGTTCTTATATATAAACTTGCTCATACTGATTCTATTTAGTCTTAGGTCATGATTTGTTGCTGAACGTTATTATATTCGTGTATCTCTGTAACTCCTATGTTTGAAGCATCACAGTAAAATAAAAGTTTTTTTTAAATTTGTTTCTTATAAAAAACGAAACTCGCGCACCCTTGCCGAGGCCTGAACGGTGAACTTTTGTCATCCACTGAGTTACTATTTTTTTCGTCATGTCCCCTTTTCGTGATTTGCATTTCTGCACTCCTGCGTCCAAGTCTTCACCTCCACTCTCAAAGTAGGTACAGTCGCGGAAACATAAACCGGGACAAGTCATGTAAGACCATTTTTCACAATTTGAATATTGCAATTTTGCCTTCCTAATTGTTCATGAAATCCTATCTACCACATACCAATGAACCAAAAAGAACTTGTTGATGCAATATGAGCAACTTGGGATAGCACCAACAATGAATTCATTCGGACAATTTAACTTAGGCAAATTTTAGTGTCCCGCTTTATATTTCCGCAGCTGTACATACGAGTAGTTTGGTCCACCTATCGTCAGTTCGTCGGTCCACACTAACTGAGCGAAAACAAATGAAGAGGGTGGGCGAACCGAAATGGAGGTGAGCTGCACATGTGGATGTAGTAATAAAGTCTAAAAATTTAAGCAGGTTACCAGGTATTTGTTAATATTTTCTTACACGAAGTATGTAAAACATTGTACATATATAAAAAGAAGAAGATCAATCAGCAAATTCAGTATTAGTCAAATCTAGATAGCTACGTAAATCCTTCGAGCAGAATGGAAAACAATCAATTCCATCTAATCAACTAAAAAACGTGAATTAGAAGTCAAACCATCGTGGAAACCGTTGGCGCTAGGACTACATTTCATCCTTCTCGACTGGCCTTTTACATCCGACGAGGCGTGAGAGGAATACTCTTAGCAGATGCCTTTAAAGAGAAAAATCTGTAAAAGGCTTTACGCAGAACTTCCCTCGTCGACATTGTGACACTAAATAATTTTAAAAATCAAATTGAGTTAGGAGTAAAAATATCTTTACGTTACTAATAAATTAAGAAATTTTCAAATAAAAAACAAGTACCGGTGGTCGAATTCAAACAGCAGACGGACGGCGTATGCAGCCCCAACGTTTTGTGGGATGTTGCAAGGGACTGGGCTCTTTATACCTGCGCTGCGCGAAGCACCGACCCTTCGAATTCGTGTGTCGCAGCTATGTTTAGTAACGCGCTAAGTTGTGCATTCTTTTTGTACCGTAAAACAGTTATTCTGTATCTATTGGCTCCCATTTTTGGTAAGAATAAAGCCTGCACTATGTACAAATTATTACTTGTATCTATTACAAGTTGAATAAAAAATAAACAAAAATTTATTTTTAAGGTGCTCACCCTGTATATATTTGTTTGAATTTTTCTCGGTTTTATGCCACGTATATAATGTGTAGGCAAAATATTGCCTTCCTCCGACAAATAGTTTTCGAGTTATAACGTCAACAGATAGACAGACACACACACAGACAGACAGACAGATAGACAGACAGAATTGGGAAAACCTGTTTTTCGTCATCTAGGGACCCTGAAACATGAAGATCTGTAGAAATCTCGAAAGGTGATTTTTTCGCGATTACAATACTTCCTTCGTCTTTTAAACGAGTGAAGTAAAAAAGTGAATATTCTGCTTGAAGTTTGATCAACTCTTAAGTACCAGATCCTTGAGTATCATATCACCAAAAGAATGTAACATATGTTTCCCGACCATTGAAGACAAGTAACCCACTGGTTTTGGTTCGATCTCCATATTCTTCTTTGGGTACGGTATAGATCGGATTCCGTAGTTTGAGTAAACATTTCCAATATCCCTCATTAAATCGTTTTATTTTTGCGTTCACTGTGTTTCTTACTTCTACATATGTAATTGTATCTTCAACTTTTGGGTTACTTCTACATCCCTGATATACAGTCGGTTTTTTACCTAATAATGATTGTATTTCTTTCGCCAGCGAGTTTTTATATTACTTACTACGATGAAAGTATTGTAATCGCAAAAAAATCACCTTTCCAGATTTCTTCAGATCTTTACGTTTCAGGGTCTCTAGTTGACGAAAAACAGGTTTTCTTAATTCCGTCTGTCTATCTGTCTGTCTGTCGGTCTCTTGGCGGTACAACTCAAAAACTATTTGTTGGAGGATAACGATATTTTGCATGCAGATTATATATTACATGGCATAAAACCGAGACAATTTCAGACAAATATATACAGGGTAAGCACCTTAAAAAAATTAAGTTTTGTTTATTTTTTAGTTAACTTTGAAATAGATGGTGGTAATAATTTTCACATAGATCAGGTTTTATATTTACCGAAAATAGGAATCAACAGATGCAGGATAATGTCACAAATAAGTCAAAACGTTTCAACAATAAGACCGTTCTGTTCAATAGAGGCGCGCGCCGCATTCATTCCAATAAGTCTGGATGGCGCAGTACGACAAATCAATGAGGTTACAATCGCTACGCAATTGCAGTAGAGTTCAAACCCCAGTAAGCTACATTATTTTAAATTTTCAAATTGATCTAATTCGCACGAAGGAAGTTTCGTGTAAACCCCTTTACAGATTTTTAGGTTTTCATTTACTTTACGCTTTTCTAAAGCTTCATGGGCAACGTATAGAATGATTGCTTTCACCTTTTGTCTCGTCTAAAAGAGGAATAAAGTACCTATTGTAATCGTGAAAAAATCACCTTTCGAGATTTCTTCAGATCTTCATGTTTCAGGGTCTCTAGATGACGAAAAACAGGTTTTCTCAATTTCATCTGTTTGCCTGTCTCTCTTTCTTTGACGGTATAACTCAAAATTTATTTGTTGGAAGAAGTCAGTATTTTGCATACACATTATACTCGTATATCTACCTGGCATAAAACCGAGAAAATTTTATACAAATATATACAGGGTGAGCACCTTAAAATAATAAAATTTTGCTAAGAAATGCTCTGTAACGCATGTAGGAATAGCCTATTCCCTTGCAATATACCACAAAACTTTGAAGTTGCATACGCATATGTATGTAATTTATTAGAAACGTTAAGATATTTCTTCCCCTAGCTTAATTTCTTCTTCTTCTTCCTCTTTTTGTATGGCTAAACGCCTGTTTATTCTGGGTTGCATTCATCTGTTTCCGCCCTGAACTTTACTGGTCTTGTGGTACTGACTGTCAGCTATCGCGCCATCTCTTTGAGGGTCTTCCTGGTGGTCGTGTTCCTCTGGGCTTTTCATTGTGTGCTATTTTGACGAGCCGATTGTCTGCCATCCTGTTTACATGTTCATTCCACTGGCGCCTTCTTGCTCGTACCCATCATGCCACGTATCCCACTTTGCTTAATTTGTTTTTTTAAATTATTTAGTGTCACAATGTCCACTTACGAGTGAAGTTCCGGGTAAAGCCCTTTGCAGATTTTTTTTATTGTGTCAGAATCTTCAACCTGTGCTATTAGATGTGGGTTAAGTCTAATTTTAAATAAGTTGTTTGCACTATCTTCCATTAAGCTATCGATGTTTATTTTCTCCACATACTCTGATACAGACACGGTGCTTATGTGGTGAGCTCCAAAACTAGTTTTTAGAGTCTGTAGCAAACTTCTTAATACAACTTTTTCTTGAGTTTTCTAAAGTAGATGAAAAGCATTTCAACATCTAAATTACTAACCCAGTAAGAGATATTTCCAACTGCATTACTCCGACAGCTGTACATAAATATATTATTAAGACATATTTTCCAAGGATAAAACTTAAAATAATTACCTACATAACGAAAACCTTTGCTTAGCTTCCAGAAAAAGGCACAAGAGCAGAAGTACTGAAAATGATCGAAATTAATGTATAATTTGAATTATTGATAGTAGTAAGTAAATGATGTTTTATCGAACTTTTACAGTGTCTCGAGTGTTTATCACATAACTTGTACGTGATAAAAAACGTACAAAAAGTCAGTCCTTTTTAGGACTAATCAGGAGTTCATTTACCTGAGGACGGGACTAGATCTGAAACTCCCGAAACGTTGTGGAATAAACACTCGAGACAGTGGAAAAAGTTCGATAAAACATCATAATAGACCACTGTCAAAAAATGATATCATTCAGTAAACAAATATTGAAATTTGTGTAAAATAATTAGACTAGTCAACTTCGCAAAATATATTTATTATATAAGCTTAGCTTAGCTTAATTTAAAACATCGTAATTGTAAGATAAACCCACATAATATTAAAAGTAGCAGAGACGATACGTTAGAAGACAAACAACAAATGATGGTGGACCGAACTTCAAAGCTGCGATATCAGCTTACTCAGACTATTTTCAGAGTTTGTCACAGTAAAATGCTAACCAACAAAATATTTGATTTAGTTTACGCAGCAGCTGAGATCACAGCGGATTTTTCCCTCGGTTTAAGACTGATAAGGTATCCTTCGCGTCGCTTCAGGACAGTTTGCCCTGCTAAAATGAAATCACGTTCCCGCCGTTTTGAGAACACTTTGTAGGATCGCAGTACCCTCGCCAAGACCACTTTTATTACCAGCATTGCATATTTTGGACCTAAAAAGTAACTCAGTAAACATAGGGAACTTAAAAATCCATTGAATGGTAACACAAACTGCTTTTCTGTTTTTTAGTAGCTAACTGTTCATTAGTAACAACAGGTAACCACAGAAAGGCAAAGAATTTGGAGAATTAGATAAGAAAATTAGAATTTGAAATTAATACTAACGACAAAATTTATAATGAGAGATTCTAAGTACATATCAGACTTGCTTTGTATTATGTTGATCATGTAAGAAAATATTTCCTCATAGATAAAGCACCAGTGTAAGTTTTAAGTCTGACAATCGCTATTGTAAAAAACGTTGAATTGTGAGTTGAACTACTAGAAACTTATAAATGAAGTATTGGAATATACTGAATATTATTATTCATACATAGAACCTGCACCTGGAATCAATTCTAATGGCAAATACAATTCAATGTTAACGATAGCATTATGCATTCACGCATAAAGTTTCCTACCAAAGGCTACGTACTTAAGAATATGTGTTTTCTTTAATGGTAAACTAAACTCCGTTCTGAAATTTTAATTTTTAAACATACGAGGGTGATTTGATATATATTAGCCTATTGCAGAAGTAACCAAAATTTTAAAATCAAAATATTTTATTGTTCAACGTAGCCTACTCTTATAATGTAACACACTTACTGCAGCGAATATGCAACACCTTTAAACCTTAAAAAATGTTTCTTCTTGCTCTGCAAAACCAGCCCTGCACAGTTTCTAATATCTTTCGTTAGAAGAAAATTTACATTTCTTCACAGTTTTCTTTTATTTGAGGGGATACATGATAGTTCGAGCGAATCAAATCTGTTAAATGACCGGGAGGGGATTTGAGTTATTCGATTTCTAGATGGGGATGGCAATATGCGACTTGGGTACAAATGATTTGTCATGCAAAACCCAGACACCTTTGGGCAACATTCCGTCTCTTTCTTCCACTATTTTTCTCGTTATCAATAATTTAGAACAATATTATCCAATCATTGCTTTATCCTTATCCAGATAATCAATTATGATTATTCCACGGCTATCCTAGAAACATGGAATAAGAACTAGACGAGCAGATTTTTGAATACGAAACTTCTTAGGCCTTGGAGAACCAGAGTTCTTCCATACCATCCATTGCTATTTTGTTTCTGGGTCGTAAAAATGCGCCCAAGTTTCCTCCATGGTAGCATGGATGCGTCCGCTCTTGCTTACCTCTGATTAACATTCAAGCATTTGGGGATCCATTTTGCACACACTTTTTATATCCAACTCTACGTGAACTATGTGATGAAATCTTTGGTTCTCAGATATTTCTTTCAGCCCAAGTCGACAATCTGATAATATCATGTCGTGAACTGCATCGACATTTTCGGGGGTAGATACAGAAATCGGTCTCTTCTCATCTTCAACGGAAAGTTACTTCTTTAAAGCATGCCATCCATTTTTTTCACAGTCGCATATGATTGGCATTAATTACCTAGTGTATTAGATATATTTTTGTAAATCTGCTTACTCTTTAGTCCCTTAAATGCAGGTGCTTGATACTCCCGTCAATTATAATCTACATGCTTTCTTTGAAATGTTATTGCACAGTAATGAGTCAACATTTTGAAGTAAAATTTCACAGTGACAATTTTAAGTAACAAACGACTTTCGGGATTGGACCGTGTCATGATTGAGGTCGAAGAACTCAACGTTTCGCCCACTTTCGTAAGGAGCTTCATCAGGAGGAAAAGCAAGAGAGCCCGGTAACTCAACGTGTAAACTCTTCTGAAGAGTTTCGCCTCTGGCGTGGTGTACACGTTGAGTTACCGTGCTCTTTTGCTTTTCCTCCTGATGAAGCCCCTTACGAAAGTGGGCGAAACGTTAAATTCTTCGACCTCAATCATGACACGGTCTAATCCCGGAAGTCGTTTGTTACTTAATGACAATGGTCGTGAAAGCCTCCGAAATCGATGACAATTTTAATTTGTCAATATTTATTCCTATAGTAACACAAAATGGTTCTATCGGAGGAAAACGGCCTAGGCTAACTAGATATCAATACCCCCTCGTATGCTCTATTACTATTTTATATTATTTTAACATCGTTACTTAGTAAAAAAGAGCAAGATATCAGAACTTACAAAAAAACATTATGTTAATTACCTACCTATAAAACTATAGCAGAAGAAAGTAACCAGTAACCAAACAAGTGTCCCAAGATAAACATGCAGATCAGTTCATAATAATACATCCACTCACCGATGCATGTTCTGGATCCTGCCGAGAACGGGATAAAACTGTATGGGTGGCGGGCTTTAATTCTTTCCGGAAGGAAGTTGTCTGGATCGAAGCGATCAGGATTGGGAAACTGCGTTGGGTTTCTGTGCACGGCCATTATTATGATTCCGACCGTGCTCTGTGCAGGCAGGACGCAGTTTTCTGAAAAGCAGAGAAGCCTTTTACATACTGTTCCAGGTGTAAATGAAAATAAATCAAGTCAGTTTGTGGTGAATGCTATATAATTAATATTCCTCTTCAGAACATAAAGTGTTAATCCAAATAGTGTCGTTATTTACACTCCACATTAATTTGTATAGATAGATCTAAGTTCTAATGACAATACCATGATACCATGAACAAAAAATTGGTGGATATAGTTTTTTTAAATTAAAAAATAAGACATTTACGCAACAGAACGTAAACAAAGTTTTAGTAACTATATATACATTCCAAGAAAACCTCGTTAAAATGTCATTAATCCGATAATCATACAAACAGCTGTAATAATTATATTTAAACGAATTATCCTTTCATATCATTAAGGAGTGCTGGAAATTGCTACTAATTAAAAATAATTATTGAAAAGTGCATCATTTGACAAGCTAAATATCATTTATAAAGCTGTAGAGGTAATCGTTAGTATGTATTAATTATATGTTGTGGAGGATTTCAAAATTCACAAAATGGAGGGAAGTAATTGGTTTACCAACTAGACTTTAAAAATCCTTGGTTGCGGAAATGTATACAGCTAATGTAAACATAAAAAGAAAATTCTTAGAAAGAAAAATTTTGAGAACGTAGTTTAAGTCTGACGTCAATATCCAGTTCTTGTTTTCTAGCTTTATAATGTACTTCGTCTACGTCAGTAGAACAAAATTTCCACTATTTAAAGGCAATAACTACGGAAAAACAGTTCAATTTAATATTGTATTATTATTTTAAAACTGCAACTTTATTTTCACATTTTATTTTGATCCAAAGTGAGAAAAATTGCTAATTGTTTTAACCTATTTCTAATTTATGCCAGAATGTCGTTTGAGAGCAATTATTTAGTTTTGGTTGTCTTTAATGGTAACTGACTTAAGCTTTTTAACAATGGACTGAGCTAAAACATAATTAGTGCAAATGTTTTGTCAGGTTTAGGACACAAGAGAGTTAAAAAATAAAGGCAAGCTCACTCTAATCACGCCTCAAATTATAACACGACGTAATGTAGAGCGAAATTCTGTCACAATCGGGGTTGAATGTAAGGGAGAGGGGAAATGAGCGCCACGAATTTAATTGATGAAATGGGAAAGAAACTTTCCAGCCGGCCCTCGTAGAAATTCGAAGTCAACGGACCAACGCTTCACTTTGACGGTCTGGTGAAACGTTCCGGCTGCTTGGAAACCTACCTTTGCTAGTCCGTTAGCTTCGCCGGCCATCTCACAATTAATAAATTTAAGAAAGCATGCACATGTATACCAACAAATATAAATATCATAAGTAAAAGTCCAGGAAGTTAAAAACAAATGCAAATGTATTAAGATTTAAGTATGCCGATAAATGTTTAACATGAATAAAGGTAGTTAGTAACTCCAAAATCTACTTAACAGTGATAGGTATGACACATAAGTACATTGGTTACATTGAAACGACAGTGGTAAACAAACCGCATAAAAATTCTGTATAACATAACGCAACAATGATGACAGTTTACTCTCAAAGTAGGTTACTTTCCTCGGTTCCCAAATATGGTTGTTGCTACGCATAAAATTAAGTCACTTTAATGTCAACCCAAGTGCGTCTCACAGACGCCCTAAAGTAGACAGATAGTAAAACAAATAGGCCACAACAGCTGAATGACGTACGGCGAAGTTGCTGATTCCTGAAGCCGAAAAGTCTCGCCGTCTCGTAGCTTTTTCTGCAGGTGGGTAAAGGACAGCATCTACTGCTGGCCGTGGAAACAACATTATAAAACGAATCCCCATATTTAGCACGTCAGAAAAGCTTTCTCGTATATATCCGCCAAAGTGATATTTGCACAACCAATACTACAATACAACGAAGAATATTGGTTAGGCCATAACACACACCCACCTTCAGACGTTGAGTATCTTACCATAAAACGCACCACAAAAAACAAACAAACAACGGCTTTATATTAATTTTGAAGACAACTACACGACACCCGAAGCCCTCGTGAAATTGACACCGCTCCCTTGAGACGCGGGAAAGAATGGCATGGCACGCGTTTGCTTGCTTGCCTTGTCCCACTCATGCAACCGATTCGCTCTAACACAACATTACGACCGCTTTTCCGAGTAGGGTTTAAATCACCAGACTAGTTTTTACGACGTTACGTCAGAGGCCGCATCAAGCACACGTGTGAGCGATTAAAACTGTACTATACTAGAACTAGCGGGAAACGTCTGTATTTGGATTTGAAAAAGGAGCGCGGAATTACCAATATTTGAAATAAAAGATGGAGAAAAGCGCGGATATTTGAAATGCAAGTGTAGGATATTAA
>OW679197.1:62237583-62457612 GCA_940337035.1 Agriotes lineatus | reverse complement strand
TCTGGGACGCTGGTCCGTCCGGGACGCTGTTTCAGCAGCCAAACCGTAAGAGATAGAGAAAAAAGTTATGGAAGTTATATGTTTGGAATGGTCATGTCAGGTCAGGAAACGAATTTCAGTCACGTGACACTTCCGGTTTTCGAGAAATCACGTGATTTCCGTCCGTCCGGGACGCTGGTCCGTCTGGGACGCTGTTTCAGCAGCCAAACCGTAAGAGATAGAGAAAAAAGTTATAAATGTTATATGTTTGGAATGGTCATGTCAGGTCAGGAAACGAAATTCAGTCAAGTGACACTTCCGGTTTTCGAGAAATCACGTGATTTCCGTCCGTCCGGGACGCTGGTCCGTCTGGGACGCTGTTTCAGCAGCCAAACCGTAAGAGATAGAGAAAAAAGTTATGGAAGTTATATGTTTGGAATGGTCATGTCAGGTCAGGAACCGAATTTCAGTCACGTGACACTTCCGGTTTTCGAGAAATCGCGTGATTTCCGTCTGTACGGGACGCTGTTCTATTTGAAAAACGGTCTTTTTTGTTTTATTAAATGAGACATTTGTCTCACTGGTTGCTAGTAACCTCTAATATAAACCATTACGCTACGCCACTGGTAAATTTCCGAAGCGCAGGTTGTCGATGACATATGAGTATTTCTCTATTCACGGGTACTCGACGTATGTTACCTAGTCACATTTTCTTTTGAGTCGGAAAGTTTCGAGGAGAAGGAAGACTCATTTAGCACGTGTTGCAATTTTCTTGTAAAACACACATTTGTCATTTATCAATCACTTCTAGCAAGGGTAGATTGCTGCATTACTAAAATTTCAGAACTGTGCAGTAACTACTTGTTAGTCGGGCTACGAATATATGAATCCAATCTCGTATGTTGAAAAGTAATATTGTATTCTATGCTACAAACAATAAATACTGCACATCCCTCATACTATTTAGTTTGCCAAGGAAGTTTTTGCTAAACGATTATTTTCACATTAGGAACACTGTTCTGTTTTTTCGAATTTGTAATCAAGTTTAATGTCGTCCAGTAGAAGCTAATTTACTCACGTATAGTTCATGTTGAATATGGATATCTTGACCTCAAACACATTAGAAACTTAATTTCTCCGCCAATCTGCAATGATTAGCCTGTTGCACAATTGAAACTCTACCTGATATAAATCCAGGAAGGCTGAAATGTGGTAGTATAAATAGTACAAAAAATAACCAGAAAAAAAAGTTTAAATTAATTACTTTATATTGTACTTCTAAGCAGTGCCTTAAATCAATTTTTCTACGACCACTACTAAAAGTAGGCCTTTTAGCGCTAGCTTGTTTCACTAAAAGTGACGTTTTATAGTTTACCCTGGTTAAAGAAATCAGCTGTTTACTTTTAGCTCTAGTGCTAAAAGTGAAGTGAGGTTATAAAACTACAATTTCGAACTGGAAGTGAAGGTGTAAAGTTATTCTAGTTACTTCTTGCGTTAGAGGAAAAGTGTTTTTGAAATAATTAAAGCGTTATGTAATGAATACACACAGATGTGGAGTATTAATAATTACATTTCGTAACTGACCTTGACAGCACTGGCTTCGCAAACATTCGCCCGCGCATGGCCTACTATTTATTATGACATAAATTAGAAGTGTCGTAGATGCAAACATTTGTTAAATCGATATTTATGGATTAATAACGGTAAAATTAAGGTCGTAGATAAAATATTGTATGCAACGCTTGCTAAAAGTCGTTTATGCACGAGACATTTTATGAAACTCACCCTTCGGCTTCGTTTCATAATTTTCATGTCTCGTGCATAAACGTCGACTTTTAGCACTTGTTGCATAAATAGCTATTAACTATGAAATGACATTTGTCAATACATTACATGATTTTTAATTGTTTTGAATTGATAGTAAGAAGAATCACAGATTGTTAAATAATTTCTAACAAGCGAATAAGAGACAGAAGTTAACATTTAAAAAACACTTTATTAATAAAATATCTACAATATTTAAAAACGTTCTATCTAGTACTAAAAAAACAACTAAATACCTATAATACAACACTGGACTATGCGTTAGTTGCTGAACAAATTATTATAAAAAAATTAAAAAGCCATACCATTATACAATTTTATAATGACAAGTTTAAAAGACGTTTAACAGCTGGCATTTTCAAGTTTCATTTTTATTTCCAAAAACACTTATAGTCGAATGTTTTAATATAGATATTTTTAAAAACACCTCAACAATTTTAAGCAATCTACTGAAGAACATCTACACTAAATTGAATTAAGACCATTCTAGCTCGCTCTAGCAGCTATTTTCTTCCTTGGCTCCAGCCTGATTTTGAACCCTTCAGCGCGTTTGAGGATGATGTCGCCTTGCAGCCTAAAGTCGCTTTCTTTTAAATCTGATTTTATTCGGAAGTTTCTCATAATAGTAGACAGAAGAATTTTAAGCTTCAACATGGCGTATTTTCGACCTGAAATGGGTTATCATTATAATTTTCTTGGATTAACGTGAGCACTTTGTGCTTACCAACACAACTCCTTGGTCCTGCACTGAAAGGAATATACGCATAATAGTGTCTGTTAACCGTGCGTTCAGGAAGAAAATTGTCTGGATCAAACTTGTCTGGATTTGGATAGATGTCTGCTCGTCGATGTATTCTATAAGTTCCAACTATTACTGTGCAACCGGCAGGAAGGGTATAGTCGCCGTTTGCTGCAAAATATTAATATTATTTTTTTCGAAACTCAGTATTCTGAACAACTACCTAATTTTACGTTTTGCCTAAGTTGACGTGCGACTACGGGAACGGGTGGATATAACCTAAGGGTTTCCAAAAGGCATCTTTCGAGATATTTCATTTCTAACGTATCACCAAAGGTAGCGGGTCGATCTGAATCTCCAAAAATTTCATCCATTTCTTGAATAACCTTCTCTTGAACATCGCGATGAATACCCATCATAGACAAAAAGAAGCTGCTACCAGCAGCAGTCGTGTCGTGTCCTTCAAACATGATGGTATCCACCTGCTCTTTAATTTCTTCATCGGAAATAACAACTCCATTTTGAGATGCTTCAATCATCAGATCTAAGAAGGCCAACCTCTTCTTTTCACCCACATCGTTGTCGTCCACGTCTAAATCGTCTTTAAGGCCGGCCGACTGTCCAAATGACAATCCTTCAACTACAGTCTTTACCTTTACTTCTTCCGGTTTTGTGGTAGGTTCGCGTCTTAGTTCCTGGGGCAGTACCGCAGTTGATCCACGGATTCCTTTGCTAAAAGCTTCCATTTTGCTTTTTACCACTTTACGAGTCAGGCCGTGAATGACATTTAGTAACTGATCCTGGATTTTGCCATATTTGCTCAAACCGAAAATCCAATCAGGTCGTAGCCATATTTTAGTATGGCGCAAGTGTAAAATGTCACACATTTTCATTACAGCCATGGCGTATTCATAACCACTTTTATCTTGAGTATTTTTACTAACCCCCATTGCAGTTTCTGTTACAATATAATACTATATTAGAAAAGAGCAATATTGTAAAATGTAATAAAGCTGTTTTAGTACCATTATTGAATTGAAAGTTATATGGAAAGCATTAATTATAACATTTAAGAATTAAAAACTTAAATACTCATATATAATTGACATTACAAACAATAAATTTAATGAGCTTATTAGTAATATATTCACGAAAACCTTACCTAATAGCATCTCTACTGTGGCTTCGGACATGTAATCATGGCAGTCGAAAGTGTTCCCTTCTTCCTTCCGCATTTTTTCTACGGTTGCTCTGCTGTTGGCGTTGAAAAGGTCAATAAATTCTTTTAAAACGTTTAGATGGAATGTAGGAGCAATGAGTTTTCTATGGGCTTTCCATATTGAACCTAGTATAACTATTGCTTTACACTGTGATACTGAAAATGTGGAAATCATACCTGTGCTAATAAGCAGGCCGTTCCCTAACCAAGGTTTGAAAAAACGGTATTCTGAAGATTTGTCGATGAAAACGTGGCTGCTCAAAATAATTTCAACGTCTGCGGGGTTGCACAAAAATACCATTAACTTCGGGCCTAGCCACAGCTTCATCACTCGATCGCAGTCGGACGCATGTTTGTATATATTTGTAAAGATATCTAAAAATAAATTGATTTTCTATAATTACATAGGATTTTAAATTGCTTATAATTTACACAAACTATATGGTTCAATTTTCGAGAGGACAAGAACAAAGTGGAATTACGAATTGTCAAGGAATATACGTCGTTTTTAAAGAGCATAAAATTATATGGTGTCGGTTTTTCTACATCAAACTTACTTTCAGTTTTCTCTACGTACTATGCAAGACAAAAAAATCTGGTGTGATACACGCACACAACTTCCTTTTACAGTGATCTTATAATTAGCCAAAAATTTGATTTTTAATTTTTAAGCATTTGTCAAAAATTTTCAAAAATTGCAAATTTTACAAAAACTGTACAAAATAGAGTGTTAGTTCAAGAGACAAATTTTCAACAGTAATTACATAAGTGGTGATAATTTTTTGATAATTTTAACTAGATTCACGAATCTTTGTTGCTATTCAGAAATCCCACTCGTGGACTTGAAGATGGAAGATGAGTGCTAATCTAGTTAAAATTATAAAAAAAATTATTGCCACGAATGTAATTCGGCGTGATTATTTTTTAAACAGTTCAAGTTGTAGATTGGGTTTGATGGAGCTTCCAGATGAGTGTCCTGTTATTTTTAACAACTCCTGCTCACCTACTCCACTTTTAGCTAGTTGTGTTACAGCAGAAGAACGATTTGAATGGTTTGTGAAAAAATAGTCGCTGTAATTTGCTACTAGCAAATAGTCAGTGTAATTTTGATGCTACTAGCAAATAGTCAGTGTAATTAGCTACTAGCAAATAGTCAGTGTAATTTTGATGCTATTGGTCGATTTGAATTTATTTCTCATTACTATTGGCTGATAGGACTGTTTAAAAAATAATCTCTAGAATTTTAAGCTGAATTCAAAAATGTAATAATATAAAGGGTGTTCTATTTAAAATACAAGTTAATAAAAAAAATAGAAAAAAAAACAAAAGAAACCCATTTTAGAAGTATTCAACTGAAAAATTACCTATCTCACATCAATACACATTAAAAATGTAATAAAAATGTAAAGTTTAAAAAAATCGTTAGAGCCGTTTTTGAAAAAATCGAAAAAAACTGAAAAATCACAAGAGTAAACACCTACTTCCGGTTATGCGATTTTCTTCAAAAGCTTGCTGTCTCATCTACATGGTACACAAAACTTATATAATATGAAGTTTCAACGCCATACCTCTTTTCGTTTTTGAGATATTCTGTTCACAGGCAGACAGACAGACACACAGACACACAGACAGACAGACAGACCAATGAAAAAAAAATGTTTTTTGGGTTCAGGGGCTCTAAAACGTGAAGATCTGTTGAAAACTCAATTTCGATTTTTTCGGGTGAATCCAATACTTCCTTTATTGTAAAAGGAAGTAAAAAAGTAATAACGGAGAAAAAAGCCCTATACGAAAGATGGTTAAATATAAAACCAGAAGAAGAATTATAAAAATATAAAGAAAAAGCAGATAAACGAAGAAATTGATAAAGAACAAAATGAACAAAATTGAAAAGAGCCTATCAGAAAATATAAAATATGAAGTAAGAACAGTAAGCACAGAATCGTGGAAGAAAATTAAAGCACTAAAAATAAATTCAATAGAAAAGAATGGGAAGAATACTACGGAAAATGATTGATAGACAGCAGTTTTTAGAAAATAATATCGTTTCAACGCAGAATACGGTACCTACACAAATAACAATAAAAGAGGAAGAGATAAAGGAGGCAATACAAGCATTAAAAAATAACAAGTTGACAGGACCAGGAGAAGTAGTGAATCAGCTAGTAAAATATGGCACAAAAAGTTATTCAGGATATTAAGAAACATGTTTCAAAGGGTAATCAACGGAGAAAACTACTAGATGAATGGACGGGGGCATATAAAATCTAAATTTTCAAGAAAGGCAATAGGAAAATTCATCAAGTGGCAAAATCCGAGAAGAATAAGCATGATTTACAGCTGGAAAATCATGCGTTAATCACAGGCAGATTGTCTGTATGTACTAGGTACATACGGTAACTACATACAGAGACGGTTTGTTTTTCTGACAGCACTAGCGGTCTCTGTATCTAGTTACCGTGTGTACCTAGTATGTACCTGCAGACAACTTATAGAGAACAATAAAGTAAATGACAGAGAACCACCTACCATTTATTTATATAAGGAAAGCATCTGACTTGGCACCTAGACGTAGACTGTGGAAAGCAATCAACGGGTTGGAAATAGAGAGACCTCATTGACGCAGTAAAATCACTCTACAAGAATCATAGCGTAAAAGTTAAAACAGGACAAAAGCTAAATAATAAATTTCAGACACCTATGGGTCTCGTACAAGGTTGTTCGACATCGTTCACGTTATGTTAAATATACCTTAAGCATACTCTCAAACAAATGGAAAAAATGTAAAGAATGG
This sequence comes from Agriotes lineatus, assembly GCA_940337035.1. Classification (NCBI taxonomy): domain Eukaryota; kingdom Metazoa; phylum Arthropoda; class Insecta; order Coleoptera; family Elateridae; genus Agriotes; species Agriotes lineatus. The sequence goes on along the minus strand of OW679197.1, from coordinate 62,451,057 downwards.
GGGTCCCAGTATGTGATGATGATTATCTGCATATCCTAAGTTTTGTGGATAATCCGGTGCTCATCGCTCAAGACGAAGAAGACGTTAACTTTAAGGTTAAGAAGCTAAAGAAAGAATGTACTAGAGCGGGGCTGGAAGTTAATTTCGACAAAACCAAATTTTTAACGACGAAGAAAGACACGAGGTACTGCAAATAGGTGAAAACAAAAAAATCAAGGAAACAGACAGATGTTTTATTTAGGTAGCGGAATAGCGAAACAACGAACATAAACGGGTACATAAAATCCAGACTAGGACAAGCCAGAACTTGTACATATTAAACAGTTACATTCGCTACTGTAGGACAAATATATAACAAACAACAATAGAACATGGTTAAAATATGTAGAGTATTATGACAATGGAACGGAACTGGGGATAATAACTAAATGAATAGATCTTAAAAAATCTGGTGTGATACACGCACACAACTTCCTTTTACAGTGATCTTATAATTAGCCAAAAATTTGATTTTAAATGTTTTAAGCATTTGTCAAAAATTTTCTAAAATTACAAATTCTGCAAAAACGGTACAAAATAGAGACAAATTTTCTCTAGAATTTTAAGCTTATTTCAAAAATGTAATAATATACCGGGTGTTCTATTTAAAATAAGAGTTAATAAAAAAATACACACAAAAACAAAAGAAACCCATTTTAGAAGTATTCAACTGGAAAATCAACGATCTCACATCAATACACATTAAAAATGTAATAAAAATGTAAAGTTTAAAAAAAATCGTTAGAGCCGTTTTTGAAAAAATCGAAAAAAACTGAAAAATCACAAGAGTAAACACATACTTCCGGTTATGCGATTTCCTTTAAAAGCTTGCTGTCGCATCTACATAGTACACAAAACTTACCTCTTTCCGTTTTTGAGATATTCTGTTTACAGACAGACACACACACAGACAGACACACACACAGACACACACACAGACAGACAGACAATGAAAAAAAATATGTTTTTTGGGATCAGGGGACTCTAAAACGTGAAGATCCTTTGAAAACTCAATTTCGAATTTTTGGGGTGAATCCAATACTTCCTTTATAGTAAAAGAAAGTAAAAATACAGTTGAAATGGAATGATGGAGAAGATGCTGTAGAGTAGTATAGTAGAGTAGATCTGGCGAAAAAACCCGAAAAACGAATTCTCACTTTTCGAATTTTTTTTTTGTGATTTCATAAAGTTGGGGTCCCTATTTCAGATGATCACTACGGGAAGACTACTAGTACTGACAGAAGCCCTAATGAAGAAATTATAAACATAATGGGTGTACAAAAATATGCTGCACGTAAAGTAGAAGAAAAGCAATTAACGTGGTATGGTAATATTAGAAGAAGCAATAATAACAATTGGACTTAAAAAATCTGGTGTGATACACGCACACAACTTGCTTTAATAGTGATTAGCCAAAAATTTGATTTTTAATTTTTAAGCATTTGTCAAACATTTTCAAAAATTACAAATTATGCAAAAACGGTACAAAATAGAGCGTTAGATGAAAAGACAAATTTTCTCTAAAATCTTAAATTGAATTCAAAAATGTAATAATATACCGGGTGCTCTATTTAAAATAATCAATGAAGCCATGGAAAAGGTTTGAAAGAAGGCGATTGGGAAGACAAAAAATGATGGAGAATTTAGTTGAGAGAAGGAAACTAGCGTCAATTGTAAAACATCCTTCACATAATATACACTGCTTTCGTAAAGTTATGGATAAATTCGTTAAAAATTGAAGGACTAACTTTTGGTTTGGATTTTATTTGAGCATTTTTAAAATAAAATACATATATACAGGGTGATCCGCGTAGAAGGTATACCGTCATTGATGTTTTTTTTTAATGGCAACCCCTTTTTTATAGTGTATGTAAGTGTGTATTTACGATAACCTAGTTTTACCTTGCGGTGTAGAGGCTGGTGATTTATGAGCTTACATCTGCCAGTACAATGCTCAACTTGCCCCGGATTCGGGATACAAAGTTGGAGCGCGCCTTTTGTGTTTGCGCAGCAATCAATGTGTGAGGTGTGTGTCATGGTGATGTGTTGACCTTATTACTCTACGCTTAGGTCTGTGGTTCTGGCTAGAGCACAGTTAATTTGGTGCCCAACTGTGAATGGTCTCACCGAACTCGATTCCAATAATCAAAATTGCGGAAAAATTCCGGCCCCGCTGGTTCGAACAGAAGACTTGCTAAATACAAGCCAAGAGCCTACCCAACTGCGCTACGCCGCTTCACTTTTTTTTATTAGGGAATTTAAAAGAACGCATTTTTACTTACGCTAAGCTAATTTTTGCGTATAGGTCACATGTCCAAAAATTAAGAAAATTGCAAAATACTAAATTTAAATTTAGGAAGTATCATTTTACTTTCTATCAATGACAGCAATCAATAAAAACATGTCGGTCGTCTTGGCTACTGTCAGACAGACAACGGTGCACAATTTGAACATTTAATTTAGTTGTTTTTGCAATTAATTTTGTTTTTCTAAATTTTTGGTCATGTGACCTATACTCAAAAATAAGTTTCCGTAATGAAAAAGGGGGTTGTCATTAAAAAAAACATCGATAACGTCATACCTACTATGCGGGTCACTCTGTATGTATACCTAGTTATTCCTTTAATTTTTAAGGAATTTATCCACTACTTTACGAAAGCACTGTATTATATGTTTTCATGTTTGGTAAATTATGGACATCAGACTGCCCTGTATATGAGTCGGGAAATAAATTGAATCCGATAACTTAAAAATGGCCGTTATTGTTAAGCACTTTTTAAATTTTTATAACCAGTACACTCACTATAATTGATTCAAGATGCATGTGTTTCAGTTGTGTGCACGTTTACTGTTCGTAAAGGCCTTAGCATTACTAACTAAGTTTCCTAGAGCCTAAAGTACTCTAGCTACTCTCAGCACCAACGCCCTACACCCTACATATTTCTATTCTACTTTTGATAGGCGCGTAAATTGTTACTTATAACAAAATAAGCGGTCTACTCAACATCACATAAGATTGACTTTCTGTAAAGGTCGTAGAAAAATTATGTGTATCTCTGGAGAGTCTGAAGAAAAATATCGTTTCCTCCCTTGTGTGTTTAAAGCCATGATTTTCAACTCACGCAGTAAACCACCCCCTGGATGAAACAATGTACTTTCCTCCCTTGATATACAAATAGCTATTAATTTTAATATTTTCGTTTAAAATTGAAGTAATACAAAATTGAGTAAAAGCTGAAAAATTATGTTTCTACTTTCCATTTCTAATCTGGAAAAATTTGACAACATTAATGAACAGTAATATCCTAAAAATTGCATTAAAATAACCGATCAAATTTTGACGTTTTCTGTCTGAGTAATTTGCTAAGAAAATTGTCGAGTAACTTTACCAAAAATTCCGAGCGCATATATTCTGTTCGCATGAAAATTGGCCATGGAAGTTTTTCCAATTTAGCTGTGTAAAATTACTTTGTGTTTAAACGATGTGTAAATTTGAGGTTATGGTTAGGTACCAATAATTTGAATTAGAAAACATAGCAAAACACCTTCAAATGCAACGTTGCCATATTTAAGCAGAATAGAAAATAGAACTTAGTAATTTTTGTGTATGTATCCAGTTTCAGTAATTGTGTAATTAGAGACATTTTTAATTTAGTAGTCTTACAATACTTCAGATTTTAAATATTTCTCCACTTGTACTAAGTAAGCAGCCCATCAAGCAACAAGATTCTGTTCTGTCAAATGACAGTAAATTTGTTGGAGGTTATGCAGGTTATACAACAAAATAAAAATTACGGTTCTGTTCATGTGCAACTTAATAACAAAAATCCTAGGTCAACCTTCATGCAAAAAAGGTGTGAGTGGATTATAGCTCGAGGGATTTTGGGGCGGAAAATTTACGGTTAATGTCACGTTTTTTACCACTGTTTTGACACAATATAAAAATCAATGAGCATTTACCATTAGTATATTGTATACAGCCACAATCATTCTTCAAAAAAAAAAAAAAACCTACCAGAGGAAGTTCCTACAAAATCGAGGGCATTTCCAATAACGGACCATCCCTTAGGCCCGGGTAGCTTTTCGGCGAGTTGGACCAAATTCCTCCTGGAGGCCTTCCAGTACAGAAACCATAGCAGGCCAGCAGGGACGAGCAGGAAGTACACCATGCTGATGCCTTGCAGAAAACCGGCGTTGGCAGGCGCCGCCGATGCTGCGCCACCCACAGACATTTCGCTTTCTCTGAAAGAAATGCACTCGTGAACAGAAGAGTGGACACTGAGTTCGCTTTCTCGTATTAGGAACTGCTCACCATTTCTAGATATTATGTATAACTTTCTTCGGCGTAATGGCTTCCGTTACCTTAACTTTCTTTAAATTTAGCATTGTCGATTAAATTCAGACACGGCCGAGGAGCTGCTATTGTTCCCAGCATACCGATCTTTATGTAACGGATAACTCGTGCTTCATTAAGCACTTTCCAAAATATTTTTGTGTGTAACTTGTTACGTAATGTATGTTATGACGCTGTTATATCACCATAACAACTCTGAATGAGGAAGTTGAAGATTCATGCTCACACCTATATGAACTAAAGCAAGAATTGGCAACATTTGATTAGGATTTTTATAATTATACGTGTTTACAGATCTTCAATTTTTACATTTCAATATTAATTAATATTGGCATTGAATAGTAATATCACTATACTAATGTTAAAAGAGACTTAAAAACCCACAAAATAGTATACTGAAAATAATTAGTGCCACAAACTTACAGTTAAATACAAAATTATTAATTACTTTAAAATACAATAACAAGCAAAAACTGAAATCGAAACCATTTCAATTAATACAGTGCTAATTACATAAAATATAATGTATTATATTTTGTAATAACAGTGCATATACAAATCATTTACTTTTATTCTAATCAGTTATTGATTAAAGCTTATATGAATGATTTTTTATTATTTAATGTAATCATACATAAATATATTATATGCCAATAATAAAACAATTACGATAATAAATTTACGTCTGTTAGAATAACGGAAATGATTGTAAAAGCCTAGATTTTGTATTGTTTTTGAAGAAAATAACTTTTTGAATTTTTTATTAAACATTCGTGAAATGTTTGCTTAAATGCCACACGTACGTTTAAAATGTTGTCATGGCAATCAGTATAAATCATAGATAGCATTCATAAGTCACATTTTTTAAGTATTCTAATTTCATAGCATTCTATTAGCTAATCATTACTTCAATTTTTAGAGATTTCTTAGTTAGGTTCAATCCCATTTCATATTTAATTATAAAGTACAAGAAAAAAATGCAACTAAATAAACTGATAATATAATATAATATAATAAGCTGATTAAACTGTCTATATGAAATATCTCGTTAGTTTGAGATATAATGGAGTAATATTCTATATGTAAAAAATATGTGCATATTTATTCAGACCTCGAAAACAATAGCGTAAGAGTTATATTGGCGCACTAGTAGCAAACACGCTTGTATATACGTTTGTGTAAACAACAAGAAACTGTAAACGTTTAGTAATATATAGTGGTATATGACAAATTAGTTATACGAGCATTATCTTCAAGGCTTGGCTAATGAACTTCGCAAGTTTCCAGTACTCTAATACTTCTCACTTCAGTTAATCTATCATACACGAGCTGAACATGCTAAGCCAAATGCCAGACGAATTTCTAGAATTCAGAAATCATGTATTAACTCTTTAAAGTGCCATTTTGTTCATGATCCTTACGAGATAAAAGGTTGGTTGTTCACACATTCGTATTTTAATTTTTCATCTTCTAACCGTATCTAACTTTTAAAATTTAAAAATTTCGAAAAAACGCACAAAGACGAACAAACACAATTAGCGAATTCAGATACTATACTCAATTTTACGTGATTAGTGAATAGAACGCTATGCAGCATCTATGCTAATTTTATTGGTGCATTTCGCATTAACATTGACTCTACCGTTAATTTAAGAGTATTTATTAAACTGTGTGTCATCTTAACATAGCAATAAAATGTTTATAAAAGTATGAAAGGAAATGAAATACTGTGGTATTAACTCAAGAATCGAATATTATATTAACTATTTGAAACAAAAAAATATAATAAAATGCATTCCCTGAAAAAAAAATAGCTAAACAGCTAAATATTACAGTACATTCCCGAGAATCCATATGTGGTTCATATAAATGCTTTCTTTAAAACTGATGAACAAAAGCTTCAATATCAAATATTTAATTAAATAAAATTTTATTTTAACTTACTATCCATGTAAGGAATCACAGTAAGGAATTAAATGAATCTAGCTACGTACCTTTTATTTTTTAATAATTAATCTCAAATGCCCCAGTAAGCACTGTGTCACTATTATTTAATTCCAATTAATTGTGATTATGCCGCTAGCACCGAAAACAAAATACTGGCCAAAAATCTGGAGCATTAGCTTTAAATACGAAAACCATCGGAACGAATAGTTTGCTGTAGGCGAAAGTTCAACACGTCCGAAACTTTTCGGGATGGCGGAGGGGGTCACTTGCCCTCTTCATTTTCCTTACCTTGGCAACTTTATGCTAACAACAAAGTGTATTGCTTAAATTTGCATGCTTTCCAGATTGAATTGTCTTGGACTTCTATGATTGTTTTTCATGTTTGGTCGACACATTTTTGTTTTTTCAGGAATTCCATCCACAATGTATGCTAACAACAAAAGTTATTGTTTATATTTGCACGATTTCCAGATCTAAAATTGTCTATGTTCTTTAGGCTTGTTTTTTCACATTTCAACAATACATTGTCGCTTTTTCTAGATATCCATAGTCGTAACAAATATATACTAATAGTAAGGATTACCACTTTTAATGTCGAAAAATAACACAAAGTTATCTCACTGCTTTTATTTCCAAATTGTTACAATTATACATGTTTCGACCAAACTAAATAAATGCAGTCATTCTCAGCTATAAATGATGACAGACTAATAATTAAAATAAACGTAACAAATAAATACACATTAAAATTCGTCCGACTTCTTCAAATCGTACGTGTTAAGACTGTTAAAACTGAAAAAAGGTCCTACGAATTTTAATTTGTATTTATATGTTACGTTTAATTTAATTATTAGTCTCTCTTCATTTATGGTTGAGGATGACCATATTGATTTAGTTCGGCCGAAACGTTATGTACCAATTTGGAGATAAAAGTAATGGAGAAACTTTCTGTTATTTTTCGACATTACCAAGCAAACCTACTTAGAAAATTGATTAATTAAGCAAATTATTACTACTATTTAACGCTCTCGACATCACAAATTGTCTTAGGTCTTCTAGGTTTGTTTTCTACATTCCGACGATGAATTTTCACTTCTTCTGGATAATGCTAAGAACAAACATTATTGCTTATCTTTGCATGCTTTCCAGATCGAAAATGGTCTAAGACATTCTAGGCTTGTTTTCCACGTCTCAACGATATACTTATTTTCACTTTTTTCTGAAAAAAATTTGTCGAAAGAAATGTATGCTAGCAGCAACAATTATTGCTTTTACTTGCGTACTTTCCACATCGAAAATTGTCTTAGATCTTCTAGACCTATTTTCCAGATTTAGAAGATAAATATTCGCTTTTTTATAGAAAATCATCGTCGAAACAGATTTGTGTCAACAGCAAAAAATGTTGTTTGTGGTTGGGTGCTTTACAGACTGAAAATTGTTTTACACATTTGGACGATATATTTTGGGTTATTGCATGTTAACAGAAAAAAGTATTGTTGGTATTTACATTCTGTCCAGATGGAAAATGTTCTCGGTCCACTAGCCTTGTTTATCAGATTTCCAAGATAAATCTTCACTTTTTCTTAAAATTCATAATCAGAACAAATTATTGCTTTTATTTGCATAGTTTCCAGAGTAAAAATTGTTTTGGGTGTTTTAGGTTCGTTTTCTACATTTAGATGATAAGTGTTTTCTCTTCTGGTATTCATTTTCAAAACAAATGTATGCTAATGGCAAAAATTATTGCTTGTATTTGCATACATTTCGGATCGAAAGTTGTCTTAGATCTGTAGGGTTGTTTTACACATTTCGAATAATTTTTTGCTTTTTCTGGAAAACAAAGTTATGCTAACAGCAACCATTATTGTTTGTATTTGTATGTTTTGCATCTCAAAATGTGTTTTGAGTCTTTTAGGCTTGTTCGCTATATTTCGATAAGAAATTTTGCGCTTTTTCTGAAAATCCTTTAACGAAGGAAGTGTATTCCGACAGCTAAAATTATTTTCTGTATTTGCATACTTTCCAGATCGAAATTGTCTTAGATCATCTAAGCTTCTTTTCGAATTTCGACGATAAATATTCGCTTTCTATGAAAAGGTATCGCCGACACAACTGTATACTAACAGCAACAATGAGTACTTGTATTTTCATACTTTATAGATGGAAAATTGTCCTAGCTTTTCTAAGCTTGCCTTTTTCACAATTCGACGATAAATCATGTTTTTCAGATTGAAAATTGTCTTGGGTCTTCTAGGGATGCTTTTCACATTTTGGCAATGCATTTTCACTTATTGTAGAAATCCATCAGCGAAACAAATATATGTTAACAAAAAAAAGTATTGCTGGTATTTACATTCTGTCCAGATTGAACATTTTCTTAGGTCTACTAGCCTTGTTTATCAGATTTCCAAGATAAATCTTCACTTTTTCTGAAAATTCATCATCAGAACAAATATACGCCGCCAACAAAAATTATTGCTTGTATTTGCATAGTTTCCAGAACGAAAATGGTTTTGGGTTTTTAGGTTTGTGTTCGAAATTTCGACGATAAGTTTTTTCTCTCTGTTATTCATTTTCGAAACAAATATATGCTAACAGCAAAAAATTATTGCTTGTATTTGCATACATTCCTGATCGAAAGTTGTCTCAGACCTGTAGGGTTGTTTTCCACATTTAGAATAAATTTTTGCTTTTTCTGGAAAACAAATTTATGCTAACAGCAACCATTATTGTTTGTATTTGTATGTTTTGCAGGTCGAAATGTGTTTTGGGTCTTTTAGGCTTGTTACCTACAAGAAATTTGGGCTTTTTCTGAAAATCCATCAACTAAGGAAAGGTTGTTATTTCCTGTATTTGCATACTTTCCAGATCGAAAATTGTTTTAGCTCATCTAAGCTTCTTTTTCGAATTTCGACGATAAATGCTTTCTACGAAAAGGCATCGCCGGAAAACTGTATACTAACAGCAAAAATGATTACTTCAATTTGCATGCTTTTCAGATCCAAAATTGTCCTAGCTTTTCTAAGCTTGTTTTTTCACAATGCGACGATAAATCATGTTTTTCAGATTAAAAATTGTCTTGGGTTATTTTTCACATTTAGACGATATATTTTCGCTTTTTCTGAAATTTAATCTTCAGAACAAATGTATGTTTAGAAAAAAAAATTGTTTGTGTTTACACGTTTCAAGATCGAAAATAGCCTTAGGTCTTCTAGGTTTGCTTTTCACATTTCGATTATACATTTTTGTTTTTTCTAGAATTCTATCATTGAAGCAAGTGTATGCTAAGGACAAACATTATTACTTGTATTTGCATGCTTTACAGGTCGAAAATTGTCTTGGGCCTTCTAGGTTTGTTTTACACATTTCGATGATAAATTTTCCCATTTTTAGAAATTCATAGGCGACACAACTTTATGCTAGCAGCAAAAATTATTACTTGTATTTGCTAGCAGCAAAAATTGTGTCTTGTATTTACGTGCTTTCCAGATTAAAAATTGTCTTGGGTCTTTTAGAATTACTTTTCAAAATTCGGATGAAATATTTTCGCTTTTCCTGAAAATTCATCGTCAGAACAAATGTATGGTAACAGCACAAAGTATTGCTTGTATTTGCTTACTTTCCAGGTGAAAAACTGTTTTTTGTCTTCTATGCTTGTTTTTCACATTTCGACAATAAATTTTGGATTTTCTTTTAAATCCATTGCCGAAACAAATGTACCCTAAAAGCAAAAATTATCAAGGGTGAAATTTTTTTGAGATTTTTTTTGTTGAGAGAAATTTGTAATAATCAGCACGTTGACGAAAAAAATTCTCACATATAATCTCATAAGAGCATTAATTCTTTCCGGAAATTTTTTTGAGTGCGGTCCAACAACGTCGTATTAATTTGCCCGAGCGGGAGGCGAGGGCAAATTAGGACGTTGTTGGAATGCACGAAAATAATTTCCGGATATGAATTAATGCTCGAATGCAGATTCGGTAAGAAAATCGTAACGACACAAACCCCCACAGTTAGGTTGGTCTACCTACAAAAAATTTCCAAGAAATTTTTTTATTGTCTTGGTTACGGCTCGTGAACTAATTTTTCTATTGGTCATTAATGAGTGTCGTACGATTTTCTTAAAAATTTTTGCCTTGAGTGATATTTGAAAAGATTATCCAACAATATGGGTAGATGACTTTTACGGTGTTCGACAGCACACATTTTTACCGTTCTCCACTATTAAATCAATACTGGAACTTCCAACACGATTATTACGATGCTGTTTGCAAACTTCACTTTGACGTTTTGATGAAATGTCAGTCAAATTCTATTCACTATTTTGAAATCATTGAAACCAATGGGGCTCACGTGAAAACACTGCGACATTAGGTGTTTTCAAAGACAGTCAATTTTGGTTGGTCGTTTCTGACAAATTGAACAATTTTCATTGGTTCGGTTATTATAGTGTTGAATAATCGCTTGTATTTGCTTACCTTCGAGGTCAAATATTGTTTGGTGTCTTCCAAGATTGTTTTTAAAATTTGGCAATGAATTTTCTGTAAATTTATCATCGAAGCAAATGAATCATTAGAAAAAAGAACAAAAAACAAGATCTCTAATTCATGCATTAAAACCGTTTAAATTAAATGATAAATACTCTCCTGCGGTCATTGATACTGAACTGTTGTCTGGTTTATCGTTACGCTTGTGATGGTTTATTCGTTACCACAGATAGCGAATCTAGGTTAATACACGTAGTACCATATTTCTTTAATGTAGTAATAATCTCAATTCATATCAACAATTCTAGAAGTGTAAAATTATAACCGTTTATAGCCATAGTTCACTGAATACTATCGATATTTTTTTCAAGTTAATGAGAAATAATTATTTGGGAATATTCAGTGGACGTGAGATATTCGGCTAGACAATCAACGATTTTGTAAAGTTCAAGTGCCTCAAATTTGTCAAAGCTACCGCTGAAATGGCAATATTGCTAACTTATCCGCTGAAATAATCTATCTCTATTGATACTAAAATAAATAGTCTCACGCTATGGGTTGTTTGAATATATAAATCAAACGTTTTAAAAATTATCTCTGACTAATTTATAATGCATAGTCACTTATACAAAACACGTTAATAATCTATCACATCGCGTAAGTGTAACAGGAATCAATCATAATGTACAAGAAAACAGGAAGTAAAGTTTATTGAACTCTATTTTCTTGAAATTTATTTTATAATCTCGGTAATCCGTTGATTGCATAAGTTTACAACCAGGTTTTACGGAAGTTGTTTATACTTTCACGGCCAGATCTCCCCGACCTCAAACAATTTACCTCAATATGGGCACGACGTTGTAACCAGCTTTATCATAGCTGATGTGTGAAATGGAACGCCCAAGATGCTTTTAATTAGATTTATAGTAATGAAACGCCTTTTAGAGACAAATTTGCTTAGTATCCATGTTGAATTTTGTTTTAATAAAAAACCATCACAGCTATTTCTTGGAATGCGCAGTAGTAGTAGAACTATGCTTCAACTTCTGACTGAGCCTTTTTTGCATTTAACCCTTGTAAGGCCAAGCTCATTTTCTCACGTGCAAGGCCGAGCGGGGTGCATTTACACCCCACATATTTTGGGTTTGTTGTTAGCTTCGGCTGTGAAAAATTTATACAAAAACAAAACTTACTATTTATTAAGTGTATTAGAAGAAAAATTACATATAATAACTAGGGGATATAAAAAATAACATTTAGTTTGTTCCTTTACATTTAATGCAACATATTTGCTTTTCGCAATGTTGGACACAAACAAAGTGATTGCATTTTACACAACGTTGTCTAGATCTTCTGTCTTTGGTTCTAGAGCAAAGAAAACATCGTCCTTGACCTGCTGCCCGTCCTGCATCATGCGAAATATCCTCTGATTGAAGTTCTGGATTAATGGTCATGCGGGGTGCAAGTGCACCCCACTCCTAAAAATCCCAAATATCTTCTTTTGTAGTTTGTTTTTATAGTGTATTATATAATAATAATAATAATAATAATAAATGTCTTTATTTCTTGCAACTAAAATAAAGTACATAACTGGTAATTACAGAAGTAATTGCAGTGTAATAGTTGCAGAAACCCCAAGGCGCAGTTCGGTCTAAAAGACCGCTCTTCCACTGAAACCTCGACATAATTGTAAAGTAATAAAACAAATCAAAATTCAACACTCGAAATCTACATAAATTCGATGCGGTGGTAAAGTTCACTACAGACCCAGAAGACCATGCCAATCATATATACTGTCAACGTTATTACGTTTCAATAGTTTAAAATAACACTAACTTCCAAAGCCAGGGAAAATAATGAACAACCCACCAACTTCGAGAAATAAAGTAGGTACACTTACAAAAAAAAATGTATCAGAACTAAACAGGTATTACTAGAGTTCAAGTAATAATAATAAAAATAGTAATAGTAAAAGTAAATATAGATGAGTAGATATACCATCCAACAAATAGCAGCCTAAGAACAAATGTTTTATAGATTACGTTAAAAACTGATGAGTTAAAAGTACATTTTTGTACCGAAATTTAAATTTCGATATAGGTAATGACCTCAGTTCAGGCGATAACGAATTAAAGAATTTAGGAATTTGGTAGCTATAACTTCGTTCGAAGAAAGCTGTTTTATGTAAAGGTGGAGTTAAAGTACCTTTAAAACGAATATTAATATTATGCACATCATCTCTGAACGAGATTTTGCGATATAAGTACGAGGGTTTTTTATTCATGATGATCTTAAAATAAAAACAGGCACTCAACAGCTTTCTTCTGTTAGTCATATTTAACCAATTGAGTTCAGACAGTTTATGTGATACATGGTCAAATTTCCTTATTCCGAATATTAATCGCATGCAAGAGTTCTGGACTCTTTGAATCTGTCTTTGCTTATCTTTGGTCAAAGAAGGACCATAAATTTGACTGCAATAAACAAATTGGGATAGAACTAACGCTTCACAAAGACTTGACTTGATTTTTGTCGATAAATAGTGCCTGTGAGGGTAAATTAACTTGAGATTCATGTACGCTTTCTTTAAACAGTTAGTTACATGTGATTTGAATCGCAAGGTGCTATCAATTATAAGGACTAGGTTTCGTGCTTCACTAACCACCGGCAAGACTACACCATCAAGATATAGTTTTACACGGTTTTCGATTAGCTTTAAGATAGTACGATTGCCAAATAGTAATACAGTGGATTTAGTTGGATTAATTTTTAAGCAATGATCTTTAGATATATTTGAAATGTTTATCAGATCTTGATTAATGTGTGATAGTGCAAGTTGGAAATTATCTATATGGAAAGAATAATACAGCTGAGTGTCATCAGCGTACATATGAGCCTGGCAGTGAATAAAATACTTAAAAAATGTAGAGGTATAAATCACGTACAAAAGAGGACCAAGAATAGAGCCCTGAGGTACTCCTCTAGTAACTTCTTTTGACCCAGATGAGCCACAAGACAACCTAACAGATTGACACCTGTCACTCAGGTAGCTGCGTAGTAATTCAACTGAATCATTGGCAAGACCTAAAATATATATGGGAATTATTGGCTGGACAAAACTAGACAGCTACTGAGAAGCAGGAGCTGTCAAACAAAATAATAACAGAAAGATTTACAAAAAAATGGTCGTGGGGTGCATTTGCACACCGGTTGGCCTTACAAGGGTTAAAGCAACTAACTTTTATAGTAGCGAAAAAGCGAATATATGTAGAAACAATAAGGTACTGTCTTAACTTTATAATAAGACAATAATAGTAACGTTAACACAATTATATCAAAGTGTTGGCTTTGGCAACAATGTAATTAGAATATGAGAAATTGTAACTTCACTATACACTTGCAAAATATTAGTTTACCAAGTTGTTTGAGCAGCTTTGATCTGATACCTTATCAGTGACCATGCGGTCGATCAATCACGTTACACCAAATTAAAGAAAACCGAGAAAAGAACTATCAGGAATAGTAATTTAACAAATAAAACTTCTCGTATCAGACAACCCTTGGGAGGACAAAAAATATAAATATTTCCATGGTGTATAGGAAATTATCGCATGAAAGATGTATACCAAGTAGGAGAATTATAAATTAAAAAAACCCATAAAGTAAAAGTAAATCGTTTTCTACTGTGTAAATAAAAACAGCGATGTACGTATGAATGATACTAGTATTTATAAGGTAAAAAGGTTCAGGTACATTTCAATTCCCCCCACTGGGGGCGAGCTGCTATAGGGACCATGCGTCGCTTTTCAGCCAAGAACGGGAGTTATAGGATATGTGAGAGAAAGGAGGGTGGGAAATGAAAGAAAGGCCAGGAAATGTGGAGAAATATTGCCCCAGCATTTGTATCAGAGAAAGTACTCTGCTGACTTAGGAAAACCACCTAAAAACCTAAATCAGAGCAGACGGACACGGGAATCGAACCCGCAACCACCCGAATGCTAAGCACACGTGGCAAACACTAGTCTACAGAACTCGGTGATACTGTTATAACGTTATGGAGAGATAAATGTATTCCTGTGTTATAAATATGCAAATATGCAGTTAGATATCGACAATGGTTTAAGCGTCAGTATAGAATAATGAAAAAACTGAAAATGTAGTCGTTTAATACTAATCAACATCAGCTCTATTTTAGTTATTACAAAGGCACACACAAGGATTAGTACATGCTCGTGGAGTCAGTAATTTACCTTTACTGACAGATGATGCCAATCCATAAACATTTACTAACGTAGGATGAAAATAAAATGAATTTGGAATAGCTGTTTGTTATCGATTTATTTATAATAAAGTCAGACAATTTACTTACCTTTGTAAATTGAAATGCAGGAGATCACTACAACTTACATTATTAGGCCCTTTACTATTTTCAATTTATACTCACGCCTTTCATAGCGTCGTTAAGACTTGTATGGTGCATATGTACGCTGACGACACGCAGTTATACTACTCATTCGAGTCTGAAAGGGTTTTACAAGCTTTAAATGATATACAAGTTGATTTAGACTCTATTTTCAAAATTGCATCCCAACACAGTTTACTCCTTAATCCTCTCAAATCGGTAGTCGTACTCTTCGGTAACAAACAAAAAGTGGGGGATTTAAGGACTCTAGTAAGTTTAAATATTGATGATCAAGTAATTCCAATTAGGGAAGAATCTAAAAACCTTGGAATAATGGTGAATAATAGCTTTAGATATAATTCTCTTGTGAACAATTATATTAAACGGGCTTACCTAAATTTAAAGTTAATTTATCCGCATCGCCATTATCTTCCACAAAATCTTAAAGCTCAGTTGTGTGATTCTTTAGTTTTAAGTCATTTTAATTATTGTTCGCAAATTTACGGTCCTTGTATTACCAAAGACACTTCTTCCAGAATTCAAAGGGTGCAAAATTCTTGCATACGTTTAATTTTTGGCATTAAAAAATATAACCGCGTTTCACATAAATTAAAAGACATACAGTGGCTTAACATGGAAAACAGGAGACTGCTGAGTGCTGCCTGCCTGTATCACAGAATTATTACAGAAAAACAGCCCATATACTTGTATAATAAAATAACCTTTCGTACAGATGTACATAATTTGAATTTACGTTTTAAAGGTGGAATAACACCGCCAATTCACCGAACTACAATGTACAAAGGTTGTTTTTCGTATAATATCTTTAAGATCTATACCGCTGTGCCACATTCTCTTAAAACACTTCCTCTTGGATTGTTTAAAAATAGATTTCGCCAGGTTTTGCTTGATAGTCAGCTTACTGATTTGCTTTATTCTTGATACTATTTATTTTCTTTTGTGCATCATTGATAATTAGCTGGTTCCTACAACAGCTCATTTTTTTTTTTTTTTGGTTTTTTAATTTTTGTAAGTGTAGATATGATTAATGTTATTGTGCTACTGTGTTGTTCCTGCGTCTTTATAGTAAGCTAATGGCTATCAGGGGTTTGGTGGAAGATCAGAAACTGCTTTGTAGTAACTGAACTGGATCCCTGTGGTTTCCACTTACTATTACAATAAATTTTGATTTCTTTAAATAATTAAATGATGTTAGTGGTGTAGTAATTTATTAAGTGGAAATAAACTATTATTATTATTATTATTATTATTATTAATTCACTTTCACTATTTTTGTTGCTCCGTGATTTGTGGTGTATAGTCGCTATCAAACCACCATCACCATCTTATAAATAGATACACCGAGAGTTTTTTCTGCTATGCAGGTGATTTATAATTAGTGAATCAAACTAAAATGGCAGATTCCTCATGCCAAAAGAAGACAAAAAGTCTATATGAACCTATGTGCTTAACCAAACGTTTACCTATTACAGGGTGTTGTTTGCTGCAAAAGCAACATAATTGTTTCCACTTATTAATAATAACAAGGCATATCAAGTGCCGCCAAAACAAAATGTGCTTTAAATCTGACAGGTATTCATCAGTAGTACGTCATTTGTGTTTTGTAAATGTTCTAATAGTCGATTTGTTTTGATTGTTAAACTGTACCTACGTTAATTACTTGATGGATGGGTTTACTTCAGAGGAGTATGCTGATGGTGTTTATTTATGGGTATTGTGACGATAACGCACGTGGTGCAGCTAGAGAATACCGCCAAAGGTATCTAAACATCTAATGCTGCACTTATGTTATTATTAATAAGTGGAAAAAATTATGTTGCTTTTGCAACAAGCAACACCCTGTATCTAGGTAACCGTTTGGTTAATCACATAGATTCATATAGACTTTTTGTCTTCTTTTGGCATGAGGAATCTACTATTTCAGTTTGGTTCACTAATTATGAATCACCCTGTATATACTGGTATCATATTCAAATGATTTTACTATAATGTGTATCACAACTTTTTATTGCTAAATTGATTAGATTTGGTCTTTCACATTGCAACAATGTCGCATTATCATATAAAGTAGTCGAGATTCACTCCAAAGTGATTCTTTATTGTGAAGTATATTATTCTTGGTAAAACCCTAGAGATATATATAAACATAAAACAAAAGAAATTAATTAAATAAAACCAAACTTCTTCTATTCACCTAAAGTATACATAATGTTAATCCACCTTAGTTAAACGTAAAGAAACTACACTTAACGACCATTTGGCAGATATGATATTGTCACTGATATTTCTAAATAACAATTTTATAAATTACAGCTGGAAGACTAACGTACAAATCATATATATATATGGCAAGTTAGAGTTTTTCCATATTTGTTCGACACCCATCATTCTTTTTGATGGGAAAGGTACAATTCTTCTTCTTAAAGGAACTACACAGACATTGTTCTTTGTCAAATTGATGGAAATATTAATCTGAAGTATCATCTTATTACTAGTGGTGGAAAAATGAAAATAACAGAACATTTTATTCTATTTCTATAGAGAAAACAATCTTGGATAGGACTCATTTTTACTTCCCTCGTCTAAAAGACTAAGGAAGTATTGTAATCGCGAAAAAATCACTTCCCAAGATTTCTTCAGATCTTCACGTTTTAGGGTCCCTAGATGAAGACAAACAGGTTTTCTTAATTCCTTCTGTCTGTTTGTCTGTTGGCGGTGAAGATAGTTTTACCCCTAGTTTTCTTTGCCTTTTAAAATTGTTTAGTGTCACAACGTCCACTTGCGAGGGAAGTTCTGAGTAAAACCCTTGACCGATTTTTTTAAAATATAGTATTATAAATCAGAAAAATTTTCGTTAAGGATTTCCACTCATGTAGTTTCACTTAGAAAACGCAATAATGGAAAAAGTATATTATTCCTTCTTACGTGAAATGAATCGACCTTAAGGTTTTGAAAGTATCTGTACCCAAAAAATAATACTATTCAAAATGTTAAATTATTGCAACCTATATGAACTTAAAAAGGAAGTTTTTATAATTGTAAGCATACCCTCTTTGGTACGTATATTAAAGTCGATAATATCACTGATCATTTCTGTCCAAATAAAGTAAGGTTGTTAACCCCACTTAGGTGAGAAAAGTATACTCAAAAGCTCAAATACTACGTCAGATTGGACGGGTGCAACGTTTGCAACAATGGCAAGGACAAGGACAAGTTTAATTGGGTTTATACACCTGAAGATGAAAAAACGCGTGGCATGCAAATATTTTCTTATGTACAAAAATCGTGTTAATAAAAATGACTATTAAATATTATTTTCTTAGCATATGGCAACATCACAATTATGAATTTGGAATGTAAATAGATACATAACGAATATAAATACACATATATACAAATAGGTATAATTAACAAACATTTATGAATTTTAATTTCGTTTTTGGGCATTAAGCCTTGCATTTGATGTAATATACAAAGAGAATATATCACAGTCCTGCAAGTATCTACGTATTTCCAAAACAATACATAAATAGTCTACTGTTTGTAGACATGATACTATCTATGTTTACAAATTTCGACAAAACTATGGTCTTCTATGAAAAAAATCTGACACGTTCAAAAATCTGCATTGACGGTCAAGCTACTGAACAAGTAAGTAGCATGGTATAAGATAATATAACTTACATTTTTGGTTTTAATGCATGGATATATAACATTTATGTGAAAACCCCAAAAACTCAGTATTGTAACGACAACTATGACTGTCCCGCTCGTCTCATTAAATTACTAATTATAGAAGTATTTTTCTTTTTAAATCATTTAGTCACACACTTTCAGGTTCAGTTTTGCAAAAAATGCATTACCTTCGTAAATGTCCGTGGATCGGGAACGCGCCAGCCGGGATATCCTACGGGCTTTAGCACTATTTCCACCAACTCCGCCATAGACAAAGTTATATCAACGACCTCGGTGTTCGTAAAAGGAACCATTTTTAATTTGATTAAACACGTACTGGTCAAAGAAACCATTGATAAATCCATTTTAAAAATATTCCACTTAATCACAAAACACCTTAGGCAATATAATTCTACCACCCAACAGTGCCACAGGAGAGTTAACAAAATCTTGGAAAACTTGGGAAAAAAGAAGGTATGTAAATCTGTCTTCCTTGACGTAAAACAGGTCTTCGATAAGGTATGGTACGAGGGCCTATTATACATGATGAATTTTACGTGATCCTCAAGTTCCACCGAAATATTCGATTCTTCCAAGTGAAATTTGATATTGTTCTATCCAACTACGAGCTCAGTAAAGTAGGGATCCCTCAAGGCAGCGTGTTTGGACCATTTCTATATTTAATAGTTACAGCAGATGTGCCGCTATCAAATGACATACTAATGGCGACATTTGCTGACGACACTGCCATTATGCGCGCAGCTTCAAACTCCGCTAGGGCAACAGAAAAGTTGCTAAATCATGTTAACCTCTTTCAGGACTGGCTCAAACAGAGGTGGAAAATCAACATCCACACTAACAAATCGGTACAAATATCATTCTTACAAAAAGAACTATCTATCCACAACTCAGCATTAATAATACTTCCAATGAAAAATTAAATCAAATATCTAAGACTACACTTTGATGTGAAGCTTACTTGGAGAGCTCATATTAAAGCTCAGAAGCGCAAACGGGAAATAAAACTAAAGAACATGATCTGGTTGCTAAGCAGGTCACAGTTAACCCTTGACGAAAAATAATGTTGACAATTCACCTGTCAGCTGTCAAAAAGTGACTAATGAAAATCCAGAATTTTAACGTTTCTTAACCAACCAAAAAAATATCAGCGAATATATCTTCCTAGAAGGTATTCAAGTCACTATTTAAAAAAAAAATGATTTTTATTAGAAAAAGTCAATATTAGTGTTCTGTTACAATAGAACTTGCGTAGTTTGTTGCTAGATTTACTGAAAACTAATTTGAAAAGTAGTTTGGTTCATTGAATAGTCCCTCGAATGCCATTCTTAGTCAAAATTAAGTAGAATATTTTTGCGGTGGTATTACTACTCATGTCCATTGCGCTTAGGATGGAACCTAAGCTCAGTGGACATTCGTGATACCACAGCAAAAATATTCGACATAATTTTGACTACTCATGGTATTATAAGTGATTATTTTTTAAACAGTCCTATCAGCAAATAGTAATGAGAAAAAAAATCAAATCGACCTATAGCATCAAAATTACTCTGGTTATTTGCTAGTAGCTGATTACAGCGACTATTTTTCACAAGCCATTCAAATCGTTCTTCTGCTGTAACATAACTAGCTAAAAGTGGAGTAGGTGAGCAGCAGTTGTTAAAAATAACTGGATACTCATCTGGAAGCTCCATCAACCCTATCTACAACAGGACTATTTAAAAAGTAATCACACCGAATTACATTCGTAGTAATAATTTTTTATTCGCAATCACATTGTAATGTGTCAATTTCATGACATGACAACAGCTGGGAACTAGCTGATTACTTGAAACTAGCCAGGAAATTATTACATACCCCGAAATATATTACATACCTGAAGAGTGGGGTGTTTCCATGGTAACAAAACATTGAGTGGGTTGTTTTCATGGTAACAAAAATATTAGCTACATCAAGATATCGATTATTCAGAATTCAATTGTAGTTATTTTTAAAATTAGATGATTGCAAATAAAATAGTATACATACCACGGTGGAAAGTTTCATCCCTGTCTCGAGATAAAGTTAACCTCGACGCTACGCGTCTCGGTAAACTACCTAATCTCTCGACAGTAATGAAACACTTCCCACCTCGGTATGTAATATACTATTATGATTTTAACTAGATTAGCAACAAAGATTCGTGAATCTATTTAAAATTATCAAAAAATGTTCACCACTTATGTAATTACTGTTGAATAAAACCATACCTGTTTGGACATATGGGATAGAGCATTTCAGTCAAAAATTCTCCGGAAGATTATGGTATCATGGTCTGTCTCAAACTTAACCCCCCTTAATGATCTTCACATACCTCTTGTAAATGACGTAATCAGGTCATACGCTATCAAATATAAAGATCGTAACAGTGACCGTAGCAACAATCTTATACGAGAGCTGTTCAACCAACCAATGGCAGACAAAAGACTCAAAAGGAAATGGCCCGAAGGCATAGCTTTGTAAATTACAGAAAACCGTCGGTGGGCGGTCCTCTACTGAAGACACAAATCCTATATAATATTTACTAATTAATCTGTATTTCGTTGAGAAGATTGTAAATTAGCAATCAAATTAAAACAAATATTTTCTTGCGATAAGAAAATCAGATTTGAACAAATTCATTCTTGAAAGTTGCGTAATTGTCCAAATTTATGTTGCTTACCAAGCGGGTGTGTAATTATTTGCAGAAAACTAATAAATTAATACTCAAAAATATACTTACCGATTTTTAAATACTTCTGGAATATTGCGATTTCAGTATAACATATCCATGTTTATTTTTTACCATGTATTTTGGAACATCCTGCAAATCACAGGAAAAGTAGCCATGCAAAATAGTGTAGGTGGTTATAACCCGTCCTCTGTTTTCCGATGTTCGAGGGTCGGTAAGTTCAAGTTTTTCAAGCGTTCTTCGTGTGATAAAGCTAAATAATTCTTTAGACATTTTATGGCATTTCGTTGCACTTTTTTCCAATAAAACTGTTCTCCCAAGATGAAAATACCGGATAACGTCTATATACGCTATAATAGAAGGCATCTTTTGCAATTAAGGGTACGTACCATGACGCACACCACTGGAGTCGAACGCAATCAAATGTCAGTTAGAGGGTTTCCATATAGTTTTAAATCGTCTGCATAAAACGAATTTATAGATTGAATATTGTGTTACAAGGCAGATGTACTTATACAAAAGAAAGACGATTGGCCCCAGAACGCTACTGTGAGGCGCTCACGAGGGTGACGTGAGACTGTAAGAAGAACTTGCATTCACACTAACTCTAAATGTCCTACTGTATATAAAGGCTTCGATCCATTTCAATATTTCCCTCTAAATGTTCCAGTTTATAGAGCAATCGACGGCGTGGTACTTTATCGAACGCTTTCGACAAGTCCAAATCAATCAAGTCAATTGGGTTATTGTTAATCACGATTTGTTATTTCACTCCACTGGTGGATGTAGGCTTTTCCCATTTCATACTATTTCTATACCGGGTGACAATGAGACTAGGGCCATGCTTATATCTTCTTTATTTATGAATCGATTTGGATAAAATTTTATACCAAGATACTAGACATAATTTCTGATTGGCTGATAGATATAGTCAAAATGGTTAACTTTCGGTTTTAACGGAAATCTAACTTTGTTTTTTTAAATAGAACACCCTGTATATTTTATATTTTTTTGCATCTACGAGTCAAATTACATATGCTAGTCTTGCCAAATATATTTTTTTTTAAACAAAACATTAATTTTTTTATTAATTTTCAGTTTCAGATAAAGATAAAGTAGTGCATGATGCATATCGTTAGATTGGTAATTACATTTTCTATCTAATGGCAAAATGGCCCTTAGTAGGTGCCATTTAAAAAAAGTGACTTTTTCTTAAAACACGAGTTTAGCAAATTATATTCTTTTATTAAAGGTTTGTTAAGCGCCAGCGTGACTCGGTGGTTAGAGCATTGCACTGCGGCGCGGAAGTATGGAGTTCAAATCCAAGATCGATGCCTGGCGGGCGGCCTACCCAGTCGCTTTAAATAATTGGGAACCTGAGTTCGAAAGAATAAGGGGTAATAATGCGGTTGTCTAATGCGTGATGCTCACCACATCACCACGTGTCATGAATTTGACACGCGTCAGCCGGTTGTGAGAGCGAGAATACGGAAGCTTTGACCTTCCACCTTTCAGGCCAAGCTCCTTCATAGGGTGTTAGTGCCTCACCATTATTATTAAAGGTTTTTATTGACCTTATTGATAAAATAGCTATTATTAAGAGTTGCTAGAGTCAATTAGAAAATAATTTTCCAAGTCAAGGCCTTCTATGGTAAAAAATAAAATCTAAAAAATTTGGCAAGACTATTATATGTAATTTGACTGATAGAATCAGAAAAACATAAAATATACAGGGTGTTCCATTTAAAAAATCAAAGTTGGTATCATTTCCGGTAAAACAGGAAGTCAGCCATTTTGACTACATCTATGAGCCAATCAGAAATTATGTCTAGCATCTTGGTGTAAAATTTTATCTAAATCGATTCATAAATAAAGAAAATATAAGCATGACCCTAGTCTCATTGTGACCCGGTATATCGTGAGTAGTAACAATAGCAGCAAACGAATTGAAATTAACGATTATTTTGGCGAGGGCGAAATTGGTAACAAACAAGAAATTATTTGCCACCCCTTCGGTGTCCTCTATGTCGCCTTTGCATCAATCGCTCACGAATGCAACAAATTTCTGCACCTATTTTCTAATTTAACAGTACACACATTTTCACCAACAAAAATACAATCAAAACCACGACCGTTCGTCTTCATGCAGGCTTTTAATGTTTTCCTGTACCAGTGATGTTCATATGTTTCGCTCAAGCCCGGCGAGCAGGTAGAAACTGTAGAAAGCTACGCGAGTCATGTATGTGTCATATCGATTATCAATTGCACTTTGAATGTTATTGTAATAGCCATGCATGTGTCTCATTTATTATCAACTGTACTTTTTATGTTATCTTAACTCTTAAGTTCTTATATATAAACTTGCTCGTACTGATTCTATTTAGTCTTATGTCATGATTTGTTGCTGAACGTTATTATATTCGTGTATCTCTGTAACTCCTATGTTTGAAACAACATAGTAAAATAAAAGTTTTTTTTAAAATTTGTTTCTTATAAAAAACGAAACTCGAGCACCCTTGCCGAGGCCTGAACGGTGAACTTTTGCCATCCACTGAGTTACTATTTTTTTCGTCATCTCCCCTTTTCGTGATTTGCATTTCTGCACTCCTGCGTCCAAGTCTTAACCTCCACTCTAAAAGTAGGTACATAGTTTGGTCCACCTATCGTCAGTTCGTCGGGCCACACTAACTGGTCGAAAACTTAAGAAATGAAGAGGGTGGGCGCACCGAAATGGAGGTGAGCTGCACATGTGGATGTAGTAATAAAGTCTAAAAATTTAGGCAAGTTACCAGGTATTTGTTAATATTTTCTTACACGAAGTATGTAAAACATTGTACATATATAAAAAGAAGAAGATCAATCAGCAAATTCAGTATTAGTCAAATCTAGATAGCTACGTAAATCCTTCGAGCAGGATGGAAAACAGTCAATTCCATCTATTCAACTAAAAAACGTGAATTAGAAGTCAAACCATCGTGAAAACCGTTGGCGCTAGGACTACATTTCATCCTTCTCGACTGGCCTTTTACATCCGACGAGGCGTGAGAGGTATACTCTTAGCAGATGCCTTTAAAGGTAAAAATCTGTAAAAGGCTTTACACAGAACTTCCTCGTCGACATTGTGACACTAAATAATTTTAAAAATCAAATTAAGTTAGGAGTAAAAATATCTTTACGTTACTAATAAATTAAAGAAATTTTCAAATATAAAAAAACGTTACCGGTGGTCGAATTCGAACAGCAGACGGACCGCGTATGCAGCCCCAACGTTTTGTGGGATGTTGCAAGGGACTGGGCTATTTTTACCTGCGCTACGCGAAGCACCGACCCTTCGAATTCGTGTGTCGCAGCTATATTTAGTAACGCGCTAATTTGTGCATTCTTTTTGTACCGTAAAACAGTTATTCTGTATCTATTGGCTCCCATTTTTGGTAAGAGTAAAGCCTGCACTGTCTACAAATTATTACTTGTATCTATTACTTAGTTGAATAAAAAATAAACAAAACTTAATTTTTAAGGTGCTCACCCTGTATATATTTGTTTGAAATTTTCTCGGTTTTATGCCACGTATATAATGTGTAGGCAAAATATTGCCTTCCTCTGACGAAAAGTGTTCGAGACAGACAGACAGATAGACAGACAGAATTGGGAAAACTTGTTTTTCGTCATCTAGGGACCCTGAAACATGAAGATCTGTAGAAATCTCAAAAGGTGATTTTTTCGCGATTACAATACTTCCTTCGTCTTTTCAACGAGTGAAGTAAAAAAGTGAATATTCTGCTTGGAGTTTGATCAACTCTTAAGTACCAGATCCTTGAGTATCATATCACCAAAAGAATGTAACATATGTTTCCCGACCATTGAAGACAAGTAACCCACTGGTTTTGGTTCGATCTCCATATTCTTCTTTGGGTACGGTATAGATCGGATTCCGTAGTTTGAGTAAACATTTCCAATATCCCTCATTGAATCGTTTTATTTTTGCGTTCACTGTGTTTCTTACTTCTACATATGTAATTGTTTCTTCAACTATTGGGTTACTTCTACATCCCAGATATACAGTCGGTTTTTTACCTAATAATGATTGTATTTCTTTCGCCAGAGAGTTTTTATATTACTTACTACGATGAAAGTATTGTAATCGCAAAAAAATCACTTTCCCAGATTTCTTCAGATCTTTACGTTTCAGGGTCTCTAGTTGACGAAAAACAGGTTTTCTCAATTCCGTCTGTCTATCTGTCTGTCTGTCGGTCTCTTGGCGGTACAACTCAAAAACTATTTGTTGGAGGATAACGATGCATGCAGATTATATATTACATGGCATAAAACCGAGAAAATTTCAGACAAATATATACCGGGTAAGCACCTTAAAAAAATTAAGTTTTGTTTATTTTTTAGTTAACTTTGAAATAGATGGAGGTAATAATTTTCACATAGATCAGGTTTTATATTTACCGAAAATAGGAATCAACAGATGCAGGATAATGTCACAAATAAGTCAAAACGTTTCAACAATAAGACCGTTCTGTTCAATAGAGGCGCGCGCCGCATTCATTCCAATAAGTCTGGATGGCGCAGTACGACAAATCAATGAGGTTACAATCGCTACTCAATTGCAGTAGAGTTCAAACCCCATTTTTTTAAATTTTCAAATTGATCTAATTCGCACTAAGGAAGTTTCGTGTAAACCCCTTTACAGATTTTTGGGTTTCCATTTACTTTACGCTTTTCTAAAGCTTCCTTGGGCAACGTATAGAATGATTGCTTTCACCTTTTGTCTCGTCTAAAAGACGAATGAAGTACCTATTGTAATCGTGAAAAAATCACCTTTCGAGATTTCTTCAGATCTTCATGTTTCAGGGTCCCTAGATGACGAAAAACAAGTTTTCTCAATTCCATCTGCTTGCCTGTCTCTATTTCTTTGACGGTATAACTCAAAATTTATTTGTTGGAAGAAGTCAGTATTTTGCATACACATTATACTCGTATTCTACCTGGCATAAAACCGAGAAAATTTTATACAAATGTATACAGGGTGTGCACCTTAAAATAATACAATTTTGCTAAGAAATGCTCTGTAGCGCATGTAGGAATAGCCCATTCCCTTGCAATATACCACAAAACTTTGAAGTTGCATACGCATATGTATGTAATTTATTAGAAACGTTGAGATATTTCTTCCCCTAGCTTAATTTCTTCTTCTTCTTCCTCTTTTTGTATGGCTAAACGCCTGTTTATTCTGGGTTGCATTCCTCTGTTTCCGTCCTGAACTTTACTGGTCTTGTGGTACTGACTGTCAGCTATCGCGCCATCTCTTTGAGGGTCTTCCTGGTGGTCGTGTTCCTCTGGGCTTTTCATTGTGTGCTATTTTGACGAGCCGATTGTCTGCCATCCTGTTTACATGTTCATTCCACTGGCGCCTTCTTGCTCGTACCCATCATGCCACGTATCCCACTTTGCTTAATTTGTTTTTTTAAATTATTTAGTGTCACAATGTCCACTTACGAGTGAAGTTCCGGGTAAAGCCCTTTGCAGATTTTTTCTATTGTGTCAGAATCTTCAAATTGTGCTATTAGATGTAGGTTAAGTCTAATTTTAAATAAGTTGTTTGTACTATCTTCCATTAAGCTATCGATGTTTATTTTCTCCACATACTCTGATACAGACACGGTGCTTATGTGGTGAGCTCCAAGTTTTTAGAGTCTGTAGCAAACTTCTTAATACAACTTTTTCTTGAGTTTTCTAAAGTAGATGAAAAGCATTTCAACATCTAAATTATTAACCCAGTAAGAGATATTTCCAACTGCATTACTCCGACAGCTGTACATAAATATATTATTAAGACATATTTTCCAAGGATAAAACTTAAAATAATTACCTACATAACGAAAACCTTTGCTTAGCTTCCAGAAAAAGGCACAAGAGCAGAAGTACTAAAAATTATCGAAATTAATGTATAATTTGAATTATTGATAGTAGTAAGTAAATGATGTTTTATCGAACTTTTACAGTGTCTCGAGTGTTTATCACACAACGTGTACGTGATAAAAAACGTACAAAAAGTCAGTCCTTCTTAGGACTAATCAGGAGTTCATTTACCTGAGGACGGGACTAGATCTGAAACTCCCGAAACGTTGTGGAATAAACACTCAAGACAGTGGAAAAAGTTCGATAAAACATCATAATAGACCACTGTCAAAAAATGATATCATTCAGTAAACAAATATTGAAATTTGTGTAAAATAATTAGACTAGTCAACTTCGCAAAATATATTTATTATATAAGCTTAGCTTAGCTTAATTTAAAACATTGTAATTGTAAGATAAACCCACATAATATTAAAAGTAGCAGAGACGATACGTTAGAAGACAAACAACAAATGATGGTGGACCGAACTTCAAAGCTGCGATATCAGCTTACTCAGACTATTTTCAGAGTTTGTCACAGTAAACTGCTAACCAACAAAATATTTGATTTAGTTTACGCAGCAGCTGAGATCACAACGGATTTTTCCCTCGGTTTAAGGCTGATAAGGTATCCTTCGCGTCGCTTCAGGACAGTTTGCCCTGCTAAAATGAAATCACGTTCCCGCGTTTTGAGAACACTTTATAGGATCGCAGTACCCTCGCCAGCACCACTTTTATTACCAGCATTGCATATTTTGGACCTAAAAAGTAACTCAGTAAACATAGGGAACTTAAAAATCCATTGAATGGTAACACAAACTGCTTTTCTGTTTTATAGTAGCTAACTGTTCATTAGTAACAACAGGTAGCCACAGAAAGGCAAAGAATTTGGAGAATTAGATAAGAAAATTAGAATTTGAAATTAATACAAACGACAAAATTTATAATGAGAGATTCTAAGTACATATCAGACTTGCTTTGTATTATGTTGATCATGTAAGAAAATATTTCCTCATAGAAAAAGCACCAGTGTACGTTTTAAGTCTGACAATCGCTATTGTAAAAAACGTTGAATTGTGAGTTGAACTACTAGAAACTTATAAATGAAGTATTGGAATATACTGAATATTATTATTCATACATAGAACCTGCACCTGGAATCAATTCTAATGGCAAATAACGATAGCATTATGCATTCACGCATAAAGTTTCCTACCAAAGGCTACGTACTTAAGCATACGTGTTTTCTTTAATGGTAAACTAAACTCCGTTCTGAAATTTTAATTTTTAAACATACGAGGGTGATTTGATATATATTAGCCTATTGCAAAAGTAACCAAAATTTTAAAATCAAAATATTTTATTGTTCAACGTAGCCTACTCTTATAATGTAACACACTTACTGCAGCGAATATGCAACACCTTTAAACCTTAAAAAATGTTTCTTCTTGCTCTGCAAACCAGCCCTGCACAGTTTCTAATACCTTGCGTTAGAAGAAAATTTACATTTCTTCACAGTTTTCTTTTATTTGAGGGGATACATGATAGTTCGAGCGAATCAAATCTGTTAAATGACCGGGAGGGGATTTGAGTTATTCGATTCCTAGATGGGGATGGCCATATGCGACTTGGGTACAAATGATTAGTCATGCAAAACCCAGACACCTTTGGGCAACATTCCGTCTCTTTCTTCCACTATTTTTTTCGTTATCAATAATTTAGAACAATATTATCTCCACGGCTATCCTAGAAACATGGAATAAGAACTAGTCGAGCAGATTTTTGAATACGAAACTTCTTAGGCCTTGGAGAACCAGAGTTCTTCCATACCATCCATTGCTATTTTGTTTCTGGGTCGTAAAAATGCACCCAAGTTTCCTCCATGGTAGCATGGATGCGTCCGCTCTTGCTTACCTCTGATTAACATTCAAGCATTTAGGGATCCATTTTGCACACACTTTTTATATCCAAATCTACGTGAACTATGTGATGAAATCTTTGGGTCTCAGATATTTCTTTCAGCCCAAGTCGACAGTCTGATAATATCAAGTCGTGAACTGCATCGACATTTTCGGGGGTAGATACAGAAATCGGTCTCTTCTCATCTTCAACGGAAAGTTACTTCTTTTAAAGCATGCCATCCATTTTTTTCACAGTCGCATATGATTGGCATTAATTACCTAGTGTATTAGATATATTTTTGTAAATCTGCTTACTCTTTAGTCCCTTAAATGCAGGTGCTTGATACTCCCGTCAATTATAATCTACATGCTTTCTTTGAAATGTTATTGCACAGTAATGAGTCAACATTTTGAAGTAAAATTTCACAGTGACAATTTTAAGTAACAAACGACTTTCGGGATTGGACCGTGTCATGATTGAGGTCGAAGAACTCAACGTTTCGCCCACTTTCGTAAGGAGCTTCATCAGGAGGAAAAGCAAGAGAGCCCGGTAACTCAACGTGTAAACTCTTCTGAAGAGTTTCGCCTCTGGCGTGGTGTACACGTTGAGTTACCGTGCTCTTTTGCTTTTCCTCCTGATGAAGCCCTTACGAAAGTGGGCGAAACGTTAAATTCTTCGACCTCAATCATGACACGGTCTAATCCCGGAAGTCGTTTGTTACTTAATGACAATGGTCGTGAAAGCCTCCGAAATCGATGACAATTTTAATTTGTCAATATTTATTCCTATAGTAACACAAAATGGTTCTATCGGAGGAAAACGGCCTAGGCTAACTAGATATCAATACCCCCTCGTATGCTCTATTACTATTTTATATTATTTTAACATCGTTACTTAGTAAAAAAGAGCAAGATATCAGAACTTACAAAAAAACATTATGTTAATTACCTACCTATAAAACTATAGCAGAAGAAAGTAACCAGTAACCAAACAAGTGTCCCAAGATAAACATGCAGATCAGTTCATAATAATACATCCACTCACCGATGCATGTTCTGGATCCTGCCGAGAACGGGATAAAACTGTATGGGTGGCGGGCTTTAATTCTTTCCGGAAGGAAGTTGTCTGGATCGAAGCGATCAGGATTGGGAAACTGCGTTGGGTTTCTGTGCACGGCCATTATTATGATTCCGACCGTGCTCTGTGCAGGCAGGACGCAGTTTTCTGAAAAGCAGAGAAGCCTTTTACATACTGTTCCAGGTGTAAATGAAAATAAATCAAGTCAGTTTGTGGTGAATGCTATATAATTAATATTCCTCTTCAGAACATAAAGTGTTAATCCAAATAGTGTCGTTATTTACACTCCACATTAATTTGTATAGATAGATCTAAGTTCTAATGACAATACCATGATACCATGAACAAAAAATTGGTGGATATAGTTTTTTTAAATTAAAAAATAAGACATTTACGCAACAGAACGTAAACAAAGTTTTAGTAACTATATATACATTCCAAGAAAACCTCGTTAAAATGTCATTAATCCGATAATCATACAAACAGCTGTAATAATTATATTTAAACGAATTATCCTTTCATATCATTAAGGAGTGCTGGAAATTGCTACTAATTAATAATAATTATTGAAAAGTGCATCATTTGACAAGCTAAATATCATTTATAAAGCTGTAGAGGTAATCGTTAGTATGTATTAATTATATGTTGTGGAGGATTTCAAAATTCACAAAATGGAGGGAAGTAATTGGTTTACCAACTAGACTTTAAAAATCCTTGGTTGCGGAAATGTATACAGCTAATGTAAACATAAAAAGAAAATTCTTAGAAAGAAAAATTTTGAGAACGTAGTTTAAGTCTGACGTCAATATCCAGTTCTTGTTTTCTAGCTTTATAATGTACTTCGTCTACGTCAGTAGAACAAAATTTCCACTATTTAAAGGCAATAACTACGGAAAAACAGTTCAATTTAATATTGTATTATTATTTTAAAACTGCAACTTTATTTTCACATTTTATTTTGATCCAAAGTGAGAAAAATTGCTAATTGTTTTAACCTATTCCTAATTTATGCCAGAATGTCGTTTGAGAGCAATTATTTAGTTTTGGTTGTCTTTAATGGTAACTGACTTAAGCTTTTTAACAATGGACTGAGCTAAAACATAATTAGTGCAAATGTTTTGTCAGGTTTAGGACACAAGAGAGTTAAAAAATAAAGGCAAGCTCACTCTAATCACGCCTCAACTTGTAACACGACGTAATGTAGAGCGAAATTCTGTCACAATCGGGGTTGAATGTAAGGGAGAGGGGAAATGAGCGCCACGAATTTAATTGATGAAATGAGAAAGAAACTTTCCAGCCGGCCCTCGTAGAAATTCGAAGTCAACGAACCAACGCTTCACTTTGACGGTCTGGTGAAACGTTCCGGCTGCTTGGAAACCTACCTTTGCTAGTCCGTTAGCTTCGCCGGCCATCTCACAATTAATAAATTTAAGAAAGCATGCACATGTATACCAACAAATATAAATATCATAAGTAAAAGTCCAGGAAGTTAAAAACAAATGCAAATGTATTAAGATTTAAGTATGCCGATAAATGTTTAACATGAATAAAGGTAGTTAGTAACTCCAAAATCTACTTAACAGTGATAGGTATGACACATAAGTACATTGGTTACATTGAAACGACAGTGGTAAACAAACCGCATAAAAATTCTGTATAACATAACGCAACAATGATGACAGTTTACTCTCAAAGTAGGTTACTTTCCTCGGTTCCCAAATATGGTTGTTGCTACGCATAAAATTAAGTCACTTTAATGTCAACCCAAGTGCGTCTCACAGACGCCCTAAAGTAGACAGATAGTAAAACAAATAGGCCACAACAGCTGAATGACGTACGGCGAAGTTGCTGATTCCTGAAGCCGAAAAGTCTCGCCGTCTCGTAGCTTTTTCTGCAGGTGGGTAAAGGACAGCATCTACTGCTGGCCGTGGAAACAACATTATAAAACGAATCCCCATATTTATTATTATTATTATTATTATTAAAAATAAACGCAGAGCAGAGGAATGACCCTATGAAGCTCTGATTACAAATTAAACTCATAACTTGTAACGCTAAACAATAATAATTATATAAGACAACTTATATCTAGATTTGAAATTATAACATAATTGAATTATTTATTAACAAAAACGGAAAGAAAAATGTCTATTCTGTTTTTAAATGTATTGATCGTAGGAGCGTCGACTATATCGACAGGTAGACTGTTCCACATATGAAACACTCGGTTTACAATAAACGATCTTCTACACGTTAATCTTGCTAACTCTCTTTTTAACTTGAAACGGTGGCCCCGGAGACGGTCATCGGCATTAAGTTTGTAGAGAGAACTGACGTCACAAGAGAACAGTCTATTTAGTGCGCGAAAAGTAATAATTAAGTCACTTCGAGAGCGTCGCATTTCGAAGGTGGTTAAATGTAGAACTTCAAGCCGTTCGTAGTATGATGGTCGCAAGCGTCCATATGGTAGGCGAGTTGCTTTCCGCTGTACATTTTCCAATAAGTTTCTGTCTCTAATTAAGTCCGGATGCCAAACAGGACCAGCAAATTCCAGAATGGGACGAACATATGTGCAATATAGTTTGGCAAATGTAGTTGGAGAGACGTTCCTAAATGCTTTATGTAGTATATACAGAAGCTTATTGGCTTTGTTACACACATCTGAGATGTGTTCAGACCATGATAAGTCGGTGGTAATTGTTACGCCTAGATCTTTGTGACTGGTAACAGAAAGTAACAGGTTACCCGAAATATAATAATTATGCAGTGGGTTAGTTTTTCCTAAATGCAACACTACACACTTAGTAATATTTAACGGCAAACACCACTCATTACACCATACCGATAGCGAGTCAAGATCATCTTGCAAAACAGTTCGTTGCTTCACTGAGGCGTACAGCTTGGTGTCATCTGCATAATAGGAAGAGCTACTACGCAAAATATAAGGAAGGTCTGCGATGTACACTGCGAATAGGATGGGACCCAGCACCGACCCTTGTGGAACACCACTTAACACTGGTTTGATGTCAGATAAACATTCTCCAACACGAACACAGAATGATCGATCCTGAAGAAAAGCCTGTATCCATGACAATAGATTCCCGCGTATGCCAGCCTGTTCAAGCTTGGCTAAGAGGGCAGAGTGAGGTACCCGATCAAAGGCACGAGAAAAATCCAGATATATCACATCAGTGGGGGATGCGTTGTCTAGAGCCATTGTCCAATTATTAATGCATTCCAGGAGATTGGTAATTACAGATCTACCAGGAGTAAATCCATGTTGTTGAGCAGGTAAAATATTCTCATCCAACAAGAAAGGTACTACTCTGTCCACAATTAAGGACTCCATGATTTTTGCTGTAATTGGCGTTAAACTAATGGGGCGGTAATTATTTGAGTCTAGCTTGTCTCCCTTTTTAAATATGGGTGTGACAACTGCACTCCTCCACGAATTTGGAAGTTCATGTTCGGCAAAGGATTTTTGCATGATTTTTGCTAGAGGTTCAGAAATAACACGCGAACAAGTTTTCAGCAACACAGCAGATAGATGATCAAGGCCTGGCGCAGTAGAA
The DNA here is from genome assembly GCA_940337035.1 of Agriotes lineatus. Classification (NCBI taxonomy): domain Eukaryota; kingdom Metazoa; phylum Arthropoda; class Insecta; order Coleoptera; family Elateridae; genus Agriotes; species Agriotes lineatus. The sequence goes on along the minus strand of OW679197.1, from coordinate 62,416,946 downwards.
GACTTCAGTGTAGATAATTTTTCTTCAATTAGTTCAGGAGTAAAGTTAACATCGGTTAAGCTTCTGGTAGTCCTCGGAAATTGAATAGGCGGAATAACAAGATTAGGTACATCAGAATAGGCAGATAAAAAGGTATCAGCAAGTATATTTGCGCATTCGTGTCGATTTTTTGCAATTGCTCCGTCACTTGACTTAACTAAAGGAACTTGTACAGTAGATGAAAGGGATGCCCGTACATATTTATAAAATTGCTTTGAGTTCTTGGAATTGGCGATTTTATCTTCGTAGTTCTTTTTTGCTAGATCGATCACTGATATAAGGTGGTTCGAGTATTGTCGATGGTTATGGTAGTCTTCCATGGCTTTTGTTTTACGATACCTATTCCATAAACGCTTTTTAGTCGATATCATTACGAATATCTTACTTTCCAGCCACGGTTTAGAGGGATTTACTTTGATAGGTTTTAAGGTGGAATTAGTTTTGACAGAAGTAGATAATTGTGTATGTAAAAGCGACCAAGAATCGTGAACATTTAGAGAACTCATAGCTTGACACCAGTTGATGGAGTTGAGATCGTCAGTAACGTTGTCATACTTAATACGTGTTTTGTATATAATTTTATTACGAGAGTCCAAGCTTTGATAAACAACTTGTAGAGTGGCACATATAACAACATGATCGGACTTACCAATTGGAGACAAATGGCAAATATTAGAAAAAAGATCCGTATCATTAGTGAATAACAGATCCAATGTAGAAGGAGTTTGATTAATTCGAAATCGAGTTGGGAAGGTAATCATCTGAGTAAGATTACTGTTCAGAATCATATCGGTTAGATAAAAAGTAGAATCCGCATCACTTTCTGATTGATGACACATTATTGGCCATTTGACGGAAGGGAAATTGAAATCACCCATTACTATTAAGTTTGTAGTTTCAATGGACATCTTGGTAAGTAGATCAAATAGATCTTTATCGTTTTGAAGATTATTAGAAGATCTAATATTGCAACTGGGCGGTCTATATATACAGACTAAAGTGAATTTAAAAGTGCAGTTCTGAAAAGATAAACAGATTCCATCTATTGTGCTAGGAATGGGCATATCAATATGCTGTAACTTGAAAGAAGCGAAGAAAAAATTATTAGTGAAGATACAGACGCCACCACCACGACGATCGGCTCTGTCAGCACGATATAGTGAATAACCAGGTATTTCGTATAACGAGTGGGGTAATGAGGGCATTAACCACGTCTCTGTGATCAGAAAACAAGCAGGTTGATGAACATTAACAAAAGCTAAGAATTCGGAAAACTTGGAGTTCAATGAATCAATGTTAGTGTAATAGACAGGTAAAGTTGTAAGAGATGTAATTTTATCTGTTCTTAGTTTTTTGCGGAAATTATCATTGGCGTGCCTCGAACGTACCGTATAGTTATACCATTTTCCCCTTTGGATATTCTGTCTTGTAATTCAGATCGCAGTTGCGTCATATATTCGCGTTGCATGGGAGTATCATCACTACTTATTGAGTAACTACTTTTAGATATTTTAAGCTTAGATTTACCCCGGAGAACTTCCAGTGCTTCCGCGGATGATTTCAAAACAACTTTCAATGGGCGCGGTTTGCCTTGTATCGATTTTCCTAGTCGGTAAACTTTAATATCTTCAGTCGATATTTTAGAGACCTGGCCGATAATGGATTTAACTTTGATTAGATCTCCGGAGATGTGCGAATCCGTACCGTTAGGGTTACTTTCTTCAACATTATACACGATTATATTTTGCGCACGTCGTTGTCGTTCTGAAATTTCTTTTATAATATCCTCCTTGAATGCCGAAGTAATACGAGGTTGGGAATTAGATTCATTACGACTTTTCATTTCCTCAATTTCCGTTTTTAATTCCAGAATTAATTGTTTAAGTTCGCTCACCTCTGTACGCTGTGATAGGCACTTGTCGCATTGGTAAGAAATTCGACGGTCCTTGTTGATAATGCACTGGACTTCGCCACGCGATAAACCAGAACATGCCGAGTGTAAAGGTAATTTACAACAATCACAATAAATTACTTTATCTCTGTCTTTGGCATTTAGATTTTCATCACACACTATGCACTTACTTATCAGCGACATCACAGTTACAAAGTGATAATAACTTTCAATTTTTAAAACAGAAATAAGACAAATATTGTCGGAGCAAATTATTTGTGTCTGCACGTTTGCGTTACACACACGTTTAGCACGTCAGAAAAGCTTTCTCGTATATATCTGCCAAAGTGATATTTGCACAACCAATACTACAATACAACGAAGAATATTGGTTAGGCCATAACACACACCCACCTTCAGACGTTGAGTATCTTACCATAAAACGCACCACAAAAAACAAACAAACAACGGCTTTATATTAATTTTGAAGACAACTACACGACACCCGAAGCCCTCGTGAAATTGACACCGCTCCCTTGAGACGCGGGAAAGAATGGCATGGCACGCGTTTGCTTGCTTGCCTTGTCCCACTCATGCAACCGATTCGCTCTAACACAACATTACGACCGCTTCTCCGAGTAGGGTTTAAATCACCAGACTAGTTTTTACGACGTTACGTCAGAGGCCGCATCAAGCACATGTGCGAGCGATCAAAACTGTACTATACTAGAACTAGCGGGAAACGTCTGTATTTGGATTTGAAAAGGGAGCGCGGAATTATCAATATTTGAAATAAAAGATGGAGAAACACGCGGATATTTGAAATGCAAGTGTAGGATATTAAATTGGTCTTAACAGGTACATCATCCTCACAAACGGAATAATCGAAATATTTCACCGACAACTGAAAACCGCCCTGAGATGCCACAACTACGACAAGTGATGCAAGATCCTGCCCATAGTGCTTCTTCGCTTGGAAAAAAGACATCGCGTAACAGCCGCAGAAATGTTATACGAAGAAACGATGCGCCTGGCAGCAGAATTCCTAATATGTAGATTCGTAGATTCCTCGCAGAAGCAATCACTGGAGCCCGAAAACTATATGACAAACTACGCAAATTTTTCATCGCATAAAACCAACCACTGCATCAAGTCACAGGCACCCCAAACCTTTCATCTTCAAAAACGCAACGACACAGCTCAGAGACCTCTGCAAAAACCATACGACGCCCCATATCAGGTCATCCAGCGATGCGATAATACCTTCAGAACAGCCAAGGAAGGACGTCAGTATCCGCAGCATTCGTGGAATACCAAACTAAGCTAGCACGCGAACAGCAGCCAACCCAAGCAGCCATACCATCGGCAGTAACCAGTTCAGGCAAAACGCGGTTGTGCAGAAAGACCCGTCTTCCCGTTTGCTTCCAGGCATAACTCCGTCACTAAGCAAGGGGGTATGTAGCGATCCGAACAGTTCAAGAATTCATAGATGGGACCACCCTGCCACTGCGGCTGCACGCGCATTGTCCGCGCGGATTCGAGAGTTCCCCTGCCCTAGCTTTGGCATCATTGGCTAAACCCCCACTTGTCCACGGTTTGCGATAGTATAAAGGAACGATCTGCCAACTCAAATATTCAGTCACACTCGGTGTTTCCATAGCCTGGCTAGAATTAGCAGTCCTAGTTGGGGTTTCTATAGCCTGACTAGGATGAACAACCACAGCTGGTGTCTAGCAGCCTTGCGTTCTAATACCCGATGCACGCGGTCTGGCACTCTATACCTGTACGAAGGACATCCGATGAACCGATCCAAGGAGATTCGCCGTACTCGCCGAGCTCATCGACATCGAAGAGAAGCCACGCGGCTTCAGTGCTCAACGTTCTCTGTACTGTAATAATTCGTTATTATATAGTAATGTACTGTATGTGTAAATAAACAGTTTGTTCCAACGGACTCTTTCGTTCACACACACACACATCAACTACACCTTTATTGGAAACAACATAGTTAATTTTGGGACGACTTTCAATTATAAAGTACTTGAATGAGACTATAACAATGGTTGCGGCGAATAATTCATGCACTGAAATGCCGCTTTAAAGTTGCAACTGGTAGTTTTAATAGTTGCCGCCATATTCTGGGACTTTGACTATCCCTTTAGAGTCGTGGCACTAGTAAATAATAATTTAGTGATAATAACATCTTCACTATCTGCAGAATGGAACGTCACCGTGCTGTGAGGCGACTTTCCCATATAGTGTCCAATTTTAATAAAATTTCATGCTTTGTGTTATGATGTAAAAAAGTACTCGGCAGTGTGACTCTCAAAAATGATGACGTTTGTTTACACAGGCAAGGTTGGTCACAAAAAAGAAACAAGTTATGGACACTCTACGACCTTTTATAGAAAATTAAGCTCTTAAAGACAAATAACTTTCACACTGTAAAATCACATTTTGGCGCTCTGAAGCATAAACATTGTGTGCAACACCATTCACCTGAAGAAAATAAGAGTTTAAAAAGTAGATAAAGGCTAAGGTTTCATGTGGAACTAGGAAGTGGTGAGGAAATTTTGAACAGGCAGTATATGGTAATCATTTATCTGCCGGAACTATAAAGTGACGCTACTCTTCTTTTCGGTGCTTTGCAATAAACATAGCTTTAAAGTTATATATTTGCAGTTCTTATCACAGTATCCTCAAGTAGCAATTACTTTCAATTTATATTAATTTGTTAGTTAAACCAACTTTGATGTTATTTTTTATAAAATACGCCATTTTTGTGAACAAAACTTACTACGCCCTTATTAGAAACATAAACCTGCAAGTAACAATGGCTTAAACTCATTAATTTTTTCTATAGCACATGTTAAAGTGTGCTTTTATCAACTCAAAACAAAATGTCAAGTTTTACTTTAACAGCAAGGGTAGATAAAGTAGCACTTTAACATCAAGGATAGATAAAGTAATTTAATTTTCTAACTTTTGTTTAAATTAACTATGACAACTTCGTATTATCGTAGCAACCCAATATAGTTACTGACATTTTAAAATGTGATTGACTGTCCCTATTTGCTTTTGAAACTGTTAAAAGTTCTTGCTATAGAAAAAAATATTATATTATACAGGACGATAAAGTTATTTCTATCCACTCTTGAATCATTAACGTCTCGACTTCGTCTCGTCGATAAAATTTAACTTTATCGTCTTGTATAATAAATTACTATTATTATCATTTCTACACAAAATATAGTAAGATAATACATAATGATTACCTAGTGAAATAACAAGAGAAAAATGTTTTCAGCATCTAGGGTTAAATATTTGAAAGAAATATGCAATTTTAAATGGCGCTTGGTCTGATGCAGCCGTATCATTATGTTTGACAATAAACTTTTTTTTTAATTTTACCACTGGGACCATCTGGAAATAGTTCAAGTTTTGTCTTTTAATATTACTTTTATGGCATCTATTTAGTTTCTGAGTCAAGAAAATGTACAAATGATCATGGAGAAATGAAACATAAGTATAAGAAAAACAGTTATGGTAGTAAGGTTCCGTAAAAGTCGCGACTACCAAGCAGCAACGTAACCGCTACTTAACCACAACGCCAACGGAACTTTTTAAGGAGGTCGCCTAAAAGTTGCAGTCCCCGAAAATTATTCCCCATTTTGGTCGAATGTGTAATTAATGACATATTTTATACGTGGGTGTTATATTGTTTTTCTTAAAAACGTTATTATTAAACTTTTATAATTAGAAATCCTCTCAGTTTGTTTCTACATTTACTTTTTTTCTATTTTGACATTGACTATCACCTCCAAACGTATACAGTTTATTACACCATATATTATATTAATATAATTAATATCAGTTTCACTAGTTTCTGTCTCAACTAGAATAATGTTACATGTTTACAGCAAGTTGAAACAAATGTCGTCCAAGCTGTGTAATGTAGCATGCTGTGAGAATGCTTAATTATTTTCAATTAATATCAAGATATCAAAAGGGTATCATGTGATAACAAGTGTAAGAGAATAACGGGTGGCAGTAAATATTAGCAACCAAGAGGTTGTTTACAAGGGTTAAAAAGTTTCTATAATTTAAAGATTATCAGTCAAAATATTCACATTAAAGGTCGAATAATACCTTTAATTGTGAGGATATAATTCAATTTGATACGTGTTAGTAAGAATAGCCTTCTGCACGATCAAATACTGACCAAGGGGTCAATATTAGTCTTCACATAGTGAGTTGGAGATTTATAGAAGCCATTTCAAGTGGTCATTGGTGTACAAGCCATCAGTTTAGTGAGTGTTTGTGTGTGTGGCATGCTGCAATACCGTTTTAAGAAAATATTAAACGGTCAAGTCTGCCTACAACGAGCTTTTATGGGTCATCATCATCTTCAAGTAGGTGTTTGACGACTTCGATCAGTGTGAAACTGATATTAGAGCAACATCCCAAGTACGAGTTTGGCTGTTGAAGGTTAGTGTATTCTAGTAACAGTTTGGATACGGCAAATTTAGAATTTAAAACGTGTATTTAGATTTAGAGAATCTTAGAATATTAAGTTTTCTAAATTAATGGTGATTTGAGTACTCGACGGTTTCGATCTTTATAATTAGAAATTTATCATTTTGGGTTTAGTTATTTTTGGAAAAGTATTTAACCTCATTTATTGGAACTTTCATTTAATTAAATAATTTTGACAACTTTAATCTGACTGTTAATTTGTAATGTCAATTCAAACGTTTAATACACTATAACAGTTAATTAGATTCAAACTCAAGTACTAAGAGTTTGATTTAAAATAATCAAACTAATATTTATTTGGTCATTCAAAGTACAATTCATTAATACAGTATATATATTTGACATTAACTCATTCAGCTGGGAAGTACAGAGAGTCTCAATTGCTAAATAAGCTGGCTAGCCGAGGTATATTTAAACATGACATAATTTCAAAGTCAATTATGAAAGTATGATATATGTCAATATATGATTCAGTTGAAAGCAACAAGGTAAGTGAGAATTATATACATTATTATTGATATTACTTCTGTGCATTAAGCAAACAGGGTAGATATCACTAGTTTTTATTATACATTAAAATCTCCTACAAAAGGGGTGGTGTAATAAAATTGACGCGCAACGTGAGGCTCGAAAGGAAGTTGTAATAAATTTAGCTCCACAAAGTGAGATACAAAAGATAAACAAATAAGATTGTAAAATAATTGGTATTGATCAACGTGAGGGTTCGAGGCATTTAGAAGAGAGGATACGTATATGAATTTGCGGTCGGGTTTTAGAAAACCAACAAGGAAGTTAAAGAAAATGGATGGACTTCAATTAGAACAGGGTGATAACGTAGTAAATACGGAAGGACGTCAAATGCAAGAAGCTAGTACATTAGTCAGTGCATCAAATGACAGCAATATGATGCGAATGATGCAAGAAATTTTAAATAAAGTATCTACAGTAGAAAACACAAACCAGGAACTTTTAAATAAAGTATCTGCAGTAGAAAACACAAACCAGGAAATTAGATCTGTAGTTGAAGACAGCAATCAAGAGATTGTAAATAAGGTGATTGAGGTGGAAACTGCAATGTCAGAAAAAATCGATACAATTGAAACAAAATTAAAGACGTTCCAAACAGAAAATGGAAATCTTATAAATAAGTTAAGGGTACAATTAGAACGACAATTGGTACAGAAGGTAACACCTATCGAAAAGGAGGTAGATACCATTAGGTCACAAGTAGAAATGAACAAGGATAATATTAAAAATTTTGAAAACAAATTTGACAGTTATCAAGGTAACGTCAAAAATCAAATTCAGTCATTGAATACCGAGGTGAAAGATATAACAAACTGTTTACAAAATAGCTCAAATAGTGGGAATATCAGTTTTAATGGTGGTATAGTTATGCAAGCGAGTCATGAGAGACCAAAGTTTAACGGGAATAGGCAGGTATTACACCCTATTAAGTTTCTAAAGAAATTGGAAAATTATTTTGATACTATGAAGATTGTAAGTAGTAAAAAGTTACAAGTAGCAATAGAATGTTTAGAACATGAGGTAAACCTTTGGGCTGAAAGTCACTGTACTGAATGGGACAACTATGAATCTTTTAAAGTTGATTTTATTAACAAGTTTTGGTCGAGAAATATCCAGGAAAAAGCTAGGGCTGAAATTTATATGGCAAGAATGTATAACGGTAGATTTGGAAGTTTTACGAAACACGTGTGGTATTGGATTGCGAGAGTGCAGTATTTAGAACCAAAGATACCTGACGAGATTCTGGTAGAAGCTCTTAGCAAACACTTTCCAATAGACGTACAAACAGCATTAGTAGCTTCGCAAGTGCAAAACGTAGAAGGAATGCTAAAGGTTTTGGAGGGTTTGGAAAATAGACAAACCAATTCAAAATTTGACGTAAGAGAAAAAACGTCAAATTTTCAAACTTCATATCCGTCAAAATTTGGTAATCGCAATGCAAACCAGTTTGAAACAAGAAGTAGGATGAACCCAAACAATTACGACCAAAATCAAAATAAAATGTTAAGATTTGACAATAATGTTAGAGGAAGGGAAAATAATAGGAATAGCTATACGATTCAAGCAAGGGGTGATTCACCAGTGTCATTTAAAGCCAGGGATAGATCACCAAATACATCGCAAAATCAGGAAAACTAAAGGACCCGGTACAATTAGCTCCAATTGTTAAAATTCGGGTTTCAAAGGAGCAACAAGAGCATATAAATTTTGTGAAAAATTATTTTCAACAATATAACAAAATTCAAAAAGTTCATAATGTAGTTGATTTGGCATGTGATGTTTCGGAAAAAGAAAAAGAATTAGTAAATCAGGATTTACCTTATTTAAATGTAGAGATTGAAGGTATTAAGCAAGACTTGTTAATAGATACGGGTAGTTCGGTGAGTGTGATGTCGGAAGAAATGTTCGTAAGAATATTAGAACAAAATAATAAAATACCTATCTTACCATCAGTGGGTTTAACAATTCAAGGTGTCACTGGGGGAATTAGAAAAGTCAAAAAGCAGGCATTAATGTTGGTAAATATGGGAAGTTCAAAACATAAAATAGTATTTTTAATTATTAATCAATTAAATACTACATCCATTTTAGGCATGGATTGGATGTACAAGGTTAAAACTAATTTGAATTTTAACAGTAAGATAATGAAATTTGTAGATGCAGGACAAGGTTATGAAGTTTATTTTAAAAATAATTCTAACCAAGATAAAATTGTATCGAATGAATTGAAGTTAATATCAACAGTTAATTTAAATATACAAGATGAAACAAGGTTTGAGATAAAGGAGATACTATTTGAAAACAACAATGAGTTAAGGGAATCATTACAATTACAAAAAGATTTGAATTTAGTTTTGAAGGATCTAAAAGAAACAAATAATGAAACGCAATACATGAATGTTGAAGAAGTGGAGTTTGAAACAGAACCAACTTTAACAATACAACAATTAAATAAACAATTTAATAAGGAGAAATTGTATCCGACACAAGAAGTTTTTTTATCAAAGGCTCAAAGAAGAAAACGAAGACATGATAAGAATGTGGAACGTCCTATAAAATTCATGAGAGGCGATTTAGTATTAGTTCGAAATCACTTACAATCGTCAGTAATAGAAAAAACGATTAAGAAGTTCTTTTTACTATATGAAGGTCCATATGAAGTGGTCAAGGAAGTAGGGGAAAATGACTATGTTCTAAATTATCCTGGGGAAAATAGGTATAAGTATACCCAAAATGCTTATAATTTAAAGAAGTATTATCATGAGAATAATATCAATAATGTAGTAAATCAGGTTATAGTATATCACAATAATGTAGATAAAAATGTTAATTGGAAAGAAGTTATGTCATGGGGTTACCTTAATAATGATGTAAATACAGAGTAACTTGGTTAACAAGGTTAATTTTAGAATTTTAATATTTTTGAAATGAGTTAAGGTTAATTGTAAATAATTTAAAATAGACAAATATCAATTTTTACATAAAAGCTCGTTAGAGATCTTTTAAATGAAAAAATTGGGGGGAATAAACTGTAATGTAGCATGCTGTGAGAATGCTTAATTATTTTCAATTAATATCAAGATATCAAAAGGGTATCATGTGATAACAAGTGTAAGAGAATAACGGGTGGCAGTAAATATTAGCAACCAAGAGGTTGTTTACAAGGGTTAAAAAGTTTCTATAATTTAAAGATTATCAGTCAAAATATTCACATTAAAGGTCGAATAATACCTTTAATTGTGAGGATATAATTCAATTTGATACGTGTTAGTAAGAATAGCCTTCTGCACGATCAAATACTGACCAAGGGGTCAATATTAGTCTTCACATAGTGAGTTGGAGATTTATAGAAGCCATTTCAAGTGGTCATTGGTGTACAAGCCATCAGTTTAGTGAGTGTTTGTGTGTGTGGCATGCTGCAATACCGTTTTAAGAAAATATTAAACGGTCAAGTCTGCCTACAACGAGCTTTTATGGGTCATCATCATCTTCAAGTAGGTGTTTGACGACTTCGATCAGTGTGAAACTGATATTAGAGCAACATCCCAAGTACGAGTTTGGCTGTTGAAGGTTAGTGTATTCTAGTAACAGTTTGGATACGGCAAATTTAGAATTTAAAACGTGTATTTAGATTTAGAGAATCTTAGAATATTAAGTTTTCTAAATTAATGGTGATTTGAGTACTCGACGGTTTCGATCTTTATAATTAGAAATTTATCATTTTGGGTTTAGTTATTTTTGGAAAAGTATTTAACCTCATTTATTGGAACTTTCATTTAATTAAATAATTTTGACAACTTTAATCTGACTATTAATTTGTAATGTCAATTCAAACGTTTAATACACTATAACAGTTAATTAGATTCAAACTCAAGTACTAAGAGTTTGATTTAAAATAATCAAACTAATATTTATTTGGTCATTCAAAGTACAATTCATTAATACAGTATATATATTTGACATTAACTCATTCAGCTGGGAAGTACAGAGAGTCTCAATTGCTAAATAAGCTGGCTAGCCGAGGTATATTTAAACATGACATAATTTCAAAGTCAATTATGAAAGTATGATATATGTCAATATATGATTCAGTTGAAAGCAACAAGGTAAGTGAGAATTATATACATTATTATTGATATTACTTCTGTGCATTAAGCAAACAGGGTAGATATCACTAGTTTTTATTATACATTAAAATCTCCTACAAAAGGGGTGGTGTAATAGCTGTTGCTATATGATTGTTCTCTTTCACGCTTTTAAAAATTCAGATCTTAAGATACACATTTGCACGGTATTGACGCGTAGTTATCACCACCCTGGACACTTTCGTTATTTCCTTGAACCAATATTTAGCTACAAAACTGTATGCATAAAAATATTTGTATAAAAATATTTGTATAAAAATTAACTTTCGTTTTAATCGGTTGCGTTTCGTTAAAATAGTCTCTATAAATTTTGTTTTAAATAAAGCGAACCCTGACCTTAATAATATACAGACTTTCTCCTGACGGAAGAGAACGCTTAATTTTCTGGAAATACCTCATCAATTATGCAAAATTTACAGCAGCTGACTGGTTAACTCATTAAAAATTAAAAATGACAATTTGGCTATGTTTTGAAAATAATATAAAGCACATTTTGAAATATAGAAAACTGAATATTTCAGATTAGTCTAAACAGTGAAATTCCACCTAGACTATATTTATACCTAATTGGATGTCCGCCACAGGTTTTCTAGCAATTAGAGGAATTGGTGGATACAGTCTCCATGTTTCTTGGATTACTTGCTCCAAATACCGCATGCTTTGGATGTCCTCGTAGCTCACTGGACGATTGGATTCTCCAAAAATTTCTTCTAACTCAGTCATAACCTTGTCCTGTAAACAATTGTAAGATTACTAACGTTGTTACCTTTGTATAATACATAGACAAGACGATTAACAATTGTTAACAGCTTATTTGTAAATTCAAATATGTTTACACTATTGCTATTTTCAATTGTTTCCGAAGGACAAATGACAGTTTATTCTATTAATAAATTGTGCTTCATTGTTCTCTTCAAATGCAAAATTAAGTTACTTTATTAAGAAAATTAAATAAAGCAATGTAGTTCCTGTAAAATATATCTGTATACTGTATATTTCCAATAAATTTGTACTATAAGAAAAAGATTAAATCTCCATGGGAAAGTTGCGAAAGTGTAAAAAAAAACAGGAAAGGGAAATGATTCTGAGATAAGTGGAAGAGAAGAAAATTATGCACTCCATTTCATAAGTCATGCGTCGAATTAAAAACCAGAGGAATCACAACTATATTGAGGCGAAAAGCAGCGATCACGAAAGCCTCTCCCAAGTAACGATTTTGCACATTGGGCACTTATCTGAAGTGAACTTCAACATTTCACCTGTTCTTATTTGCAATCCCTTTGCAAGGACGCATCTAGTCTATTTCCCAATGGTGCTTTAACTTCCTGAAGTGGAATACATCGCCATGTATGAAATAGGAGCTCGCCGTCAAAAAACCAGAGAAAGTCTTAATCGTAACCCAATTGCTGATATTTACAGATGTAGCGGCGGCGAAAGTAAGGATAATAGCGACCTGTGTTTTGTCATAGTGTGTTACGTGCTCGCAGCGGATAAACACTTGAGAAGCATTCCTGACATGGTTGAAAGTTAGAAAATGGCATTGGCTGGTTTTCATTAACACTCTCGATTATGCTAATTCTATTTATGTTTTATATTGGTTCAGGTTTAACAAGTTGCAATTTTACCTTTCAATCAAATTGTTTCCTCAAACGTATAATGAATTAAATTATATTAAATAATAATTGAATTTTTCAGTTATCTATCAACAACGTGGTCTGATAATTTTGTATTTTTTTTTTGTTTTACATTGGAATAGACAGCGTTTTCCAAAAAGTTTGCAAGAAATATCATTAATTTATCAAAAATTACTCTTTAAAAAAATGTATGCATCATTTAAACCAATTTGAGGAATCTAATATTTTTGAATTGTTTTAGAGTTTAGCAGGAAATAGAATTAATTTAGATTTGCGTTAGAAGTCAGTTACCTTTATTAATGAAAGTTTTTAAAAAATAATAAGAAAATATTATTCTATTTAAAAATTAAATTCAGATATAAAGGTGCAATAGAAGCTCCTAATTTATAGTTTTATTCATTTTTTTTTATTCAATTTTGACAGTTTAAAGTGACATTATTCATAAACAGTCTATGATTCACAAGTGAAATAAAAGTGTTTTAATTCACTAGAGAATTTTAAAAAAATTCACTAGAGAATTAAAAATGTTTCAATGAAGAACAACATATTTTTAATATATTTAAGCTTTCGTATTCTCGGTATCATACCCCGCTGTCACCTGTCAAATTCATGACAAGTAGTGATGTGGTGGGCATCATGCATTAGACAACCGCATTATTACCCTTTGTTCTTTCGAACGCAGGTGCCCAATTATTTAAAGCGACTGGGTAGGCCGCCCGCCAGGCATCGATCTAGGATTTGAACTCCAGACTTCCGCACCGCAGTCCAATGCTCTAACCATTGGGCTACGCTGGCGCTTCCATGGCTATTTCAGATGAAAATAATTGTTGATCATACTTTACATAAAATATGATTTATGAATGCATCTACAAGTCACTTAGAAAGCAAATATCAAGTTTGACATTTAAATATAAATATAGTTGCATCCATAAATTAAAAACTATTCCATAGCCATACTAGATGAGAATTTTTGATCATACTTTAGTATATTATACTTGTATAATATCCCATGCTCTGCAACTCTTAGATATGATTGTTGATTAAATCAATGGACTGTCGATTTTTATTTCAAGAAAAGTATTACAAAATCCAATTTGCAACTAGTAATATGCCTTAAATATAAAATAGTTGCTAATTTTGTACAAGCTTTCCACAGATACACGATTGTATTTAAAAATAGAGGGAAGGATTTAATAAAAGTTTAGTGAAGAATATAGTCAGCTTCGTAGACGTAACAATAATGTTTAATTAAAAAACAAAGGGAAGTAAAAATTAATATCTTTTATCAAAACTTTAAATGCATTTTTCATAACTTTTGTTTAAAACAACGGTTACTTACTATTGTTGCAATTTTAAATTTATTCCATTTTCCGTCCAGCCGTAAAACAATTGAAAAATCTTATATTCGTAAAACTGGTTTTGAATGATGCCAAAAGTTCTATAAAGAGTACATTTAGTTGGAAATCAATAATAAAAAAGTTTTCATATGTTGCATACCTTTTCGAATGCTCTGCATATAAACCATTAGCATATTCTAAAAGCAACTCCGACAAAACTATTAAATCGGCCTTTATTTCAAAAATAATAAATGTTGAAGAAATGTGAAATAATAGTATTTTATTATAAGAGCTTAATAAGAGGACCTATTGTTGCATGAATGAACGAGTCTAGCGAGGGATACTCCAGTGGAACGAGTGGTACAATGCATCTTATTAAACGAGTATAATATACTATTTTATCTACTTTCCCGAAAAAATAATCAAAAACTTGGAATTTTGACATTTCATAAATGTGACAATCTGTCAGTTATCTGAAACAAGGTAAGCCGTTTCAATGTTTTTTATATGAAAATATCAATGCAAAAACAGTGGACAATGGACTCTAATGCAGCACTGTATTCGGTGTTATAATAACTATATTGTGACATCAAAGTGAATAAAGTAATATAATTTTAGTTATGCAGGGTTAAAGAAAATCAGTATCCTCTTTCAAACTGCTTCCATTAAAAAAACAATTCAAGATAGGAACAAAAATCAAGTGGCCAAGCGTCCAAGAGAAATGTCAGTTTTGTTGGCAATATGAAGAATTATTGTTATGTGAGTCAACAAGTCAACTGGCTTTTGTTGTGGAAGCTTATTTCAAGAATAATGGCCATTTGAGAGACGCAATTTTTAAAAAATAAACAATTTAACTTATAATAGACAAAATTACCATGCTTCCTATAAGAACTTTTCAATTAAAAGTTCAGCCAGTGATGAATAAAGCTCGATTCAACATTTGTGAAAATTCTGACGTGATGAAGCAAATAAATTTAAAATCAGATTCAGAATCAGCATAACAAAAGACATAAACTACACGTATTGATGTCTAAGAAAACCAAACTGTGTTGACCAGTGTTATTTTACTAAGCTTGCTCTTTAAATAACTATTACCGGCGTAGCCCGTTATAAACATTTTTACCTATATACGGCGATCACTCTTAAACAATATTTATGATTCAGGACAACATAAAAGAAAATACAGTATACTTTCGTCCTAAATTAAAATTGTATTTTACTAACATCTTTTAAGTATAATAGTTATTTACATTACAGGTACGGTAGGTTGTATTTTAAACTCGCCAACCCGTCTGGCCAACGTGGCGTTTTATGGCCCACAACCCCCCTAAACAACAACATGGTGAAGTCGAAAACAAACGGTTCTGGTCCCCAGGTGGGTAACCAAAGTCCCACCCCTCCAAGGAAGGCAGCCTCACGGAATCTGGGGGAGGCAAAGCTTCACTAGTAAAACAAACCCAAACAAAGAAAGCAACCCAAAACAACAAACTCAAAAAACGATAATGAATATTGCAACTTACAATGTGCAATCTATGACCAAAGACGAAAAATTGTTCGAGTTAGAAGAAGAAATAAAAAAGATGAACTGGGACGTAATAGAACTATCGGAGATTAAAAGAAGAGGAGAAGGATGCCTGAAACTTGAATCAGGGAATATCTTATACTACAAAGGTAGGAAAAACGAAAGTTTAGATGGAGTAGGATTTCTTATCTCCAAGAAACACGCGAGCAGAGTTAGACAATATATAGGACTATCAGAAAGAGTCGCACTAATAATTCTCGACTTAAACAAAACTATCAACATTAAAATTGTGCAAGTATATGCACCAACAGGCGACCACGAGGACGAAGAAGTGGAACAATTCTATGAGACAATAACACAAGCTCTAAATAACTTCAAAAGCTCCTATACAGTCATTATTGGTGACTTCAATGCCAAACTTGGAAGAAAGCTAGAAGAGGCAGAAAATAGAATTGGCAACTTCGGATATGGAACGCGAAACGACAGAGGAGAGATACTAATGAATTTCCTAGAAGCCAACAGACTTTTTGCAATGAACAGCTTTTAAAAGAAAAAGCCACATGGAAAATGGACATGGGCATCACCCGGTGGAACAACAAAAAACGAAATTGATTACATAATTACAAAGCAGAAAAATATTATTCAAGATGTAACAGTCATTAATGCTGTTTCAGTCGGAAGCGACCACATAATCGTGCGAGCAAGAGTACAAATAAAAACGTCACTAGATAGAAAGAAGTACAGAAAAACCAGCAAAAAGATAGATACAGAACTATTAAAGAAAAATAGAGAACAATATGAAAACCAGTTAAAAGATGCTACTACACTAAACTTAGAGGAACTAAATCTAGACGATCTAAATTCAGTAATAACAAAGGAATTGCTTGAAGCAAGCTTAAAGATAGCAGCGAGACAAAAAAGCAAACACCAAAAAATTAGCGGCAAATCCCAAGAGATGCTCAGTAAACGTCGAAAAATGTTAAATGAGAACAAAAGAAACACCTTAGAATTTACCGAACTAAATAAATCCGTAAGAAAGCAAATAAAAGAAGACCTCAAAAAAGATCAAGAAGAACGAATAGAAAAAATTATAGAAGAAAATCGTAAACTAAAATTCATGAAATATAAACTGGGAAAGAACAAGATCACTATGCTCAAAAACCAGGATGCTGAAGAACGAGACCTAAATAAAATAGTGGAGATAACAGAAGAATATTATACAAATCTATATAGATCAAAAAACACTCCTTCACTACAATCAAAAGAGAAATTAGCAAGAAAAATAACAAATGTAAACTCAGAGGAGATGCCAGAAATGAATGAAGATGAGATCGCATGGGCTATAAAGAAAACAAAGAGAAATAAAGCAGCAGGAGAAGACCAGATAATAGCTGAAATGCTAAAGGAAGGAGGAAATAAAGTAGTGTCGTACCTAAAAATACTCTTCAATAAATGCCTTTTCGAAGGTAAAATACCAAAACAATGGAAGGATGCCAAAACTATCCTAATACATAAAAAGGGAGATCCAACTAAACTGGATAATTACAGGCCTATATCACTACTGTCACAATTATACAAAACGTTCACAAGAATAATAAACAATAGACTAACAAACAAATTCGATAATTACCAACCTGTCGAACAGGCTGGCTTTAGGAAATCATATAGCACATGCGACCACCTGCACATTATAAAAATATTAATCGAAAAGACCAACGAGTATAATCTCCTCCTACATATGCATCTCGTAGACTATGAGAAAGCATTCGACAGTATCGAACTATGGACAGTAGAAGAAGCACTGGTAAACAGCAGAGTCGACTCCAGATACCAAGACTTGATACATAATATTTATCAAGAAGCAACAATGATAGTACATCTAGATGATGAACTGAAAACGGAGCGCATACGGATGGAAAGAGGTGTAAGACAGGGTGACACGATTTCGCCCAAGCTGTTCACTCTGGCTATGGAGGATATATTTAAAGCATTAAACTGGGAAGGAAAAGGAATTTGTATCAACGGCAGATACTTAAATAACCTTAGATACCCAGACGATGTACTTTTGATTACCAATAAATGGGAAGATCTACAAGAAATGATTACGGACCTACATCGATAATCTTTAGAAAAGGGCCTCAAAATGAACCTCAGTAAGACTAAAATAATGTCAAATAGTGAAGAACAGCACACAAGCACGATAAATGACACTGAAATAGAGCGAGTAACGGAATATATATATCTAGGTCAAGTAATTAAAACAAATAAAAAAAAACAAACAGCCGAAATAGCTAGAAGAGTACGAATGGGCTGGGTGGCTTTTGGTAAACTCTCATATATCCTAAAAAACGAAAAGATTTCTCTACATCTGAGGATTAGAATCTTTAACTCGTGTATACTACCAAGCATTACATATGGAGCTCAAACATGGACGTTCACGGCATCAAACGTAGACAAGATAAGGAAGACCCAAAGAGCAATGGAACGTCAGATATTGGGAATTTCGCTTAGAGACAGGAAAAGAAATGACTGGATAAGAGAACAAACAAAAGCCATAGATGCCATTGATCAAGCAGCGAGACAAAAATGGAAATGGGCCGGACATAACGAACGTATACAAGACCAACGATGGAATAACCAAATAGGGAAATGGCGACCTTACATAGGGAAAAGATCAAGAGGTAGGCCACAGAAAAGATGGAAAGACGTTTCATGTGGCAAAGATCGGCCCAAAACAGGGAAAACTGGAACCAGATGGGGAAGGCCTATATCCAAAAATGGAAAGGATAGAAAATAGGCAAAAGAAAGAAAGAAAGGTTGTATTTTACAGTGCGAAGAGTTGACGCGAAGCGGAGTGCTTTAATAAAACCGAGCGCTGTAAAATGGTTTATCTTCATTGGTATTGTTATAGACTATTAACCAAATTAATTTTAGTATCGTTGAGAGCTCCATTACCACACTGCGGTAATGGATAAATATTACCGAACTCAGTGCGAATATGACTGCACTCTTTCTATATAAAAAAATACATCGAACCAGAGATTATTAAGGAAGATAAACTATTGAACAATACACGTTTGCTTATGGCACATAACGAAACTCGTATGATTGCGGCTAAACTCGGCTCACCGTCTCGTTTTGGCAATCAAACTCGTTTGGTTAAGATGCTCATAATCAAACTTGTATCGTTAATATCTATAACACACCGAGTATTGTATTAAATTTATTGGCCGACATATTTCTTTTATCATTTTGTATAAATTCGAAATTTTGCTTTCGAATATCAAACGCCACGTCTAAGATGGTTAGAAAATGTGTTCCAAGATCTCCAAAAGCTCAATATAAACACTGGAGAAGAGATGCCAAAGATCAGAGGAAATGGAAGGACATTGTTGAATCGGTAAAGACCCTTGGTTGGTGGTAGAAGCTGAGAAGAAGAATATCGAAACAACCATTGCCATCATGCAAGATTACTTCAGTAAATTTTGTAGTTGACGCTTTGAAACATCAAAAATCGAAGTCATAAATATCAATTTTCTTTATTTCTCCAAAACTGAAGTCAACGATGAACTACGTAACTAGCGTTTTTGCAAATGCCCTTTATTACTACAAAGCAAATGTTTTGTTTAATGGTCGCTGAAAGCTATAAAATATCTAATCATTTTACCGCACCAGAAAACGTAGAAACACTGACTCACTGTAAAAACGTAGTTACGGTAGACGTCACCTTTGTATGAATGTGTTATTTACATGTCAGGAGGCTACAATTAATTTACTAATTATTTTTCAATTATGAATTATAATTTAGCCTCAATAAGTAATTAACAAATATTGCTTCTAAGCTAAAACAGTAAAATATTATTATTCTTGGCACTACTAATTATTATTGGTAAAATGTTACAAATTCAAGTATCTAAATGTATGGTACCCTATAGTATACCCAACCTGACTACAGGGCGTTTATAAAATAAGAGAACGTACTTTACAGAAGTATTCTATAATAAAAATAAATAAAAAAGTTCTAGTAAAACCTTGTCCGCAGATGCATCTTTTCTAAGATATCAAGCTTTAAAGTTTTAATATGGGTCACATTTAAAGTAATATGAATTCTGAAAAATCAATTGAATGGTTTACGTTGCTTAGAAACGTGGATAATGTTATCAAAATTACTTATAGTGAAGTTGTTTATCAAGTGATACTACTATTTAAATTTGACGAAAATAACTCCAATTCAGTTTTAGTAACGCAATAGTAAATTTTCATGTATGTACTCGTATCGATTCACAAAGAAGACACTTTGAACATCTACTCTAGTCGAATATCAATAGATTTTTGTTGTTAGTTTGTATTAAGAGTTTAATTTGTTAGCATAAGAAGCATATGAATTGTTTTTTTAATTGCCTTCATTAAAACTTCCTTAGAAAGAAATAATTTGCGAACACGGGCTCATTATAACTTTTTGATGGTAGGATACTTCTGCCAAGTGTTTCCCCTCTTTTAGAAACACACCGTATAAAGAATAGCAAATTATAATAGTAAGAGACACACCCTAGGAGCCGCGATGGGCGAGCTGTTCCACCGCTTGCAGTTGAGGTCACAGTGAAAACACAGAGCTCGTGCGCTAACGGGCGAAAGTTCGACTCCCGGCACGGGCGGTCTGGATCTTCACTTAGTTAAGGTTTAAATTTAAGTAACGCTTGAGCCCCCTGAAGTAATGCGTAAGCGGTTCCCGAGAGTAACGGAATAGAGGAATAGAGTCTAATTGTTCATATGTTTTTATTCTCTGAATTATGTCATTTTAGACGGTGGTTTATTATTAGATGATCTATATGACCTTCTCCACTGTCTCGGGTGTTTTTGACACGACGTTTTGGGTGTTTGAGGGATGAATTCACCTAAGAAGGGAAGTAAATCAAAAACTCCCAAAGCTTCGTGTGAAAACCACCCGGCAGAGTGAAAAAAGTCCGATAAAACGTCTTATATTCCTACGTTCAAGTAATTAGTGCAGAATCCTCAATATTTAAAAACACATTTAAACGTTTAAAAAATCGAAAAATTACTTTTTCATAAATAAAGTATAATCAAAAATCATTTTCATCTATTATGGCTACGAAATAGTTCCTAATTCATTAATGCAACTGTGTTTATACTTAAATGTCACATTTGATTTTGAAGTGCCTTATAATTGCATTCATAAATTAGGTACAATTCCATAACCATTCCGGATGAAAATAATTTTTTATTATACTATAGTAGGAATGACAGCGTCGTGATGTTGATATAAATACAATATTGTACAGTAAAATCTCTAATTATTATGAAAAACCAAGGATTTATTGTCAAACTCTGTATTAACTCATCTACTGATACTAATAACACACCAACTATTTAATTGAAAATTTGGATAATATGGGGTTTTCAGCGTTCAGGTCTATGTTTCAATCTGTACAATCTCCCACTGTAAAGATTTAGTTGAATATTCAACACTTTAATATATAAGCCAATTATATTGCAGACATTTACATTTTTCAACAAATAAAAGCAGTATATCACTGAATATTGGGTACCATGCAAAATATCCAAAAAACACTGTACCTTCTCAAAAACTAAATAGCCTTGTTACGAAATATCGCTTAGCAACAATGTTCTGCCTTAGTGATGTCGCTAGGTTACGTAAAAATAAACATCAACAAACTGTGTGAACAAAGTTTGGCTTGCGTTAAAAATTTTAAAATGTTGGGTTTTCCAAGTATTCTGCTCAATTTCATTGAGAATGAATAATTATACTAATTGTTGGATTAGTTTTTAATGAAGTTAGTCGTTATGTATTAATATTGTTAAATAGTCATCCCAAATACCACTCGAAGTGGATATATATTTTTTAAATGTTTTGCTATTTCCATAGAAATTATTGCAAATATCACTCAACAAGATCACATTTAAATGTCACTCGTGAAATTTAAACGCTATAATCTACAAGGAAATGGTAAAATATTTGTCAAAAATATATCCACTACTTCTCGTATTATCCTTGACAATACTGTAGATATTGTTTTAGCAATTTTGAACTACTGACGGTTTTTCAATTCAAAGATTCGAAACTCTTGTCAACTAGCTAACAAAAGTTTATATTCACTATATAACACCCTACAGGTATATTCTCTTAAACATTTTAATTATTAATATATTTTGTACTGAATTAATCATCTGTTGGCCATTCTATAAACCCTGCCATAGCCTTTTTTCGTCATCAAACCAAAATGCAAAACTAATGAACACATTTGAATTGCTCCAGAAGTCTTCTGATTTAAACAAAAATAACGAACTTGACACGAATTGCTACAATTAAAAATTTCTAAAACTATTAGTACTCTTTTATTTTTGTTGCAGCATATTTTAACCGATCAATAGATGATATAATTATTAATAAACTACTCTGTTAAGCAAGAATTGCTTTCACTAATATGGTACAGTTTGCTCTTGTTTCAAAAAAAGGGCAAAACCAAAAAAACATAGAGAGAAATACAGAAGCTCTTTTTGTGGCTCTAATCAAACTCTTATCTATCAAATATTAAGTTTAGTATAATACAACTTATATAAAATATAAAAAGTTTACTATTTTGATATATATGCAAATTAACTAGTACTATTTTGCACGTTTATCAAATAAAAATATTAAAAATTTTAGATACTTTTCTTTATTTTAAATAGTTAAAGTAATAAATTCGCAAATCTTATGAATTATACAATTATTTAAAAAGTAATGGAATTGGCGTTTATTTTCCTCAATTATTCATCATTCATCAGTGAAAATATCTAATTACTTTTAAGCCAACCGTTATTATAACAGTTTGGAAGGTTTTTAAATATAAGTTCGTCCAACAGTTAATTATGTAACTTTATGTCAAAATGTTTTGTAGTATGTTATTGTTGTAATCTGTAACAGTATCTTACCATTTTTCTGAGCTAATAACTCGCCTTCATTCTTTTAATGTGCTTCTCATGAAGTGCATAATGGTGTATATTATTATGAACCTTGTCCCAGAATAGCATTAATACCACTTGCGCACTCACATTTATTATAAAAGCAAAACGAGACGCTTTCCTGTATGATAATTTACTTTAATCTCGACATTTTACGCCAATCTGCAAGTCTAGAAACAAAGGACGCAATAAAACTTGACTAACCTGTACTCTTTGATGAATACCGAGAAGACTTAGGACGAAGCCAACAGTCGCACTGGTCGTGTCCTGGCCCTGAACAGAAAAACATGTTGTTTTAATGCAACATCTAATCAGCGTCTGAGTACCTACATTTAAGTAAACAAATATATTTCAGTACAAAATAGATTTAAGTGAACGCTATTTATAGTTCAAAAATGTCAACAGTGATTTTCTAACTAGTAGTAGAGCAACCTGAAAAAGTAAATTTTTAGATTAAACTACAAACTCGGTACCAAGCAATTGATCTACCTAAAATAGTTATTTAGGTACCAATGGTAATGTGTTATTTTTCGGCCTACAGTGTAGTATGAAAACCAAAGTTTGTAGAATTATAAACCCAAAATGCACAGAATGACCTGAGGAGCATATCAAATTTTAAAATTAAGTTTTAATATTGTCAAATTGATAAAGACATTAAATAGATGAAAAAAGGCAATGAAAACATTTACTTAGTGCTTGCTAAGGACGCTCTTTATGTGAAGCCCGTTGTTGTCCTAGACGTGTAAGTAAAACTTACATGACATGCAAGTAGGCTTGCAATGGACACTTAACATGAATAGTAGTACAAAAAGAAGTTTGGCACTGTTAAATTGCTGTCATTAAATAGGTGACAATGAAAAAATTTACTTAATGCTTGCTATGGACGTTGTTTATGTAAGTCCGTAGTTATTTGTTGTCCTAGATGTGTAAGTCAAACTTACATGGCATGCAAGTAGGCTTGTAATGAGCACTTAACATGAATAGTAGTACAAAAAGAAATTTGGCACTGTTAAATTGCTAAGTCATTAAATAGGTGACAGTGAGTAATGAAAACATTTACTTAATGCTTGCTAAGGACGCTGTTTATGTAAGTCCAAAGTTCTTTGTTGTCCTAGACGTGTAAGTGAAACTTACTTGACATGCAAGTAGGCTTGTAATGGACACTTAACATGAATAGTAGTACAAAAAGAAGTTTGGCACTGTTAAATTGCTATGTCATTAAATAGGTGACAATTAGCAATGAAAACATTTACTTAATGCTTGCTGTGGGAGCTGTTTATGTAAGTGCTTTGTTGTCCTAGACGTGTAAGTGAAACTTACATGACATGCATTTAGGCTTGTAATGGACGCTTAACATGAATAGTAGTACAAAAAGAAGTTTGGCACAGTTAAATTGCTATGTCATTAAATAGGTGACAATGAGCGATATAAACGTTTACTTAATGCTTGCTAAGGACGCTGTTTATGTAAGTCCAAAGTTCTTTGTTGTCCTAGACGTGTAAGTGAAACTTACATGACATGCAAGTAGGCTTGTAATGGACAGTTAACATGAATAGTAGTACAAAAAGAAGTTTGGCACTGTTACATTGCTATGTCATTAAATAGGTGACAATGAGCAATGAAAACATTTACTTAATGCTTGCTATGGACGCTGTTTATGTAAGTCCGTAGTTCTTTGTTGTCCTAGACGTGTAAGTGAAACTTACATGACATGCAAGTAAGATTGTAATGGACACTTAACATGAATAGTAGTACAAAAAGAGGTTTGGCACTGTTAAATTGCTAAGTCATTAAATAGGTGACAATGAGCAATGAAAACATTTACTTAATGCTTGCTAAGGACGCTGTTTATGTTAAGTCCGCAGTGCTTTGTTGTCCTAAAAGTGTAAATGAAACTTACATGGCATGCAAGTAGGCTTGTAATGGACACGTAACATGAATAGTAGTACAAAATGAAGTTTGGCACTGTTAAATTGCTAAGTCATTAAATAGGTGACAATGAGCAATGAAAACATTTACTTAATGCTTGCTAAGGACGCTGTTTATGTTAAGTCCGCAGTGCTTTGTTGTCCTAAACGTGTAAATGAAACTTACATGACATACAAGTAGGCTTGTAATGGACACTTAACATGAATAGTAGTACAAACAGATGTTTGGCACTGTTAAATTGCTAAGTCATTAAATAGGGGACAATGAGCAATGAAAACATTTACTTAATGCTTGCTATGGACGCTGTTTATGTAAGTCCGTAGTTCTTTGTTGTCCTAGACGTGTAAGTGAAACTTACATGACATGCAAGTAGGATTGTAATGGACACTTACCATGAATGTTAGTACAAAAAGAAGTTTGGCACTGTTAAATTGCTAAGTCATTAAATAGGTGACAATGAGCAATGGAAACATTTACTTAATGCTTGCTAAGGACGCTGTTTATGTAGGTCCATAGTTCTTTGTTGTCCTAGACGTGTAAGCGAAACTTACATGACATGCAAGTAGGTTTGTAATGGACACTTAACATGAATAGTAGTACAAAAAGAAATTTGGCACTGTTAAATTGCTACGTCATTAAATAGGTGACAATGAGCAATGAAAACATTTACTTAATGCTTGCTATGGACGCTGTTTATGTAAGTCCGTAGTTCTTTGTTGTCCTAGACGTGTAAGTGAAACTTACATGACATGCAAGTAGGCTTGTAATGGACACTTAACGTGAATAGTAGTACAAAAAGAAGTTTGGCACTGTTAAATTGCTATGTCATTAAATAGGTGACAATGAGCAATGGAAACATTTACTTAATGCTTGTTAAGGACGCTGTTTATGTAAGTCCGTAGTTCTTTGTTGTCCTAGACGTGTAAGTAAAACTTACATGACATGCAAGTAGGCTTGTAATGGACACTTAACATGAATAGTAGCACAAAAAGAAATTTGGCACTGTTAAATTGCTACGTCATTAAATGGGTGACAATGAGCAATGAAAACATTTACTTAATGCTTGCTATGGACGCTGTTTATGTAAGTCCGTAGTTCTTTGTTGTCCTAGACGTGTAAGTGAAACTTACATGACATGCAAGTAGGCTTGTAATGGACACTTAACGTGAATAGTAGTACAAAAAGAAGTTTGGCACTGTTAAATTGCTATGTCATTAAATAGGTGACAATGAGCAATGGAAACATTTACTTAATGCTTGTTAAGGACGCTGTTTATGTAAGTCCGTAGTTCTTTGTTGTCCTAGACGTGTAAGTAAAACTTACATGACATGCAAGTAGGCTTGTAATGGACACTTAACATGAATAGTAGCACAAAAAGAAATTTGGCACTGTTAAATTGCTACGTCATTAAATGGGTGACAATGAGCAATAAAAACATTTACTTAATGCTTGCTAAGGACGCTGTTTATGTAAGTCCATAGTTCTTTGTTGTCCTAGACGTGTAAGCGAAACTTACATGACATGCAAGTAGGCTTGTAATGGACACTTAACATGAATAGTAGTACAAAAAGAAGTTTGGCACTGTTAAATTGCTAAGTCATTAAATAGGTGACAATGAGCAATGAAAACATTTACTTAATGCTTGCTATGGACGCTGTTTATGTAAGTCCGTAGTTACTGGTTGTCCTAGACGTGTGTGTCAAACTTACATGGCATGCAAGTAGGTTTGTAATGGACACTTAACATGACTAGTACTATAAAAAAAGTTGATACTGTCAAATTGGTGAAACATTAAATGGGTGACAATGAGGCAATGAGAACATTTACTGAGTGGTTGCTAAGGACGCTGTTTATGTAAATCCATAGTACATATTTGTCTTAGACTTGTAAGTAAAACTTACACGACATGCAAGTAGCCTTCTAATGGACACTTGACTGACTAGTAGTACAAAAAAATAGGTTGATACTGTCAAATTGGTAAGACATTAAATATGTGACCATAAGACAATGAGAACATTTCCTTAGTGGTTGCCAAGGGCGCTGTTTATGTACGTAAATCCGTAGTACATTTTTGTCCTAGACCTGTAAGTGAATCTTACGTGACATGCAAGTAGGTCTATAATAGATAAATAACATGACTGGTAGTACAAAACGTATTTTGGAAGCATATATGAATAGATCAGTAATTAATCAGCGTTTGTAGTTTTACAGAGAGGAAGCATCCACCTTACAGTCTTACTATAGCCACTCAGCAACTATTGCCTATTACTTGAAAGTGTTACATATTACAATTGCATCTCATTGTGCTTGCTTTTTCATACTGATTATGCCTTTAAAGTTAATTATATAATACTAAGTGTGAACTTCGTTGTATTGTGTTTGCAGTAAAGCACAATTGCTAAATGACCAAATTCTACTAATAATAACTGGTTAAAAATATTATTTAAAATGTTATAAAATAAATAACGTAGTTTTGGTTTTCCTTCCTTCTTATTACAGTATCATTGCTGATGATTAAATCATTTTATCAGCCTTCGGCGTAAATAATATAAAAAGCTGTTTTCGCAGACTAATTAAAAGATTAAGTAAATAGAAATGAATATTGCTTTTGCATAAGTCTAAATAATTAAAATTATTTGCTTGCATGTAACATTTTGGATACGTAACGTAGAAGTACAAAGTGTCAAGTAAATATACACATAGGTTAGCCATGAATGGTAAACTAAGTATCTTTACATGTACTAAAACTTATTAAGGGTCATCACTCTCTCATCGTCATGTCATTATACAACATAATTATATAATCATATTATTATTCATATATTTATCACTTGAGCACGCAGTATTATTTCAGTTCAATTTATATTCTATAGATTCTATCTGCAATTCCTCGAAGTAAAATTAATATAATTATATCACTGAAAACTTATCTAATTTATGAAATTACCATGAAGGCTTCGAAAAAATAACAGCAATAAAAAATATAAAAAGTAGACACAGTTTGAAGTTTCGCAAATATATTGTAATTCAATAAAATGTATCTTTAAAATAAAATGCGCATGAAATCACAATATTCAATGGGTATGGGGCTACGTGTGGGGATTTTAAAGCAAATATATAAATAGTAATTAATTTCTTCCTAAAACTCGTGTGCATAAAATTAGGCCAATTCACAATTATACATATTCATTAGGTTTGAGTAGAGACCCTGTATAAAAAGTAAGATCTTAATACACAGAGTCTCTAGGTGTGGATAAAGCACTAGGTGTTTATGTGAAAGTAAAATTGTTAGTACAAGATCCACTTCCCCTAAATGTCCTAGGAAGTTTTAATTTGCTTTATACAAAAAGCAAGTTATATATAATCTAAGAGTTGAGAGCATTAATTAAAATTGAAAACTATAAAAAATGTATCTGAGGCTGAAAATAGTGTATCACTTTTTTACATAGGTAACTGCAAAAATATTTTCGTCATCCGATTAGGAACTATTATATTACATCCAAATATACACCTATACAACTCCCTGCAGTGTACTGTAGGACGGGTTACATAAAACACAGGCGCCTGGATATGGTACTGTTGCTTGCAACTATATCTCTCTAATTTTCACATGATTCAGAGCAGGCTGTGAGAATGCTTTGTTAACAGTGTACAAATTTAGTTACCAATTAAAGTTGAAACATTCCCAAAATTTGAGATTGAAAATTATTCTTACTACATAATTTGACACTGATACTGTCGCAGTCACTACAATTATTGTCTCAGAATTTCTGGGTAATGCCGAACTTGCTATTTATGTAATTGCAATAATGATATTTAGACTATTGTAAAACGTTCTTATTCCTATTCTTCTATAGTTATAAGAATAATACAAACTTTCTAGAAAATACATGATTTTATTGTTTTACAACATATTTCCTCTTAGCTACGAGGAACGCTAAATTAACAACCTATCTAAGGCCGGAAGAAAAGAAGTTATTTCACGTCTAGTGTAAAAAACACTTTCATTTTGCAACTTGATACATAAATAGCTATTACCGCATGTTGTTTTTAATCTTTCTATGGAGAATAAGTGACCAGCTGGACTCCAGATTCGTGGAAGACAAGTTTGTGGGGCTGTGTACGGTGTTGCATTATCATGGTGTAACAAAATTCCAGACAAACAATATGTTCGTACACAATTTTTCAAATACTTAGGAAGGAAAACTCTTGTATACTAGTCTGAAGTTACAGTTTTACTATCGTGAATGGAAAATTATGGTAACTGGACCATTGAGCCTGATGCAATTTTTTTTATTTGTACTTTTAATTCGGGTAACGGTTGTGTGCATCGTCTCATTTTCAAAAACTCAAACATTTTATTGTTGTGTAATCTCGGAGTAATAATTATAATAGATCCAAAACTCATCAAGCGTAAAAATATTATACACATGCTTTGAAGATCCTACACCGAAATGTTCTAACTTAAGTCTGCAACAACCTGCATGTGCTTGTTTTGGTTCTTCGATTAAGAAATGTGCAATCCACCGATTTGCCAGCTTCCTCACATACAGCCATTGATGTAAATCGTAATCTGCTGCCCATGATCCCATGCCTAGTTCTTATTGAATCATTGTATGAGCTATAACTTTTCTTTTGCATCTTTTCAGTAGTATGTTTTCAACACAGCTACTGGAGATCGTGCAGGTTTTGGTTTATCTTCTAACGTGCACCGCCCAATTTTGAATGCACGGAGCCAGTAATTAACTATAGTCGCCAAAAATCTGCAAAAATATTTTGGTGTCTTTGGGCATAAATCATTGCCCGAAAAGCATTCCGCGGCACTTCCATAAAGTCTAATGAACCAAACCAGATTATAAACATATATACTCTTTAATTCCAACCTCAGTTGCGACTAAAAACTGTCAAAAGACCTTTCAATATATGCAAATGCTTTGTTACTTCCCTCGTTTAAAAGACGAAGAAAGTATTGTAATCGTAAACAACACTGTCCGAGGTTTCTTCACATCTTCACAAAGTCCCTAGATGAGCTCTTGTTATAGCTTTTATCTTGCACAGCATTGCCATCTCATATGCTTATAATTTCTTTTTTAAGTCTTCTGTTAGCACCCACGATTCCCAACCGTACATCAACTTTGGAACTAATACTGACTCATATCTTTCTGTAAATTGCTTCTTTTTCTATATCTTGTTCTTCCGTATTTCTGTTTCTGATTCTTCTGATGGTTCATTTGTATTAGAAATTTTTTCTGTTTTAGTAAGATTTATTTTTGAGCTACATTTGGTAATCGCTTCTTTCCATTCGCTGTTGTAGTTCTTTCCTATTATTTGCAAAGAATATAAGGTAATCAGCATACAAGAGTTGGTTCATTGTTATTGGTTGCGTTTGTCTGTAACCTATGTGAAACGCCTTGGCGTGTTGATTTACTTGTTTTGAAATATTATCTATTATTATTATAAAAAATAAAGAACTTAAGACAGTCCGTTGCCTTACTCCTCCCACTGCTAAGAATCCCTCTGTCGTGTTACCTCCTATCCTCGCCCTCTTTTCAGTTCCATAGAACTGGCTTCGTATTACCTTGATTATCTTATCGTCTATTTGGTTGTTTTTTTATTGATTTCTATATTTCTTCTCTTTGTATACTATAGAAGGCTTTGTCCAAATCAATGGTACACACAAACAGGTTTATATTTATGTAAAACATTTTTTTCTGTTATTTGTCGTACTACGTAGATCAAGTCTTGTGTTAATATACCTGCTTTGAATTCTACCTGTGTGCTTTCCATTGTAATTTTCATTTCCCTATTTGTTATACACAAAACAGTGACAGGTCTCTTAAGCTGTTACAGTTACTAAACTCTTTTTTTTATGTACTGTTCCAATACTGCCTTTTTCAGTCATTTACTACTACAACTACTATTACGCTTTTCTTCATATCATTTGCATTATTCTATGTAGGGCTTTGGTTTTTTCATTCTACATGCATTTGATCATGCCAGGAATAGACGTTTTATACCGGGAGATTTTCAACTTGAAGTTTTTAGTGCAGTTATAACTTCTATCTATTTTAATATCATCTTCCCCATTTTTTTCTGCTTGGCTATACTGAATTCCAAATTCTGAGGTATTTCGTTCTCGCCCATCTTTCCATAATACAGTTTTCTTCTGTAATAATTTCTCCTGCTGTGCTTTTAATATTGCTTAGAGGAATTTTTCTCTCTTTTTATGCTTCTATTGGGAGTTCCACGGCTGCATCTCTCGGCGCTTCGTGGTACGGCTATCACGGAAAAAAGTTGGTCCCGGCGGTCATACAACATCATGACAGTCGTTAGTGGGGTTGGAAGTCCTCATAACTGCACAGCGACGCCTATAATTGGCCTAACGGCTGTTGGCTGAGTGCGAATTAAATTTAAAAAAAAATAGAACATCTTTACGTTGCCTGCGAAATCTCTTTGCATATTCTCACTTAATTTTTCCATTTTCTGGTTTTTGTTTCTTTAATCATCATTCTGACGTTATCTCGTTATGTTTTATAATCTTGTTGTGCGTCTGACTTTTTATCGATCCTCATATATTTTCTCAATAGGTACCGTTTTCTTTTTATTTTCCTTTATTTCTTTATTCCACCAGTCCGTTTATTTCTCTTTAATGTTGCTTTATTTATTCCCCATACTTCTGCCGCTGCTGTCTTTATTATACATGTAAAATTGTTCCATATATTTTCTAAATCCATTATTCTCGTCCTCTCTTTATGTTTTTTTATATCTTCTGCAATCCTTTCTTGGTACGTTATCTTCCAATTTTTTCTTGCAGTGCATATGTTTAAATTTGTACATGTTCCACCTTGCAATTTTTTGTTTGGTCGTTCACTCTATTGACCTTTTCCAATTTACTCACGTGAGTCACTATCAAATAATAGTCAGGTCCTATTTCAAATCTTCTGTTTACTCTTTAGTGTACTTTTGTCCACTGGAACTAGGTCAATTATTAACCTTTTACTACGACTCTGCATTTATCGAGTATATTTATGTATGTTCTTGTGTTAGTACCAAGTATTCCTACTTCCATATTGTTTAAATTTAAAAACTCAGACTTTTGGTTCACTATTACTTTTGGTGCATTCTCCATGTCTGTCTACTCATTCATCAATACTTTCCGGGTAGTTTCCTCCTCTTCCGTTGAAGTCTCATATTATTCTCAGTATGCATTTTTCATGTCGTTTCATTTGTATTGTTATTTTTCGCTTTTTTATTTGTTCAGTCAAGTATACATATCTTTTTCTCTTTCATACTCGAATTTAAGTATGCTATCGTATGTTGTAACGGTCTGGTTCATGCCACCTTGGTATTTAATAATGACTTTGAAATTTAACCATTATTCTACTAGGTACAGAATTAAAATGTATTTCCTACATTGTAGTAATTATATTAAAACGTATTATGCATTTAAAACTTACAAGTGTCGCGTGTGAGTTTGTAGGCGTGAACCAGTTGATTTAATTATTGAGTGCGGTTATTAACAGAACAAAGCAACTTATGCTCGGGCTTAAAGGCGCGGAGAGTCAGTCATGCAGTCATAAGCGACCTCTGAATACGTCCAAGTAAAAAGGGACGCCACGCGAAGTATTATAAAGTGCCAGCTTGGAGAAGCATTCCTAAGATACAGCAATTTATAGTAAGAGGCTGCTATTCCAGCTGCCATTTGAGCTTCAAAGAAGCCAGTTGACCGTGCCAACACACGAAGTCTCTGTGGGAGCAGCTACCGAAGACAGGGAGCTGATCTCTTGGCCATCTTGCTACTAAATAAAGGCAAGTTTAGTTACTATAATTACATTTTAAGAGTGAATGTACAACCCCGGAAGATTGGGCAAAAACCATAGCCGAAATAAGGAATCAACTGCTATTGCAACGCATTGTGCAATAGTTTTAACGAAAATTGCGCCCCCAAAGGCCACGTACTTGCTGAATCAGCAGCGTCAGGTGAAAGCGCTTGACATATAGTGTCAGCTGATTTCAAGCTACTGGAGTCAGGACCGCATTAGGTAAACTTATGTGCGCAATTGGAACATTATTAATACTGTGCGTTTTTTGACTTGGCGTTGATAATTAATAAGTCATACCTTTACTTAAGGACTGTATTCAAGCATCTAGACTCAGCATTAAGCTCATGGACTGTTCAATGCTACTATTAATAGCGCATATAACATTTATATACTATGTATGTAAGTACAATCTATAAACTCATTTACTTTCCGGAACATTTATATACTACCATTGTGTATTCCTTTTATGTATTTCCACTCATGCATTTTCTTTTAAATTGTATATATTTTTTCATGTTAACTGTTTGGCTTTTATTTCTGACAGGATTTTCATTATATGTAGCAGCAGGCAGGCTGGAACTATATACATATTAAAATTCCCCTTAGCTGCACTAAGGTAAGAGCGGGTCTTGTGCTTCTACGACTGAGTTAACTAGGAAACAAAGGGCAATTCAAATTCATAGTAAAGTAGAGTATATGGCATGGAAAAAGCCACATTACAATATATACTTCCACTCTTTAATCCCATTCATATTTCATTTCTTAATTCCATTTCTTTCACATTAATGTTAGTATTTCATGTAGCTATTTCTCAAGTATTATATTGTATTCTCTTCTGGGCTGTTTGGTATTTTATTCTCGTTCATTAAACATGTCCATGTTCATTGCTTGGATCGACCTAATCATTTCTGTCGTTATTCTATCTCTTCGTTTTTTTTTTAATTTCTTCTATATAGACCCTTTGATGCCCAATCTTTACCTTCGAACTAGGAGAGAGTATTCACTCACGCCACGCACGTTTCAAGCTTACTTTGAACACTCATGTTCACCCACCCGTACTCTCACATTCACTCACGTTCACGGCGTGACCCGCCACTCACGACGTTTTCATGGCGTGACCCGCCACTCACGACGTGACCCGCAGCTTTAATTTCAAAACTCAAATTCAGATAGAACCAAATGTTCAATTTTAAAACCAATACAAATCTGTAAAGTGCTTTACCCAGAACTTCCCTCGTAAGTGGATATTGCAACACTATATAATTTTAAAAATCAAATTAATCTAGGGGTCAAAATACCTTCACGTTTCTAATCAATTACATAAATT
This sequence comes from Agriotes lineatus, assembly GCA_940337035.1. Taxonomy (NCBI): domain Eukaryota; kingdom Metazoa; phylum Arthropoda; class Insecta; order Coleoptera; family Elateridae; genus Agriotes; species Agriotes lineatus. The sequence continues at coordinate 62,383,251 of OW679197.1, read as the reverse complement.
TTCAACTAAAAAAACTATTACCGGTGATCGAATTCGAAGGGCAGGCGGCTGCGTATGTGATTCCAGCGGTTTGTGGGATATTGCAAGCGAATACGCTATTCATACATGCGCTACAGAGCACTTCTTGTGTCCGTGCGTCTCGACTGCCTTAAATAGCACCTTAGAATAGAATAGTTATTTAACAAACAAGTGTTAGTGAGAGCGATTAATAATCGAGATATCGTTAATTGTTGAGATTTTATTAACCGCTGATTAACACACGAGTTGGTTACAATATTCTTTCGTTGATCGTATCTTATTAAATTGGAAACAATTTTATTCTATTCCATGACAAAAATTTGACACTTAAAAGCTTTGACACTCTTGGTAACTTTAATTTCCTATACTAAAATCGTTTATTAATAGAAAATCATCCATTAATATGACTAATAGGAGTCATTAATAAGCGATTACAGAAAATAAAAAAATCATGCATTAATAAGGTCTATTAATGAACGATTTCGTATGCATTAACGAAACCCATAAATAAACGATCAACGGAAAATAATTATTAATTCCCAGGTAGGATGTCATTGACTGTACACAGTCCACACAACACGCACACCACAACACAGATGCGCATGCGCAACTCCAGCTCTAGATCTTCCACATGGGAGGGCAGCGGGTGGGCGGGGCACCCTGCAAACTTTTATGCATTAATAAATATTTATCCTGAAATTAACGTGAAACGTGAAATGCCTTGGAAATGTGCAATCACGTTCAAGTCCCGATTTTCAAATATTAGTCAGGTTCACGACGGGACCCGCCGTCACGTCCCGCGCACATCACTACTTCGAACTCTTTCCTTTCTTCCTCTGCTCTTTTTCTTTAGTTCGACTTTAGTGCACAATTTATAAATGTTTTTTAGTTCAGTTTTTTTAAGTTTAATCTTATTTTCCATTATATTTTATTTTCCTTCGAAGTTCTCCAAATCGACCTTGTATGTTTTTGGTTCTATTTCTACGGCGGCTTAATCTTCGATTCTACTTGCAAACTCTCATTCATACAATTTTCAATGTGATTCTGCTATTCGTTTCGGTTATTTGTGTTGATTTCAAGCCCCAATATTATTATCATCTTACTTTTTTAGATTATCTCAACTTTTATTTCTTGTTCTTGCTAGTTTTAATTATCGGAATTCTTTCACATTGTCAATCTCTTGGTTTTAATAAAAAAATATGATGACAATAAAATAGGACTTTGATGTAGGTATAAAATATTATTTTAAAATTCCTTTTTGAAGACGAGGGTAAAATTAGACTAATAAAAATAAGATATTATTTTAAAGTAACACCTTTATGCTGTTCTAATACCGAAAATTATGCCACGTAAATATTTATTCAGTGTACAGCTTTTGTCTTCTGTGTTGTTTGTCATGCAGCCCTACCGCTATTGGAATCATGGACTCATCTCAAAAGAATGAAGCCCTAAACCGAGGGGAGTGAATGTAACAAGTCCCAAGGGAACTACAAAAACAGAATAGCGAACTGGTTATGTTAGCTTCTATGTTTTATTGAAATGTAGATACTATGTAGTCGACAGAGGAAACTCTAACCTGACCCGAGAGAATTTGGGAGGTAAAATAAAACTCAGGCAAAAATTTTCTAACAAAAGTAACTCTTAATAAGAATAATATTAATTTAACATTTTATTGAAATGGTTTTTAAGAAATAAATATCCAGCACATGGAATACATATTTTTGGTGAGTTGAAGTTGGTCTTTCAGATTTTTACATGATTTATAGATGATAACCAAAATTAATGAGCTACGTTATGGTTTAACTTATAACGTGACTAATAAATGGACCAAACCTTAAATATATTTATACACGCCCTTATTTTCGGATCAAAGTGCTGTAGTATTATTTTTACTGCTGCTTTTTTGAGGTTGAATCCAAATAATTGACCCCGATTAGAGGCAAATGTAATAGTAACTATCTTCGACGCCACTTAATATTGATTAATTTTTATATTTTTCAATTGAAAATAGCTTTTAGATTCCTTTATTGCATTTCCTATATATGAAATAACACACAAATCACTTATCAGACCCCTTGATCGAGAAAACACGCATTTGCTATTTTGTGATTAAAACAATACCTGCCATATGTCAGTAAATCGATGCAGCAGCAGCTACTATTGAAATGCTAACGCCAGTAATTATAAGCGAATGATTTTAACGAACCGCATTTATATACTATTGCTTATTTCACACCAAATCATCAACATTAATCAATAGAAGTTACCGTTTTACACGCAGCATATGTTCACATTTTTCCACTCCTTGATTGCTAAATTAAGGTAGCTGAAACTGTTATTTTTAGAAAACCCAGCATGAAGCGTGTAGAATTTAACACTTGGGTATTATAAAAATGGTAAAGCTCGACTTCTCAATAGTCTAATTACCGCTAGTGAGAATTGTTAATTAATGTACTGAAACGCCAGACAATTAAATGTTGTGATTTGAAAATGAACAGAAATTCTTGAAACCGTTCTTTACTTGTTATGGTAAATAACAAAACAAATTATCCATGCACTACTAGCCTGCTACTTGAAAACAGCGTTTTATAAATGTATGTCATAAAAACAGAGATTTTTTGAGCGTATACTTTCTCAATAATAATTAATTTATACAGCTATTTGCGTAGAAGAACAAATAAGTCCTGTTTTCATAAATGTAATAGTGACTTAATAAATTAATTTCCAAATATTTACATAGGGCAACGGAGTTGCAGAAGTAACTAATTTAAAACAATATTTTTGTACTTACAGCAAACATCATGGTCATTACTTCGGCTTTTATGTCTTCGTCCGTCAACCCAACGCCATCTTCGTCTCTAGCAGCCAAAAGGCTATCCAAAAATACTGTCCATTTGCTTTCGTCTGACTCCCCAGTCTCGTGCTGCTCTTGCTTCTTGGATTCGTACTGCTTTTTTCTTTGTTGGATTACTTTCTCAGTCAGACTATGAACAATATCGAGGTACTTGTCTTGCTCTCTCTTTAGTTTTGAAAACCGAAAGATAAAGTCCGGACGGAGCCAGAATTTATAAACTCTCATGTGGCACAATCTCCCCAACCTACAAAATTGAGAAATTATTTCTTGTCATTTGCTTTGTGTATTATGTATATACATTTTTATTGTGCAACATCAATTGTTATTTCTAAAAATATTTTTATAACGTAAGGCTGCTCTATAAAATTTGAAATATAATTAAAATATTTCGAGGTAAAATAAACCCTACTTTGCATATTGCTGCAATTAAACTTTTATTAGAATTTAAATAGTACCTACAGTTTGTCTTAAATGATTGAATTATTTGTTCAATTACAATTAATAGACAATACTGTTTAAAATATTTGCTTGTAAGGGAACTAATTGCAAGAAGCTGATTCTTATCAATTCACGAGACAACAGACTGGAGGAATGGACGTTGTTTACTAATTAGATATAAAATAACAAGATATTTTTAAGTGTTCTACTGTAGAATATTTTCCAATTGCCTTGTTATAATTTTAAAATGATTTTTGGATATTTTCTGCAATTTATATCTATTCCGTAATAGCCACAAATAACAATTTTCAAAATTTAAAAAGGGTATATTTATTTTTTAGTTTAGTTATAAGCAATGTATTACGTATTATCTTGCCTCCTTTTATTGTAACCATAAATAACTCAAAATATTTGAAATTTCTGTTAAATGTCATTATTTCTATGTTTATTTTAATAGCTGATATAATGGAAAAAATTTCTCAAATTCAAAGTGTTCGAATAAAATGTATTATGGTAGTTGGATTCATAAATAGAATTTGTTATGAACATTTACTGTGGAAGCAAAGTATGGGTAGGATATAAGCTATCGTTCTTTAGATATACAAAGGTTAAAAAACTAGCACAATTTTTATAAATTAAATAATCACAAAATAGCTTTTTACTATGCACTTTATACCGTATTGGTAAAGTGTACACTAATGTTTTAATATTCTAATTTGTAATATAGTAAATGCAAATCTGTATAGACGTGCTCTATTGAGACTTTAACTAACACAATCTCCATTGTTTGCGATTTACTCACACATTTCAATTTAATTATTGGTTAAATGTCGCCTCTGTTGATTAAGTTTAAGGCAAACAATTCTCGATTGTTTGAAATTAGATTTCGCATATAGAGATAAAAATGATAATGCATTCAACATGTTTAGTAAGATATAAAAATTTGAAAAAATAAATACATGACGAAGTAGATACAATTTCTGGATTGTTATAAGCCTGCTTTACTACTTGACTTATTTTTTTTCCTTTTCGATAATGCGACTTCAAATATACAGCCCTATCTTACTCTTTGAGACTTATAGAGAAACAGATATAGTTTGTAGAAATAAGTATCCGAAAGCAAACTGTGCAAATCCTCTTTATAAGTTTAGTTCTACGTTTTTTTTTGCTTTGAGCTAGTTTGCAATGGGTAGGGACGTCTCTAGCTTATCTGTCGCCAGGGTGCAAAGTCCCATATGCCGCCCCTCTGGGTTGTGGGCTAGATGGTTAGGGGATTTGCGTGATTTACACTTTTATCTATTATTAATCCCACATAAACATATCAAATTCAGTATTGGATATAACATGTGTTACTATTTATAACCAAATATAGCAATATTTTTAAACTATTATTTACATCTATGTCAATGTCGTTTTCCATACTTCTCATAGCTAGATTTGATAGCTTTTCTAGAGTTTTAAAACGGACCAGAGTATCCCTTGAGTACAATGCTTATTTTAATACTCACAAGATATAGCTAACTTGTATTTTCTATATTTTATAATTGTGAATTACATTTAGTGCTGTATTTTAGTATAATCAAAAGTTCGTATCGTGTGAATTTTAATTTTCGTGTGAGAGAACAAGTCAACAAGTCGCAGATTCGCTTGCGAAGTAGCTCCCAATTTCGAGATGTCTATTGAAGCTGTGATTCAGTGGTTCGAGCGACGCCAAGTCCAGAGCAGACTGGTCTTTTCCGAAAACATTGGTTGTGGTAGCTTTCCACGAATCACGCAATTCAAGGTTTGGAAGACGCAATCCAGTGCGACTTCGTAAAAGAATAATAGGTGCATAAATCGTGCTTTAATTTAAGACGGTCGGTTTTAAGGTAAGGCCGCCTTTTAAGACATTTTGACATTTGTTTTCTAAAAGCAATTATTTCAACGTTATTTTCAATGTTATTTTAATGTTGCTTATGTATATTTAGCGAGTAGCCCCAAGCTATATAGCCCATGGATTGTTTCTATTTGCTTACTTGTATACCTATTTAAGAACGCCTAACCTTTCTAAGCTTTAATCCTATTTCTTTTTATTTTACTTTTTATTTTATATGTGTTTTAAAGTCAATATATATATATGTGTGAAAATAAATGGACTTTTCTTGTGCATTGTTTGAAGTCAGTTTCAACCCGAGAACTTTATATGGATGGACCAGCTACCTGTTGTATCAGAGAGTGATCTTTCATAGTCATGAACTGGGGTATTTTCGAGTTTCATGTTCACTAAGCTAGCAAGGTAAACACAAAGAGCAAATAATTATTCAAATATTTAGGAAAACAAGAAACCTTACTTAAAATGAAAGTATATACATGACGGGCTAAACTTCACGTACTGTTACGATTTCTAAAATCATTTTTGACCTTGACAATGGTTTTTCACCCTCAGCAACAATAACAGATAATATTAAGTAAATGCACAAAACAAGCGATAAATGTGTAAATGTGTTAATTAAGTTATTTCTAAGCCAATGTTTCAAAACATCTACTGAAGACGTGGTATATTTTAGATAGGTCGATATTTTATTCAATAAATCACGAGGTGACGTATTCTCATTGGTTACGAATTCTATCTTTACCAATAGCGTTAGAGGAGAACTGTAAATTTCAAATTTGAAAAAATCAGTTTTATAACCAACGTCTAGGTGCCGCCTCCTACGCTCTACTACCCGGCTACCGTGCACCTCGTACACTTCCGCTTAAGACGCCCCTGGCAATAGACCAGGCAAAATGTTTTAGTTCTCCCAATGAAACCCATTTTTATTTTGATACTTGTTTTGGCTGAAGCATAAGATAATGAAATTGCTTTTAACTTAGTCAAGTACGACGAGTTAGAGATTTCTCATTCTTATATAATATTATATTAGTTTAAGGTGGGCTCGAACCACGATGTACTGCACCAGTTTACCCTATGATGGCTACGCCACTGTTTACCGGCAAACTGTCGAAGTTTAACACCTGGATGCAGGTAAAGTTAGTTTAAAAGTAAATAATTAATAAGAATTAACTTACTTTTCCACTGCTCGTGCATATATTACAACTTGCTTTCCAAGAGTTTCCTTGCTAATCCCCACTACAGTTTCTGAAAATAAAAATTATATTGTATCCTTGTTTTTAATTATACTCATTGCAAGCACAAGTATTTGCTTATTGTGTTATAGTTAAACAAAATTATAAAAAGAATCACTTGCTTTATAAAATTTGCAAGTACGATTCGTTAATCTCTAAACTAGAGTACTTTATAGACTAGGCAAGCTTATCCCACTAGATTTTGTGTCACAGAGACTTTAGTGCCAAGCCGTTGGCTGCGCTAACCGGTAACCGTACGTTCTGTTGTCTCTCAACCAAGCACGACTGGAAACCGTTCGAGTACGCACTGCTAGATCTCGATCAGTGATTCCCAAAGTGGGCGATACCGCCCCTTGGGGGGGGGGGGGGGCTGGAACGATCCAGGGGTGCGATAGTAGCCTCGGGTGCATTTGGGGGGCGGTGAATGAAAATAAGGGTGCGGTGAAAGCTTAAAGAAGGAAGAGATGATACGAAGATTTAGAAAAACCGTTCGTACATTATTCATCTGTTGTGTAACCTAGTGTAACATTATTTTCCAAATAAACACACAAATTGCAAGTTACAGATTTATTTATCCCATAAAGACTATTTACCATTATTAAATGTTTTTAGTCTTCTTCATACCATTTGTTACTTTATTTATTCAGTCTGTTTATTAAAATTCGTTTATTCTCCGTTTCTTTAATTTTACTTTATCACATCCTTTAATACACCATCCAGAAGATAAATACCATTATAATAAAGGGTTTTTATTATTCAAATTTGCTGTTACTCAAAATACAGGTTACAAATACAGAAAAAAATTGGTTATTTTAAAGATATCATTTTCTCTAGCAATAATAATTTATACCAAATTTCTATATGATATATTTTATTATAACATTTCATAATCGACTTTTTCAGATAATTATTTTAGTTTGGCTTTCACTTTAGTTATTATATATAATGTCCTACCTAGAAATACTCTTATAGATAAATATCAGTCTCAAGAAGCTACCACTAGAATATCTTTCTGTTTGTTCGCTTAAAGAATGTACATTTCCAGGGGCGCTGAATATTTTTTTTCTTGGAAAGGGGGCGGTAAGCCAAATAAGTTTGGGAACCACTGATCTAGATGAACATTGCACTCTGATTTAAATCTTGGTGCATTCCATTACGATGCTAATTATAATTACAGTCTTCATCCAAGTGTGGTTATTTAAATCTATATACAGTGTGTAGGTATTGTTCAGTGCTGTCAACTGTATCTGTCGGTTCTGTTGAGTTCTGTCACTCGTCACTGGTGTTTGAACTAAGATACTATTAAAGTACTCTAGTTTGAACCACGTGCGTAATAGTTAACGGTATTTTCGTCCGATTTTTTCTGCTTTCTTTGTATTTGCTAAAAAAACAGTCTTTTTTAAGCAGGATAAAATTAAATGACATGATCGTTGTTTTTGCGACTTACCGTATGCTAATTGGAAAGTAACTAGAATTTGAATTTGCCGCCACTTTCAGTAACTCAAAATAGCGGACAAGCTTGCTCGTATAAATATAGTATCTTACTCTAAACCATAATTAACGTTCATAAATCAAGTAAGGCAAAATAGTTCGCATAATAATCGTTGTTCATTTGTTAATCTTAAATGTCACGGGAATGCTATTAATTATTTTACTATACAAGTGGGATAACAGTATCATTAATATACGTGTGTGTAAGTTACAAACGAGTGCGTAGCACGAGTTATGTAAGCACACAAGTTTATTAATGATGCATTATCACACATGTATTGTACAAAATTTTATCTACGACTGCCTAAAATTGAGAAAAGTGCATTAAGAGAAATGTCAGATCTGTCATTTTCAAAACTATTTTAGTAGGCAAATGTCATTATGTCATTCATTTGACACTATTTCAGTTACGTAATGAAGTCATTACACAACTCAGTTGCGTAATGAAACCATTACATAACTGAGTGGTGTAATGAGCTTCATTACGTAACTGAAATAGTGTCAAATGAGTGACGTAATGCGTTACTTATCCCACTGGAGTAGATAAATAACTATTATCTACGTCACAATATAGTTATTATAACACCGAAAACAGTGCTACAATGAAGTCCATTATAGCACTGTTTTTGCATTGTTATTTTCATATGAAAAACGTTGAAGCAGCCTACCTTGTTTCAGACAACTGACAGATTGTCACATTTATGAAATGTAAAAATTCAACGTTTTTGATATTTATTTATGCAAATTAGATAAAATAGTATATTATACTATTTGAATTGCAATTTCTATACAAGCTCGGAGGTTTATCATGTTAATGCAGACGCTCTGCACATTAATAGTGAACAAAATGATAAACCTCCTGAAATCAAATTACCATAAAGTTAATTTTGCTTATAAAAACAAAGCACTTGCATAAATTGAAAGTTCATTATTTTGTCACCAGCTGTCATTTTGAGAGATTGGCATAAAGCGTATAGAAAAAATATTTTGATGAAGTTGCGCGATGGCCACTATATATTAAGGATTGACCACGAAATGCTTTCCGGAAAATGATTTTCTATAATCATAAAATAATATTTCATACGACCAACCCAACGTCACCAACATTTAGCGGCAGCCATAATTTTTTGTTGTCTACACTTTACTGGATCCATGAATTTAAACGCGGACGATCTATGTTAGAAGACCTATATGACCTCTGGTAGCTGTTTCTTTTGAAACCGGTATGCTACCGAAAAGATGCTAAAGGAAAATTGAGGTATAACTCACAGAGACATTCAACAAAAACTAAATATTGGATCATCCCCAGTAGATAACATCTTACACCAACGGCTTGGTGTGAGAAAGCTGGAAAGTCGATAGACTCCACATTTATTATTTGAAGAACAAAAAACGCACCGCCAGACTGGTGCAGATTTATGTTAGAAAAAATCGATGCAGGGTCTGCAAAGCATGCGTTTAATATTATTACGGATGATGAGTCTTGGATCTAGAATAACAATCAACTGCGTGGGCTGTCAAAAATGAAGCTTAGACAGAAACGTTAATCGCGGTACAACTACAAACAACAAAAATATTGCTGCTGTCGTCACACGCAGTAGACCAGTTGCAGTACTTCCTCTCGAACTTCGTAAAATTGCAACCTCTGACTAGTATACAGAAGTTTATACTTTTCTTACATTTTAATGTAATTTTTGATGTGAGATAGGTGATTTTCCAGTTGAATGCCTGGTTTTTTCCCGATTTTTTTTTAGTTAACTCCTATTTTAAATAGAATACCCGGTATATTATTACATTTTTGAATTCAGCTTAAAATTTTAGAGAAAATTTGTCTCTTCAAGTACCGCTCTATTTTGTAAGGTTTCTGTAAAATTTTAACTGCGTTAGTCTTACTTCAAGAATGTCCTCCTAGTAAACATTTATCAGCTTACTTCATCTAGCTAAATGAATTCTTTCGCCTTTGTCGTTATTTTCTTATTACTTTTATTTTTCTGTTACTTCCTATCGTTGTTTTTATGATTTCTTTCTGCCTTTTTTAGTTTGTGTTTTATTGTTCTTTTTAATTCTTTGTATTTATTGGAATTTTTTCGTCCTTCCGCTACTAGTTGTCTTTTTTTTTACTTCCTTTTACAATAAAGGAAGTATTGGATTCACCCCAAAAATTCGAAATTGAGTTTTCAACAGATCTTCACGTTTTAGAGTCCCCTGATCCCAAAAAACATATTTTTTTCATTGGTCTGTCTGTGTATCTGTCTGTCTGCGTGTCTGTGTGTCTGTCTGTGTGTCTGCCTGTGAACAGAATATCTCAAAAAACGGAAAGAGGTACCTATGGCATTGAAACTTCATATATAAGTTTTGTGTACTATGTAGATGCGACAGCAAGCTTTTGAAGAAAATTGCAGAACCGGAAGTAGGTGTTTACTCTTGTGATTTTTCAGTTTTTTTCGAGTTTTTCAAAAACGGCTTTAACGATTTTTTTTAAACTTTACATTTTTATTACATTTTTAATGTGTATTGATGTGAGATAGGTGATTTTCCAGTTGAATACTTCTAAAATGGGTTTCTTTTGTTTTTTTTCTATTTTTTTTATTAACTCCTATTTTAAATAGAATACCCGGTATATCATTACATTTTTTAATTCAGCTTGAAATTCTAGAAAAAAATTGTCTCTTGAACTAACACTCTATTTTGTACCGTTTTTGTAAAATTTGTAAGTTTTGAAAATTTTAGAAATGCTTAAAAATTTAAAATCAAATTTTTGGCAAATTTTAAGATCACTGTAAAAGGAAGTTGTGGGCGTGTATCACACCAAATTTTTCTATTAATTGTTTAGTTTCTTAATTTTTGTGTTTGTCGTTTGAAGTCAGCAGTTACATTCTAAATTTCACCTTCTAGAAGTGCTGTAGCTGCCAATCTGCCAAACTGAAACACAATAAGCGGTATTTTACAGTACATTTTGTCCAAAATTAAGGTTTTTGATAAATCTATAATACTCTATAGCCCATATTTCGAAAACCATTAAATTTAGGGAAAATAGTTATAAGAGAAACTGTTTATTTTATTTTGGTCTAAGTTTTTTATTTGAAACTTTTTTATATCTGCAACGGTTAAGAAATTATATAAAAATACCCAAAATGAGCCGTAATTTTTCAATGTGGCGGCCGTAGCACAGCTTCAATTTTAAGGTACTTTCAGCATATTCAATAAAAAGCTAAATGCAACATCTCTACCAAATTCCTTGCTTGTACTAATTTTTTCAAGATCAAAACCTATTTTTGTTGCACTATTCGGTTAAGGATATAGATAACATACAATAAAGGTTTTTAATTAGCAAATTATTTAGAAAAGCTATTATTTCCAGCACAAACACAAAGGGTTCTGTTAATCAAAATGTATTACAATTCTTCTCTGATAGATTTTGCTATCGTTTTAAATGCAACTGTTTTTTATTAAAAAAATATAAAAACAATTTCCAGGAATTAGCTCTCACATTTAGTTTGTCTGTAACACTAATTCGACCCTACTACTCGTCAAACATGACAAAACGCCAAAGGATATCTTTTAAATTTGTTTTAATTGTTTTCAGGGAGTCTGGACCATCATATGTCATGGTGAAAAATGGGGACTTTTATTCAACAAGGACAATATTCACCATTGAAGACGGCTGCCGACTGCGTACACCCGTTTTCACTAACGGGTAAGGAAATGCTCAACAGCTTGAGAAATGGTCCCCGTAAACAGACGAAGTTAAATGTGGCAGATAGTTGAGAAGTTGCAGATTAGAAAGGAACGAGATGGCGAACAATTAATAAGAAAAAATGTGCCCGTGTTGAGTATCAAAAATTCTAACCCTGTTTGACAAAGAGAGACGTCTTTAGAGTTCACAGAAATGTTTGGATTTTATAAAAATTACGATAAAGACAACATATGCAGCAGATAGTGACTGTGAATGAGACATGGATCCGTCAATATGACCCTGAAGCAAAACAGGAGTCCATGCAATAAAATTAAAAACAAAAACTCCGGTATGGAAGGTTATGGGCACAATTTTGGAGAAGTATGGCGAATATTGCCCGATTTGCTGGTACAAACATGATAAACCTCTTCTATGAAAAATGAGGAGTAAAGTACAAAGGGCGTTCTATTTCTGCAACACAACGCACCTTTTCACACCTGGCACATAGCGAGACGGGCCAAAAGACACAGAGTTCGTGGCACTTGACCACCTGCCTTATAATAGCGCGGACCTGGTCCTTAATGGTTATCGCTTCCTTTCAAATCTCGAAATGGATATAAAAAGGTGAAGCTTTTTCGACGAAGCCGTTTGAAGCCAAATACATAGAATATTTTTTAAAAGAGCTAAGAGCATTGTATTCTAGATTCAAAAAGTGTATTGACCTAGTAGTAAGATTGCATTATCATAATTTTAATGCTTAAGGTTACGAACAGATCAGCGATGAGTCTTCCATCGCATATAATAACTAAGATGCTTTTCAGAACTTATATCAAAGAGTAATACAGGATAATTAATGACGTACTGAGGAGACTAAACCAACAACTAGACGGGGGCAAAACAAACCGTATAACCCTCCGAATAAAACCCAATACCAAGAAACAGAATAAGTTAAAGTTAAATCAATTAATGAGCATTTATTACAAACTATGGTAGCAACTTACCTTTCAAATTTAAATATGTAATATTTGAGAGTCATCTCAACAATATTTAGTTAAAAAACTAATAGTATAAGTAGTATAAGTTTTCATAGTATGCTCAGAAATTGGCGTCATTTTTAAACATTTTTAAAAAGCTGTAACTTTACGTTTATAATTTTTAGTAACTTTTTAACTATATATTTATTAATAAACTCTCAACTATTCATAGTTTGAATTTAAACCTAAGTTACTACCACAGCTTTTAATGAATAAAATTTGCAAAAAAAATTAGTCCTCTGGGATTCGAACTCCGCGCATCCAGGCGAATATGTCGATCTCACTTTTTAGTCCGCCGCTCGGGTTCGCCGCTTGCAGCCCCTTGAACAACTGGGCCACAGCCGTGCTCGAATTATTTATCCTGCATTTGTTAGGTCTTTTTTTTTGCTAATGATACAGCCTCAATTATGTGCAAATGACTACTTTTATCTATTTCCCAGTTAAAGCAACAATAATCCAAAAAAAATTATATACTGTTTAACCTGTATATATTTGACAGCAAGTATATATATTTCTTCAAAATCTTCTCGGTTTTATGCCAGGTCGTATAATCTGCATGCAAAATATCGTCTTCATCCAACAAATAGTTGATAGTATAACTTATACTTAGCCAATAAACGGACAGACTGAATTGGAAAAATCTGTTTTTCTTGAAACGTGACGATCTGAATAAATCTCGGAAAGTGATTTTTTCGCGATTAGAATACTTTTTTCGTCTTTTAGACGATGGGAAGTAAAACACTGTATTTAGAATCCCTCTAGTTGTTATTTCAGTCTCCTCAGTGCGTCATGAATTACCCAGTATATAAAGGAAATATTATTAGAATAGATTAGTTTTAATTTACTTTTATTGATAGATCATATGATTCTTTAATCTTACATTTAGTGTGATAACTAAATTTATGAAAAAGTCGTGTATGAAATTCTAATTTACTGTTTTTTACTCCTCCCGTCTAAAAGACAAAGGAGGTATTCTAATCGCGAAAAAAATCCGAAATTTTTCAGATCTTCACGTTTCCGGGCTCTAGATGACAAAAACAGATTTTCTCAATTCCGTCTGTCTGCTGTGTGTCTGTCCGTTGACGGTATAACTCAAAAACTATTTGTTGGAGGAAGGCGATAGTTTGAATGCAGATTATATATCTACCTAGCATGAAACCGATAAAAATTCGGACAAATATATAAGAGGTGAATATATTGAAATAATAAAATTTTGCTTATTTTTGCTTTAACTGAGAAATAGATAGAGTAACAATTTGCACATACCTCAGGCTTTATTCTTGACAAAAATGTGTACCAACAGATACATAACAAATGTTCTAAAAATAAAACATGGGTTAACAACAATGTCTTCTATTTAACGCAGCCGCATCTCACCAATCGGAATCGTCCTTGGTGGGCGAAGCGGCAAATGCGTGCTTCACTTCGAGCTATGCGCAGATCATTAAAATTGCATTTGTTGGTTCGTACGTAGGCGCTGAAGTTGATGTTTTTTTAAATTTATATAATTTGCATTACGAAGTGTTTTCTTCTATTGTTTCAGTTTTATTACGAACGTGAAGATATTTCTACCCGTATTTTCTTTTGAATTTAAAAATTTTTTAGTGCCACAACGTCCGCTCGCGAGGGATCTATATATTTAAAACGTGAAGCTTTTTCTTTCGACATCTATTGTGAGACTTCCACCGTGCCGATTTCGATTATTCTTTTTTTAAATGAAAGCCGCCACCGTGTAGATGTGCACAAAAGTCCAAAATTGCAAATAACTGCATAACTTTTAGAGAAAAACCAAAATATTGCAGCTCGTAGCAATTGAACAAGTAAACTCTCGAAGTCGGCCCGCGATGTTCTGATGATTTTTGCAATGGACCACTACCTACTCGAATTTGTTTGGGTAAAATACAGCCGCTGAATGATTTAGAATACAGTTTATGGAATTTGTATGCGTTAGACAGAAATAGACATATGCGATTAACATCTAGCATCCGCTGAATTAAGGTGTTTTGTTTTCAGAAAACACTGAATCCTAGGATACTAGATTTTAAATCATATATGTCTATTTCTGTGTAACGCATGTAAAGCCCATAAACTGCATTCTAACTCATTTGACTGCCTATGTTCACATTATCCACCACGAATCTGTAGATTTAACATCTGATATTTCATTACCTTTTTGCTTTTGGAGAAGACAGCCTAGCATTTGCCATGACAATTAATAAATCGTAAGGACAAACTCTGGATAAAGTAGAAATATACACTGCTCAACAAATGAACTGGACCACCCATAAAAATAGTTTTTGTTACATTACATCGTAAAATATATATAAAAGTTTTTGCTTCCCTCTCAAAGGGGTTAAATGGGGTAGATGTGTTTTTCTAAAGGTCGCATTAACGCGGCAACTGCTGTAGGTACAAAGTTGAAATTCAGCAAATGAGTTCCTTTTATAAATCTGGTGAACTCATTTTCAGGATTATTTTGTGTTGCATCCCCCCAAAGGGATTAAACGGGTAGATGTGTTTTTCTAAAAATCGTCACGAGATAGATACAGGTAGGAAATTGAAATTCGACATATTAGTTCATTGTACAAATCAGATCAAATCATTTTTTGGGTTGTGAAAAATTCATCACCGAAAGGGGTTAAATGAGACATATCTGTTTGTCATGATATCGTCACGGGGAAATTAACTGTCGAAAGGATTAAATGGGTTATTTTTCTAAAGATCGTCACGAGATAGACAGGTAGGAATTCGAAATTCGGCATATTAGTTCGCTTTAGAAATCATGTCAAACTATTTTCAGGGTTTTGCGGAATGCATCTCCTCAAAAGATTTAAATGAGATAGATCTGTTTATTAAGATTGCCTTAACGAGCGAACTACAGATAGGAAGTTGAAATTTGGCTTACAAATAGACCAAATAATGTTTAGGGTGTTTTAGAATTCACCCTCAAAGAGTGTTACGGCGTAAATGCTCTCTTAACGGTTGGTACTGTGTGAACAAACCTTTAGTGCCGATATTCGGTTCGAGCGTATCGAAATTCGTTAGGTCAGCGATCTCTTTTTTTGGTGGTGCTCTAAACAACGAACATTGCGATGAAGTCAGCAACAAAATTATATCTCTTTTGCCTGAATATGAAAAGCAATATTTGAGTGGGAATACAATTGCATCACATAATGACAACATTTTATAATGTTCTATGAAATTTCTAGATTCGTTAAATTTCAGTGGAAAAACATTTCTTAACACTAAAAATAGAATCAATAGATATTTCCTTGAAAATTTTAAATGTGTCTACTGGTTTAAATGATGAGATAAGGTTAATTGTACCCAAAATTTATTTATGAACTGCTTAGATTTGGTATTAAATGGACAAGCCACAGACAGAAGGGTATTATTACCGCGTAGACATTAACACATTCTAATATTGCACTAACTTCTTGCCTTCGGAAAAGAAATGTTTCTGTACGCTTATCATTTGCGATGACAATCAAAAATAACAAGGCCAAACTATGGATAAAGTGGAAATATATCGTATTTGCCACAACCAGTATTTAGCCATGGTCAAGTATATGTAGTAATATCACGTATGAGTAGTTTTGAAAACTTACAAATTTAAATTTTAACTTCTTTTAAATTGTTAAGATTAAAAGAAGACTCGGGCGTATTAAAGGTGATGGCTTTTTTATATATTTATTATGAATTTGATACTAAATTTCTAACTGTTAGTTATGTTTGGTTATGCTCTGCATTAACATTTATACTTGAGAACTCCTCAGAACTGGACGTTTAACTGCTTGCATTTTCTCATCGCTCATCTAGTCCGAAATACAAACGCTTTATAATCTTAATTATTGCAAAAATATAAAATGAACTTCATAAAAACATGAAATATTTTACAGAGCTTTTTGAAATGTTTGAGCTCTCCGTTGTTTTGTTGCTACAACAAACTGTCCTTGTATTCTTAAAACAAACTTTTTTCTATGCCACAATTTGTTTTTGATAAATAATAAGGTTGTATGCTATAATTTTTTAGTAAAGTTTACCCCCTAGATTACAAAATGCAAGTCAGAGGAATACATATTAAATATAAAACGCAGTACAGGTGTAACCGTAATAAAATCATGACATTTGATTTAAATTTTACTCTCTGTTCTCGGCTAAAAATGTAATATACTCTAAAATCTCATAAATAGACTGCCACAAAAAAGAAAGAGCTGTTTGTTCTAAAAAAAATTAGTATTTAAGAATGATTATTACCACAAGGCCAACAAAAAGAAACTTAAAAGTAAAGTACTGAATAACTTGTATCAAGGATAATTTTTAATAACTATTACTGTTACTTGTTAACGATAAATGAAGTAATTTCTATTCACATTGCTATAGGTTTACATATTTGGTAAAAGTGATCGCCAATTCGCCAGCTGATGTAATAGTCTGGAAGCATTATTTTTAATGTAATGAACTTGTATCAGACGACTATAATTACTTCCTTACAGCTTCTACAGTTATAAAATCTCTGTAAATTGTTCATGCATTATGTTTAATTGTAATAATCAAAATTAATTTGAGACTATACTATAAAATATATTGAAATTGTAGGTTGAATTATCGTTAGAAGACTATTGAAGCCAATACAGAGAATTTTGCAATTTAATTTTATCCTTTTAATTTAAAACTCTATTAAATATCTATTGTAATTAATAATTGACTAACTGATGCCTTACCTAGTAATATATCCATTGTACACGCACTTAAGTACGGATGCACGTCAAATTCGTCTCGTACTGCTTCGTCCCTCAGCTTATCAACTAGTATTAGCACGTGGTCGTTGAATACGTCCAAAAACCGTTTCAGATTGTTCATGTGAAATGCTGGCATAATCAATTTCTTGTTCTGTTTGAATTTCGTCCCTAAAATGTAAAAAATATATTCTTTCATTATTTGAATTGGTCGAGAAAAGCATGTAGTTAAATAGCCAACAGTGCTCCTTAGTGAAAAATTACATTATCATGTTGGTTAGAAAGTTAATATCAAATAGATTTTACCAGTACTTAAAAGCAGACTTTCTCCTAGCCATGGTTTCAAAAACCTATATTCGTCGGCCTTCTCAACGACCCTGGATCTTAGCACGACTTCAGCGTCCCTGGGGTCGAATAAAGCTATGTGTAACTTTGGGCCTATCCACAAAGCTACTAGCCTGGTGTATATCGTGCTGATTTCATGAAGTCTTCTGAAAACCTCTAAAAAATACCAAATGTTATATTAGTAACAAACTAAACATAATGTTTGACACAGCTAACCTTAACATTGAGTAACTTACAGGGTATTCTGAAAAGAATAGGACGCCGTCTCGTGATATACTTTGTTCTCATCAAAATAGTAAAATATGTACTCTTAAGCAGTTTCGCGCCAGAGAAGTTGAATTTTTATTTGTGGATTTTCTTCACAACTTAAAAACTATATATCTGGTAGAGATCAAACTTGATGTGATATGTAACTGAATATAAAGAGAATTTAAGAAACTTCTTAAACCGCGGATACCTTGGCCTGAGTTCAAAATAAACCAAATGTTTTATGTAATGAACACCGATTGTAGCACAATTTTTGTTTTTCACTGGAGTCTATTTAAGAATTATTAATGCCCTTATTCCGCATGATATGTTCTTATTTACTTGATTGTTAATGTGAAATGGCTAGCATACTAAAATCTTTACTGAATATAAGAGCATATCAAGGAAAACTTTTATATATTACTTATCATAGCTACGTAGTTAAACATTTTTACATACTTTTCTTTCAAAGACTGATATACAAAGTTTTTTTTATCATTTTTTATTATTCAAATCGGATCTAAACCGAACATCAGATTATTATGTTACTCGGATCAATCCATATTTTAGTGACCTATTTGTGAATATATAAGTCCATTTTATTAATTTAAATTTTGTTTTGTTTAAAAGTTGCTTTCTGGTAAGTTTGCTCAAATATTTACTCGATCAAACCTCAGATGGACATAACCAAAATATTATGGTTATGTACTTCTTTATTTTATTAAATTACCCGGTGCACCAATGATGTTTCGTTAAGTAACTTCATGCACTAGCTCGGTCATTAATTTTTGTATAACATGAAACCCTTTACTCAGGTTGGGGTATGCATTTATAATTGTAAACTATTTATAACAACTCTTTCCGTTCAAACTCAGTACTGGTTATATAGATTTATTTAATATAAGGTGGACGTTGGTTTAAATGGTTTAAATTATTTATTATAAATATTTTCTTACTGAAGCATTTTAATGGATTCTTACATATAAATATTGCTCTAACCTTTTTATAACGATTTTTGCTTCTTAGAAGTTCTTTGCTACAGCTAAGGGATAAACTTCTACAGGTTCACTGCTACTCCTTCCGTTATTTTTAACATACTCCAGAATGCTGACACTCCCATTATCAGGTATGTGCCAAATAACAACATCTTATATATTTAAAATAATTTATGTATGCAATTATTCAGTCATTTATGTTTCAATACAATATAATTTGTTGGAACATATTAAAAATATGTGTAATTCCATTTCTTATGGAAAATATACTTATATATTTTTTAATGAACTCTTCCATTAAGCACCCAGAATTATTATCATATACTTAGTTACTGTCTACATCTCTTAAATTAGATTAGTACAATTAAAAATACTAAATTAACTTAACAAGTATTAATTTTTCTTCGGAATTAACATATCAATCTTTATATGAATTTGTAAGGTAGAGAAAATATACTATAAACGATTATGTTTACCCTGATGGGTTTACATATTCACCAGAAATCCTTCCACCTTACAATCCGAGAGGTAATATCAGCTAAGTTAAAAGGTTTAACAACGTGAAAACAATTTCGTTTGTGTCAAAACACATTAAAATTTATTATTAAAAAAATAGATGAAGATGTAACATTTCGCTAATTCATAAGCTAGCTTCTTCAGACATCAATTTTTATAAAACAGGACATTTTTTTAATCACAGGATCACATTCTGTTTTAATGTACATAGTTATTTTATTTGGTAGATTCTTAAGGTTTTTGTTGCAATTGTCAATTGTCCTCATGTAACATCAATTTATAATATTTGTACTTTTCTTGATTTTAGTTTGTGTTAGTTTAATCTCATTCTGTTTGAATTACATGTTATGATTTAGTTCAGTCCAACCTTTCTTGTGATGTTAATTGTTCCCCTTATTAACATTTTGCTTTTAATTTGATAGCCGTCATATTTAGTATACACTCTTCAAATTGCCTTTGATCATCGGTGAAATACCTTTAATTTATTTTGATATAAAAACCCTTGACGGAATACACCGCTGTACTATCTTGTGCGGTCTCAACTGGTCAACTGATCTCAATTGGTTCAACTAAATTCTAAAACGTGCTCCCAAATAAAATTAAAGAAAAATTGAATAATACATTATAAAAATCACCAGTCAATCAAAATTACAAAATAAAAACCATCTCGAAAAACACAACACTTCCAACAAATTTTAATGGGGAAAAGAAATACTAACAATTTATAATACGTCGCAACAAGACATAGAAAGAAAAAGAAAGATTAAAAATTGCTAATAAACTCTTTTCAAGGTCATTAGAAAAATTGCAACATAAAATGTAATATTAATACAACTAATTACACGTACAAAACGATTTCTTCAAAGGTTTTTTAATCAAAATAAATCGCAAATATTTTCACCGACAATTAAGATAAAAAAGAACGAATATTTAATATCTCAATACCTATCTAATTTAAGGGAAAAATGTTTAACAAGGGCAATTAACACCACATGAAGGAATTGGCCATACTAAATTAATATTGCAATACAAAAAGAATGGGATTAAACGAGCACAAACCAAATTCAAGATCGCAACAATCATGACTTGTATTTTAAAGAATAAAAGGAAACCGTAATGCAACCAATTACCTTACATAACGATTCTTTCAAAGGTTTCCAAATGAAAATAAATTACAAGTATTTCGCCGATAATTAAGGTCAAAGAAGAGCGAATACTTAATAACTTGATACCTATCATATTAAAGGAAAATTTAAAAAAAAAGTAATTAACACCACATGAAAGAATTGGCCAAACTAACTTAATAACACAGGCCTGCAAATTGAAATTTTTTGATTTTTTTTTCACCGTAATGGGTGAATCGTATGTATTTTGGTGCTCAGTTTTTCTCCAGCACGTAGGAATCTTCCGCAAAATGAAAAAGAAAGTTATGCAAAACCCGCAGTACATATAGGTAAAAATGCATTTTGAAAAAAAAAATATATTACTAGTGGTTTATTTACATTTTTAAATACAATTTGATAAAAATAATATGTAGTATATACAATAAGGATTTAGAATTCTTTATAATATCTACATCTTTTTCCCCCAAAACTCCGTTTTGAGCTTTTCCGTTTATGTGGGATGTCTGGAAGTTCTCTATGAAGCATCCAACAGTAGTCTCCCACCATATTCACATCCCATCGTCCTTGGTACCTCCGTTTAATTTCTTTGATGTCTTGGTGGAACCTCTCGCCCTGCTCTTCACTTACGGCACCAAGGTTTTCTGGGAAATAACTCAAATGGGAGTTCAAAAAGTGAAGTTTCAAGCTCATGGAGCACCCCAAGGTTTTAAAACATTTCAACATTTTATTTACAATTTCTTCATAATCCGGGTCCTTATTGTTCCCCAAAAACTTAGTCACAACTTCTTTAAATGATATCCACGCCTCTTTCTCAGCAAACAGGGGAATTTCGTATAGCCACGTTGTTGTCCAAGCACCATAGAGATGACTTTGAGATCACCACAGATAGGCCATCCAAACTCCTTATATTTCAATTTATCAAGGATAAAAGTCATGTTGTCATACTTTTCTTTTAGATGCACAGAATGCCCCACGGGTACAGAAGCGTATTTATTGCCGTTGTGTAGCAAAACTGCTTTTAAACTTCTTTTTGACGAGTCAATAAAAAGCCTCCATTCATCTGACACATGTTGAATGTTAAACATTGACATCAACTTGGGAACATCAGAACAATATACAAGTTCGCCATCTTGAGAAAAATTTGACTCAAATTGTTTTTCTCTGCTTCTGTACCAAGAGAATGAAGTTCCAGATCTCAACAAGTTCTTTTCTTGAAGTCTAGAGCCCAGTAATTCAGCAGACTCTTTAGAAAGCCCTAAATCACGAACGAGGTCGTTTAATTCTTCTTGTGAAAACTGTTGGGGTCCACAGTCTTCGACTTGAAACTCATCATCCAACTGCTCTGACTCGCTCTCTGATGACTCTGGCAAATCGTCAAAATTGTGTGGGGGCACTGGTACTGGAATACCGGGTCCATGAGGCACAGGCCGAAGTGCAGATTGCATGTTTGGGTAACATATATCTTTTTTATTTTTGGCATTGTACCCTTGTATGTTGCAAGAACAAAAGTAGCAGTCATCGCCGTGGTTTCTCGGCTCTCTCCAAATCATAGGCACCCCAAAACGAAAAGATTTCACCTTTCCTTTAGACCACATGCGAAGTCCTTCAACACAGCCTGAACACACTCCATGAGGGGCCCAAGATTTTTCTTGATCTCCGATCTTCACACCAAAATAGGCAAAGTACACTTTTTTAATAAACTCCGTAATACTTCGAGATTGTTTTTTTAATACAAGTTCGCCACAAATGTAACAGAAACTATCAGGATTATTAACACAAGCTCTTGAAGACATTTTGAAAGACACTTTAAGAATATTTAAATTGAAATGAACAAATCGGAGGACTACGAGGGGTATATATAGGGCAATGGGAAAATCCAGGTTTCATTTGTCAATAATGTTCACCACAATTACGCTAATTACCAGAAAGAATTTCTCCTATTTATTTATGTACTTTTAATAACAAAAACATTTATTACAGTAACATTGGAATCTGAAAACACCGAAGAAAAGCGATAAACCTTAACTGCATACTATTAAGGTAATGGGTTTCCATGATTCATACGCTGACTAATACTGTTAAATATACTAATTTTTATCATATTTCATAGTTTCTAATATAAAACTATGAAGCCGAATAGGAAAAACAACTTTTTTCGGCATATTCATAAATATACGTCTTAAGGTAGGCAATCCCGCAGAAAAATGCATTTTGCGGAAAATGCTTACGTGCTGGGAAAAAACACCCATTATTTTAAAGAAAAAAATTTGGTCGCAGACCTGTGTAATTGTATTTCAAACGGAATGAAGGTGAACTAAAACAAACCAAATTCAAGATCGCAACAATAATAGATTATGGATATATAGGAAGTGTTAATTAACGAAATCAACATAAATTTTAAGAATAAAATTAAACCTTAATACAACTAAATACACTTACATAACTATTCCGTCAAAGGTTTTTATATCAAAACTAGCTATTGCCTACAGCTTCGCTCGCGCAGAAAATCTACCTAAGAAAGTGTTATAATTTTTTCCCAATACAAACTCTGAAACCCCGTTTCATAACTATAGGGTTTTAATTTTATGTTATGTCTACCGTCTTGGGCTTAAAAATAAATGCCATTTTCGCAATCAACGTCCCAAAAAACCTCAATAACGACACCCATATCGATTTTTAGGCTTATATACTCCATTTCAGCCCCTAAGGGGGTGATTTTCGAAAAATCACAAAATACGTGTTTGCTTATATGTTTTTAGGAGTACTCCTACGAAGTTTCAAGTCGAAATGTCTATCTAATATTACTTTTCCATACAAAATTGGAACCCCCAAGTACCCTTTTAGGAGTTGAATTTCGAATTCCTTGTATACATCATAAAGGGAACCTCTGTGCAAAATGAAAGCTTTCAAGGTCCAAAGGTTTGGGCTGGGCGTTGATGAGTAGGTCAGGACTTTTAGAAATATATCTATATATATATAAAAATGAATCCCTATTTCCCTTGGTCACGCCATAACTTGAGAACGACTTTACCGATTTCATTCATCTTTTTTTTTAAGTTTTCTAATACTTCGTAGAAGGTTTCTACCGAAAGAAAATCTAAGAAAATTGAGCAGAAAATTGGAAAATTTTAGAAAACTTAACGACTATTTAACCTTCGCTCGTTTGACAGTTCGGGGAGGGAACGGGGCGGGACGGGACGGGACGGGACGGGATGGAGACGGAAAAAGGGACGGGGACGGGGAAAGGGACGGGGACGGGGATGGGATGGGATGGGATGACAGGAAATAATTGGTCATTATTTAATACACTAATAACGAATCTCGCGCGTACGAAGTCGCGGATAACAGCTAGTATAAGATAAATTGAAGGTATTTCACCGATTATCAAAGGCAATAGAGCGTATACTAAATATCATGACGGATATCAAATTAAAAAAAAATGTTAATAAGGGGAACAATTAACATCACAAGAAAGGATGGACTGAACTAAATCATAACATGTAATTCAAACAGAATGAGATTAAACTAAAGCAAACCAAAATGAAGAAACGTACAAATATTATAAATTGATGTTACATGAGGAAGCTTTATTTGACAATTGCAACAAAAACCTTAAAGAATCTACCAAATAAAATAACTATGAATATTAAAACAGAATGTAATCATGCGATTAAAAAAATTGTGCTGTTTTATGAAAATTAATGTCAGAAGAAGCTAACTTATGAATTAGCGAAATGATACGTCTTCATCTATTTTTTTAATAATAAATTTTAGTGAGTTTCGATACAAACGTTTTCAGGTTGTTAAACCTTTTAACTTAGCTGATATTATCTCTCGAATTGTAAGGTGGAAGGATTTCTGGTGAATATGTAAACCCATCAGGGTAAACATAATCGTTTCCAGTATATTTTCTCTACCTTACAAATTCATATATTGCACAAACAGCTGTAAAACAAAATTAAATATCAGCCTTTATTCTCAGTGCAAAACAAATATATCTGACACTCCAAATTTCAAACGAAGCACATTTTAATACAGTTTACAAATCTACACATTTTTGTTGCTGCTACATATTAAGAGTCCAAATGCCAACCCTCTATTTTAAGGTCCGATAGTATCGGACATAAGACCTGTCTAACCACATTCCACGTCACTGGCGTTTGTTAAATAATTACACTAATAATAAGTGACATAACCTCACACATTCCTTTACAGCAGTGCCATTACGCAAAAAAAATCCCCAAAAACTAGTGTCTTTCCTATTGCACTCGGGCAATTTGTATTTGTTATCTTTATCTCACAATTTTCTCACATTCTCTCGCGAGGAATGGAATAGCGGTACCTTACACTTAGTCTATTAATCTAGTGACCTTAATGTACTTTCGCTCTGTTAATGTCTCTTGTATAACATAACCTAAAATTGCAGTTCAACCTGTCAAATAGTGTTCGAATTACAGCTGGTCAAAGCTAGCGTTTCGGGTGATTTCCGTAAGAATGAAAAATATTGAACACCGAGCTGTTATTAAATATCTGTTTAAAAAAGGTTTAAAGCCTCAAGCAATCCACGAAGACCTGGTTAACACTTTCGTCAATATGCACTTTTATACCCCATGGTTAAAAAATGGACAGCTTGTTACGATTTTTCCGCGCTCTTTTTCTTTCCGCAACTCTGGTTTTGCGGCTTCAATTATTTGCGATTTCTGCGACGCGTGTTATCGTTATCTGCAGGCTTTCCTTGGCCTAGCTTGACCGCGAGGCGGACGGAACGACCTCGATATTCGCATTCTTTGGCCTGAAAGCGTTCCTTTTGTTTGGCGGAGAACCGCGGAAGTGTTTGGTGCTTGCACTGGTGATTCTTCTTGTCCTGCCGCTGTTTGGGTGTTAATTTTTGATATTTATGGAAGTTTTGGACTCTCTGCAGAGCAGAGTGTATTTTGGTTAATATTGTTGAAAAGATTATGTTCTTAGCAGCGTGCTGCACCTACCCTTCGTTGTCCATTGCCCAGTTCATCCGGGGTGAGTTCCGCTTTATATTTTTTGTCGTTTAGCAAAATTTTTGTAAGCATTTACTTTGGGTTTCGTTTTTCTTAGCAAGCAGTTTTGGGCAGCTAGTTTTGAGCCTGAAAAGCAGTTTTGCCGCCATTATCTGTGCGACCTTGTCGTGCCACGTTTCGATTGTTAACGTCCCAAGCGCACCTGGATCCTTGATAAGCATGCTGGAAGTTCTCGACAGAAGCCGTTAATAAGGTTTTATTCTAAACTATTTATGTGCAGCCCCATTTCGGCTTGCAGTAATTTAAGTATTGATTTTTCAGAAGCTTTGCAAGAAGGCGAGTAAGGACCGCTCAGCCGCTCTTTAATTTGTTGCCCAGTTACTGTAGAATATCGTCGATTGTGTAATAGTTATTAACTGTATCATGTACTAAAAAGACCGGGTTTGGAAAAAAAACGTGCTCTTTCATCGCGATAAGAATGCATCTCCTCCCACGTCCCGAATTGCAACCACCAAAATTGAATAACTAGACTTCGACTTGATCCCGCATGCATCGTATTCTCCAGATTTGGCCCCATCAGAGTACAATTTCTTACCAAACTTGAAAAACTCTTGGTAGGTCAAAAATGTTCATCAAATTAGAAAGTTATAGCGAGTGTAAAAACCTATTTGGGAGACCTCGACGAAGCGGTCTACAAAGAGGGAATAATGAAGTTGGAATATCGTTGAAATAAATCCAGAAGATTATGTAGAAAAATAAAACTAATTTTTAACCTATTACACAGTTGTTTCCATTGCTTTATCTCTAATTACACAATACTATCTTCACAGGAACGAATGCTAAGGTCACCATTCTGACCATAGCAAATTATTCTGTAAGTAATTATATTCAGTTAGTCAGTTAGTCAATATTAGCAAATAAAGTTCTGTAATTGCAAATGTATTGTTAGTTCGGAGTTACCAAAAAAAATTGATTAATTACAGCTCTAAAAGAATAATATTAACTAATACATTTTTAGAGCAATTTTCAAGAATTGTAGCGGATGACTTTTCGTGTCCCCTGAGACAATTAAAGTAAATAATATAAAAAATGATTACTTTATCTTTATTTATTTACCTAGGTAAATACTCATTACAAATTTATTCCTAAAATATTATTAACACGAATGTGCTGTCACTTTCTATTTACTATGAAAATTAAATAAAATAAACCCAACCTTTTTTAATAAAACCATCACAAATGAAGAATTTGTAGATTTTTAATTGATAAAAGCTTAGGAATTCCAATCTAACAGATGGTGTATACCATATGTGAAAATAATTATGATAAATGAGTTTACAATCCACTAGTATTGATAAAGGCAGATATCTATTTCTTTATAGCCGTTTGATGCTGGCGTGCAAAGCGATTAATTCTATACAGTATTTTGTATATGACAGACAGCACTTTTTTTAGCTAGAAAATAAAGCTAAAAGCTACATTAACATATCTCCAAGATTGTATTGTATTGTTTCTGGAATTGTAAAGATTTCCATCTGTAAATATGAATCTAACAGGAGCTACCTATTATGGAAATTACAATAAAACGAACTCAAGTAAGCTGTATAGCTTCCACATTTGGTTTTTTAGCATATACGAAGTAAAAACCAGTACTTTCAATTAACACACACATGAAATTTTAGAACTTGAAACTTTGATCTAATGAAGAATGTGTTAGTGTTTCAGAAAAAATAAAGTTGTTTCTTTACATATTTTAAGAATCATTGTATATTGACCGTTTGTTTAGCAAATTATTATGAACCTATTTGAATTATTGACGTTGTTATGCTTGCGAAGTGATGAACTTATGAGTGCTAATTTATTGGTATTTTTGTATTGATGTTTATTCTATAACCACTCCTATCCCTTCTCATCCTTCTCATCGAACACTATACATCATCACCGAAATAGTTAAGGCACTCCCTACAAAAGCGTCTAACATTGAAATAGAATTGTTCTACAAAGTCAAACTTCTAACATCCGTATAACAAGCAAGTGCGTATTTCAGGGTCATTTCAATTCCCCCAACTGGAGACGGGCTGCTATAGGGACCTTGCGTCCCTCATCAGTCAAGAACGGGAATTATACAATACGGGAGAGAAAGGAGGGGTTCAGAATGAAAGAGAGGCCAGGAAAAGTGGAAAAGTACTGCCCCGGCATACGCCTCTGTTGACTTAGGAAAACCGCCTAAAAATCTGAATCAGAGCAGACAGCCAGGGGAATCGAACCCACGCTCTCCCGAATGCTAAGCAAACGTAGTAACCACTAGTCTACAGAGCTGGCTTGCTTATATGGATCAAACCATTCTTACTTATTTGAAACTGGTTCTGCGCACGCATACATTTATAGATCATGCCTTAACTATTTCTGTCCAGTGAACAATGTTTATAAATATTTTAGTCATACACACTACTGCGAGGAAAAGAAAAGTGGCGCAACGTGTATAATTATTTACACTAACTGCATTTGGTGTCAAAAGAATATACACCATTAGAAATGCCATGCAGGATGTCCATCCCAGACCATTAATGTGTAAGTGTAAGAGTAAAGATGAAAAATATATAACACAAGAACGGGAAGTAATGGAACGATGGAGATATTCTACAGAACTCTCAACGCAAAGGTAATGTAATGAAGGACTCCGAATTACAACAACACATACAGCACAACCCGAGATCAAAGACCCCACAATAGAAGATACCACTATACAAAAATTAAAAATGATAAAGCATCAGGCATAGATGATATTTCAACCAAGTTAATAAAATATGGAGGTGGTCTATTAACCAAGAAAATAAATAAGTTAATCATACTCATATAGAATAAAGAAAATATGCTCGAGGTATAGAATACAGCGGTTATATATTCAATTTATGAAAAAAAGAGATAAGCAGAACTGCGACAACTTTCAAGGTATATTCTTGCTGTGCGTTACATATGAAATATTCACCTTACACACCTTACAACAAAGAGTAACGGTATACAGACCAAAAAATGATTGGAGAATGCCAGGCGGGTTGCAGACCTAACAGATCTACAGTAGGTTAAATCCTATCACACGGTAAATACTAACAAAAGCAGTAACAATATATCAATTGTTTATTGACTTCAAAGAAGCTGTGTAGCATCATAGGAGAATTGAATATCTCGGTAAAGGTAATAAATCTGACAAAAATGATTAGGGAAATGTCCAAAGGTAACGTAAAGATACAAAATAGAGTATACACGATGTTCCCAACAAATAAAGGGGTAACACAAGGAAATGGGATAGCCCCCATAATTTTCAGCGTTACCCTCGAAAAGTACTGGTTTTCGGCTCTTGTCGTGTTATAGCCCTCGGTACTGCGTATCTCGTGCTATAACTTCACTACGCGGGTCTAAAACGCCTGCTTCATGCTTGTAATAGGTACATTAATAACTGTTATGCTTTCGATACCCCTTGGATCCAGTTTATGCTTTCGATATGGCTGCTTTTGTTATAATGTTTTAAACGTTAACTTTTGACAATGATTACTATGTGTAAAGTGTCAACTTTAAATATGGGAGTGCAAAAACAAGTTTTACAATTGAAAATTACCAATCAGTTATGAAGAGACTGTAATTGAATTAAAATAACATGAGAAACCAAGCATTTTCGGACACATGTTATTTAAATGCTTTTTTTAGTTTTTGAGAATCGTTTCTGAAAAACACTACTTTAAAAGTTTTTTTTAATATTAAGTCTATTCAGTCATATATATTTGTTTTCTCTGTCGCTGCTATTCTTGTAACTTTTGTAAATGTACACAAGTAGAAGCAATTTGGGTAAATTTAATACTCAGTAAAGTAATTATTAATTTTGAAAATACCCATTTAGTGAAAAGGTTGTAGATAGACTCAAAAAACTAAGAAACAATTTTATAAAAATTGCTGTTAGCCATTGTAAAAAAAGTAAAATCTTTATTATATTTAAAACAAGTAAATTGTTTATTATTTGTGCAAAGGAGAAGCATTAATGTAAAAGCGAACATGTCACTTCTACCTAATTATTCAGAAACGAGTAGAATAAGTTATTTAAGTATACATTTAGATTTTTCTTTTATAAAACAATTGTAAATAAAATAAAGTCTTTGAAGTACCAGTAGTACTTTTTAAACGAAATAATTGAAGCAAAATTGCCACTTTCCATTTGAACTTGTTAACTTTTGTTTGAACAGCATGGACATAACCACTTTTGCTTGAAAAGGATTTATACTCTTTTGTCTAAAATACTTATTGGATTCTTTGTTAATTGTGTTTTATTGCATAATTTTAATTCAATAACACATTAATTGTACAAATACTTGAAAATTTCGAAACCAAAAATACATTTAAAACAAAATAATACTTGAAATTGGAGATTTTCTATTTTTTGAGACCCACTCGATATAAATCACATCTGGACACCCGAAAACGCCAGATTTTTTTACGCAAGTCGTACTTTCATATTCACAGCCACAGTGCATCCTATACCTTATTGTTTTGTTCTGATAAAACCGTTGTACTAGTGTATGCCAAATGACAATAGCAAACGAAGAAAGATAATAAAACTATTTTATCTACGACCACTACTAAAAGTAGGCCTTTTAGCGCTAGCTTGTTTCACTAAAAGTGACGTTTTATAGTTTACCGTGTTTAAAGAAATCAGCTGTTTACTTTTAGCACACGGGCTAAAAGTGAAGTGAGGTTATAAAACTACAATTTCGAACTGTAAGTGAAGTTGTAAAGCTATTCTGGTTGCTTCTTGCGTTACATGTAAAGCTTTTTTGAAATAATTAAAGCGTTAGGTAATGAATACAGTCATATGTGGAGTATCAATAATTAAATTTCGTAGCTCACCTTGACAGCACAGGCGTGGCCAAACAATCGCCCGCGCGGCGTAGCCTACTGTTCATTATGACATAAATTAAAAGTGTCGCAGATGCGAACCTTTCTTAAATCGATATTTATGGATTAATAACGGTAAAATTAAGGTCGTAGATAAAATATTGTATGCAACGCGTGCTAAAAGTCGTTTATGCGCGAAACATGTTATGAAACTCAGCCTTCGGCTTCGTTTCATAATTTTCATGTCTCGCGCATAAACGTCGACTTTTAGCACTTGTTGCATAAATAGCTATTACTAGTTATTTACGATGCAAGTGCGTAAAACTAGTCTTTAGTCACTAGTGGGGCAGAGTTAAAATGCAAGTGAGTGACTAACGATCTTTTACGCATGTTTATCGTACAATATTTTATCTACGATAGAATCTAGAAACATGGCAAAATATCTCATTGTCGATTAGATTAAATGGAGGTCTCCATTATTATTAGAGCTAAAGGAAAATGGTTTGCACATAACTGGTAAAACAGAATTCGAACATTTCTTGTATTTTCAGAGCTACAGTGGAACAATGATAACTTCACAGTTTTGAGTTTTTCAAAATATCAAAAAACAAAGTGGGGATTCTTAATACGCGTTTTTATGTTTATTAGTATAATCTAGTCAGAATTGATATAATTTTTGAATTTGGCCTAAACTTTTATCTTTTTAAATACACGCCCTAGACGGCTTCAAAGTCATCAAATAGTAAACGTCTTTAACTTTTCAATTATACAGTGTGTCCTGGCATTGACTGCGATAGGTGTAATGAATCATTTTTTTTCAAGTAGGTACGGCTTGCGTCTGATGCAGTCTACGCCTGCTTAGTATAAAATGGATCTTTACCAAATTGCAGTTCAGATAGAACCCAGTTGATAGAGTTAGCTCAATACGGATATAAATCATTATAGGTAAAGTGGTCTTTCTAGTAACTTCACGCGAAGATTTTATTAAAATGAAATATTTTATATGAAAAATTTACAAATTTCATTACATCTGCATTAAAAGATGAAATATTAAAAATTAAAGCACACGACATTTTATTTTATAATTGTAATGAACAATTGCCCCACTCAAAGTAGCACCCAATCTTATTTTAAGTTCTGTGTAGGTTTCTAACTCTTTAAAAAAATATGCAAATATAATAGAACGCAGCATATCGCCATAATTTTTAATTTTAATTATTTTATTTTAACAGTTTTCGCGTAAAATTACCAGAAAGGCCACTTTACCTAGAATTATTTATATTCTTCCTTATTAAGTTTGCCAAGTGGATCCCATCTGAACTATAATTTGGTAAAAATCCATTTTATACCAAGCAGGCCTAGACTACAAAAGACGAAAGCCGTACTCAATTTTTTTGCTTCATTACATCTACCGCAAAGTCAATCTGGGAACACACTGTATACAGGGTGTTATGGAAATGAGTGCAAATAGTTTAATCCATAATAGAACTAACTAAACTGAGAAACTTCTCCATTTATAATTTTTTCGAAAACGCCCTCAAAACTAAATTAAAATTCAAAAAGAATTTTCTCTAAAAATAAAAAACGCAAAAACCATTTCTTTGATGTGCGAACCATCAAAAACTGCATAGGTACTGATAAAACCTTTCATATTTGGTCACCAACGTACTTTATCAATTGAGGTAGGTAAGATATTGACCGCATGTTTTTTGTGCAAGAACTTTGCAGTTTTATTAATATACTTCTGCTGTTTACCTTCAAAACTTAGATTTGCTTACCAAGCGGCTCGTCACATTTAGGGGAGATAAATGATTAAGAAAATATGCCATTAAATGAAAAAATTAAAAAGTTGTTCAGTTTGGTAAGCTTTATCACTGGTTAAAGTAATTGCACTCATTTCCATAACACCCTCTATACTTTCACAAAGTTAGGAAATATTTAGTAATGTCAAAGCTAACTACGACAAAGTTTTAGGTCGTAACTCAAAAACTAAAGGCGACATGTTAATTCTGATTAAATTAAATTAATTTACGTAAAAAGTGCCTTAAGAATCCCTGCATTATTTTTTGATATTTTGAGAAACAAATGAACTATGTGTTTAATTTATCATTGTTTTACTATAGTTCTGAAATCAAAAAAAGATATTCGAATTCTGTTTCGCCATTGTGTTGCTCTCGAAAAGTTAACCCTATAATGTGCAAACCATTTTCTTCTAATAATAATGAATATTTTTATTTAATCCCATTTAAAATAGGACACCCTACACAGTAAAGTAAAAACATTGTATTTGAAGTCACAAATTACATTTTTATTGAGTTAATGATTATTGTTATTCGCGAAAATATTCTAGCTACAATGGGTTTTAAGTAATTAGCAATAAACAGGATAAAATGAAACTATAATTCGAACATTTTGTCTAGTGCCGTTTTGCACAGAACCTTCTTTGACGAATTACAGGTTTTAAATTGTCAATTTGACAGTGGTAAAAGGTATACAACACGTATGAAAGCAACTTTTCTTACTGGTCTGACTTCAAACTCATAGAAAAGGCATCGCTTTCATTATTAGTTGTAGAATTTATATTTTTCAATAGCAACGTCGCAAAAATAAAACTAAAAAAGTTACACTTTTTACTAGCGCTGAGCAAATTACTTTAAAAAGATAATTAATTACCAATTAGCAATTACCGTACAATTAAATAATTGACTTACCAGATTCTCAATTACTCAAATAAAATAGTAGTTGGTACTTGTAATTGCACAACATAAATTACTTTTTCAATAACTTTCACTATAAATTGTTTTCGTATATTTGTATTGAGCAGTATTTAGACAGCCATGTGCCAGTACATCGTTTTAAACAATCAAATTAAAATTAATAAATAATTATTATGAATCAATATTGTATAATGCAACTATTTGCTGTCAACTGTTATGAAAGAATTTATATTGTATTTTTACCGTACTTTACTCTGTAATCTGTACTTACTGCAGACATATTTTTCGCTTCTTACACAATAATTATTTGCATGCTACAATGCTAACTCATACACAGCCTACACTACACTAGCCACAGAAAATGCGCATCTCATCTACAACAATAAGCACTTGCACCAAATGTCTCTTTGATCGTACTCAAAACTAGCTATTATCCAACTAGTCATAGAAAATCATAAATTACACTTATATTGCTCCAGGAATGCCCTATTTCCATTTGCTTAACATGTAACTTAATAAAGGAGTATCTTATTATTGCGTTCTGGAGATTTAATGCCCAATCGAGGTCAGTGATTGAATTACCATAAAGTAATTTAATTACAGCGAGTAATTTCAACTACCACAAGTAATACACAAAAAATACTTGTAAAGCTATCTAAATGCTTTAGAGTAATTTAATTAATCAAAAGTAATTGAGTAATTGAATGTAGTTTCAGAAAGTGATTGTCAAGTACTTTTTAACAAAAATGGCAGTTACCAGTTACAATTACTGTATTTTCAAAAGTAATTCAATTCCAAGACAAAACAACAAAAAGGAATTTAATTAGAAATTTAATTACAGAGTAATTAATCCCTGCCCAGCTCTGCTTTTCACACTGAGGCAATCAAACTTGTCATAGAAAAACCATATCAATGCAAAAAGTAATACATTTCAAAAAATTTAAGTAAATTAAACTTCAACATTACTGTTTAATAATAAATAAATTTGAGAAAGTAACCGGCGCGGCGGCATATTTACGCTTGGGCACTTTAATTTCAGGGTCGTTCTTCTGACAAATTAAAATTACTAAAGTACCAAGTAAAGTTAATACAACAGCGAAGACGTTTGGAGATATCTACTATTCATGGCACTATTTTTACTGTTATTTACTAGCTCACCGACAGTGTGAATAGCAGTTCGTCAATATGTGAAAAATAATGTGAGAACTTTAAATGAGACCGTAAGATCTAATACCACTCTGATAGCAAACGAAAGTCCCAGGCACGACTAAGCAACGAAATTAACAAATTGTATGAGATAAATGAACAACTGAAATTAATTCATTAGAAAATGAAACCAGATCTGTAACAATTATATTTTTAAGCTTCTAGATGAACACTTATTACAGTTATTTCTAACCAGTTTTAGTAATAAGAGCTTGAGTGTCGGCGTTCCATTATAAACAATCTTATACACAACTTAAAACAGCAATATTTACTCTGAAAATATGACCTCAAGTTAAAGATAAATATAGCCTAAAACTGAAACTTATAAAACGTTCACCTTCTATTGTAAAATTACGTTTGCATAATTTAATATAAAAATTTCAACTATCGGAGCAGCACAGCACTTTAAGCCATTAAAAATGTGTTTAAAAAACAACCGTTAAACTAACAAATGAAGTTTTAAACAGGAAATTTGCATTAGAAAAGTATTAAAATAATTATTGCACTAAAACAAAAGTTGAAAATTGTATCGATGTTTTACTGGTAAATTTTAAGCATAATGCAAACGAGTTGCATAAAATATCAAAATATTTTTTAAAATACAAAATTCTCTCATATTTCGTTACAAAATATTAGCAAATTCACATTCAAGATTGCAAAAAGTTTGTACAAAATACATTTAAAATCAAATTCACTCACCTTCCGGTTTCCCCCAAAACGTAAGTCCATTCCCTATAATCGGGTACCCTGCAGGGCCAGGAATTTGACTTCCAAGCTTCACCAAGTGCCTTCTGTGGAACCAGTACCAAAAGGCAAGCACTGTCGCCCAAATTATGAGAAGCGCAGTGAGCATTTTCGCGATCTGAACAAATAGAAAAGTTTTGAGATTAGTCCTATTAGGCTATGTCATCATGTCGCCGGAAAGAAGGGGACGTTTTGGTATTTTTAAATAAACAAGTGAAACTTGGCGAGCACAGGTGTCTTGAAGAACATTTCACTTTTTACAAATAACCACTTACATGAATTCTTCACATAGTGCAGCCAGCATAGCGAATGATTATTGCTTTATAAGCACTGGCCAAACTTTTATTGGCAGGAATTGATTGTAACTTCTTTAGTGCGCTTATGCAGACTGTTATTGAAGTGTAATAAGCACTTGCATAAAATTGCAATAGAAGTGCTGCGGCTATTATTATGTCGAAGTATCGTGATCTGAATTGGTAAGAACTTAATTAAACGCTGGAATGCAATTTTGTTTTTATAACTGCATACTTTAATTTTTTAAAATTGTTTTTAAATTTAAAAAAAAGTGGCGTGCAAAGCTAAAATCATATAAAATCTGAAGCTTTATTGTAGGAACCATTCTTTTACACAAAACACGATGAGGCTTTAAAGCAATAAAATAGAAATCGAAATTTTATTATTAAAATTCTCATTGTGAGTGAAATCGGTACGTACAAGAAACAGTTTCTGGTATAATTTTAACTTCCTGTGTTCAGGATTCAAGCGGCCTCGAAGGACAACACGCGCGAACTACGCACACTCGTAATGATGAGAGTTCAGCAATACAAAATTGAATGATCGGCGGTGGACCGCTTTGGTGCTTTTATTACTGAAACTGTTCAGAACTCACCGTTATTTATAAAAATTACGACGAGAAAAAGATTATGTTCAGTGGCCTAGCACCAATTCATCTCTGAGCTCGTATTTCCGCTGCTAGGATATTAAGTAAGATAATTCCTCATTCGTTATGGAAGCATCAAACAATGGTTTGCAACTGCAGGAACAATTTATATAGTGGTTTGTATACGCTGCATTATTTTTTTCCAAACAAAGAAGAAGAGGCTTTAGAATTATATTAATCAGCCTACGACTATTACGATAAGGTTATTGCAAGTATTGTTTTTGTATGTATTGTTACTCGTAAAACTAATCCTAACATATGCCAGCAATAAATCAAAATATTTGAAAATAAATGTCCACGTGCAATTAATAGCTGATAAAAAAATTAACCTAATATAAATTATTACATGTTTTAAACCAGGTAGCTACGCAGTTACAGTAACAAGTATGTCATATCAAAACTACTCTGAATGGGTAACACAAAAGAACAACTTTCAAGCATTTACAGGCCGAATTAACTAGTACAGTAAAATTGTCACCTTAAAAAAATTACCACCGCGGTGTACGGTCATTAGACAAGTGTAGAACCAAAAAGCCGTGCTCCCACCCCTTGCCAAACAACCGCCATTATGAAAACATTTTGAAATCTTTTTTTTTTCGCAATCTATTGGTCGCACAGAAAAACTTATTGAGCAAAACATGTTGGAAATAGCATTCTAAACATTTTGGGTTATTGCCGCGATACCGAGAAGTTGGCATTTCGAACAGTAGATGGCGACAAAGTTACCAAAAATCGGTTTTCGCCATTCTAGCGCTGTGGGGGTGGTTTTTTTCGGAAAATTGCGAATGTGAACATCGTAGTGCTTGAAAAAATGTGCAGGAATCTAAATATAATGCAATTGCTTTAAATAGTATTCAAGTTACAGCCCTTCAAAGTCCGCGCGACTTGGGAAATTTATATTCCGGCGCAGCAAAGTAGCCATTTCTCTGGTGCGTAGAATGCAATGAAATTCAAGTTATAAGAAGTTTAGAACAACAGGTGTTTAGGTATAATACCTGGAAAAAAGGTTTATCGCCCAACTTCTCGGTATCGCGGCAATGACAAAAATTTGTAGGATTTTATTTCCAACATTTTTTGATCAATAAGTTTTTCTGTGAGACCAATGGATCGCGAGAAAAAAACTGTAAAGCGCTTTACACAGAACTTCCCTCGTGCACATTGTGACACTAACAGTCAGTCTCATCAAAACCACTAATCTGACTTTAAATTTAATTCGTTGTTAAAATAAGCAAAAACGCTTTATAATTTGTTTACTAATAAATAAAATGTTATAAGCACTATCGTTTTTATGCACTTTTATTTGTTTTAACAACGAATTAAAGTTAACCTCAGACTGGCGGTAAATAATTTTAAAAATTAAATTAACTTAGGGGTAAAAATACTTTCACGTTCCTAATAAATTAAATTAATTTTCAATTAAAAAAATCATTACCAGTGGTTAAATTCGAAGAGCAGGCTGATGCGTATGCAATACCAACGTTTTGTGAGATTTTTCAAGGAAAATAGTCTATTTCTACTTGCGCTACAGAGCACTACGTGACTACGTATGTCCCGGCTGCCTTAAATAAAACCTCTATTCGTTGACACCTAAGCTGTAAAGCAGAAAGAGCACTTACGGTGTATCTGTTGGATTCTGGTCAACTGTAAAGTCTGAACTATGTGCAAATTGTTACTTTCTTGTATCTCAGTTAAACCAAAAATAAAAATATTACCGATGATGCGACTCGAATTCAGCCCTTTCGAACGAGCCAGCCCATTCGGTTTCTTTGTTTAGCGGTAGTTTACTCTTTCACTTCCAGAACTACTTCGACCGTCCAAATTTCTGCGTTGCAATTGTATTTAACGTTCCTTATTAATTCGTTGCTTCCTTTTGTATCGTACAGCATTTATTATGTATCTGTGAAGTCCCATTTTTTGGCAAGAATAAAGCCTGCGATATTTGAAAATTATTAGTTGTATCTATTGCTAAATTAAATAAAAAATAAACAATTTTTTTAAGTTGCTCACCTTGTATATATTTGTCTGAATTTTTTTCGGTTTCATCCCAAGTAGATATATAATGTGTATGCAAAATATTTTTTTCCTCCGTTAAATCGTTGTTGAGTTATACCGCCAACAGACAGACAAACAGACAGACAGACAGACAGATAGGCAGGCAGGCAGGCAGACAGACGGAATGGAGAAAATCTGTTTTTCGTCATTTAGGGACCCTGAAACGTGAAGATCTGGAGAAATCTTGGAAGGTGATTTTTTGCGATTACAATACTTCGTCTTTTAGACGAGAAAAGTAAAAACGATTTGAAAATGTTTTCAAGATGGCGGTTGTTTGGCAGGGCACACGGTTTATTGGTTCTACACTTGTCTACTGACCCTACACCACTGGGCAAGAGGAATCGCCCGGCCAATATTTTAAATGTAAAACGACAATTTTACTGTACTGGTCCATGACATTAAAGTTAGTGCCAATTGTAGATAGAGTAATTCCGTTATAACATTTGCTAAAAGAAAATGGTTGGACACGGAAATTAAATATCTGTATAGCAAAAGAAGCAGACTTAAATTGGAGATGTAGAAATTGTATTTGGCCCTCACATGCAATTTATCTGAATACAAATTTCAAGAATGGAACAATTTCCAAAGACGTGTATTCGAAATTAATGATCATAAATTTCAACAGAAAATTATTATTCACAAGAAAAAACTTGATTTGGATAAATATGCTACATCTTTGAAAATTGCCCAAGTGGTTGATAAGGATTTAATTGTTAAAAACGAATCCTTTAATAAGGGCGAATTGGCTTTTCTAAAAATATCGTTGCCGGTATCGAAAGTTCAATTGCCACTTGAGACGAACAGTCTAAAGAATTGATTAGAAGAGCTTGCAAAATTCAAATTTCGGAAATCCTGAAAGATAGAAAAGGTGAAACCACTGAATCGATTAGAAAAGACCATAAACTTATTAAGGGATTGAGCAACAAGGGATGTTTTTATCTAAAGGCTGACAAAGGTAATAAGATTAATAAGATTGTTCTTTTAGATAAACAGGACTATTTTAATAAAGTAGGTACATTGCTTAACAATGGACCCTACAAAGCATTAAAAAAGTCTCCCCTAAGAAGCATGATTGTTAAAACACAGGATGTGATGAAGTCCTGTCCCACACTTATTACTCCAGCTCTTAGATATAAGCTGACTCCTTCTAATCCAGAAATGCCAAAAATGTACTGATTACCTAAGATATATAAGCCAGGCAAAACGGTGAGACCTATTGTTTCTGATATCAACTCCCCGACTTACCTCCTATCTAAATGGTTAACAGATGAATTTAGAAACTTGCCAAAACTTCAAAATTGTTTTTCGGAAGAGAACTCGTTGGAGTTTATAAATAAAATTCAAGATTTGGAACTTGGTGAAAGAGAGATTCTAGTTTTATTTGATGTATGTTTTTTGTTTCCAGGCGTACCAGTCCCACAAACTATGACATATCTGCGGGAATTACTTACGGATAATAATTTGGATTCAAACAAAATTCACGAGTTAGTTAGATTAACTACACGTTGCATGTCCCAGAATTGCTTCAAATTCTAGGAACAGCACGAAGGAACAGCAATGGGAAACAGCTTTTCTCCTTTCGTTGCCAACCTTTTTATGATAAAATTCGAAACTGAATTTAAGAATAACACAGTGTATTTCCCAAAAATTTGGTTTAGGTATGTGGACGACATTTTTGCTGTTTTCGATTTATCTAAATGTAGTATTGATCATTTTTTGAATCAGTTGAATTCCAAATTTCCTAGCATAAAATTCACATAAGAAATGGAAAACGAAGGACAACTGCCATTTCTAGATACAGTCAGACCTCGCCGTTCGCGGGGGTTACGTTCCAGAAGAATGCCGCGAAGCCCAAAACCTCGATGCGCAAGTAAACACATAAATGATAAAAACGGGGTTAAGTTCCATAAACTAGATTTATTTATACTATGCAACTTCAAAAAATTCAAAAATACAAACATGCAAATATGTACGTACATTTTCAAAACATGTGCAAATATGTACATTTTCAAAACGTAAAATATAAAGCAAAAAATACTAAAACAAAAAACATTAAAAAAGCATAAAACATACTGACTGCGACAAACAAATCAAGTTACAATTTTACAATTTATTCCAGGTCCGATTTGGTAATAATAGATTCAAAGAAATGAGCTCGATAAGTATGTTTACAAGTTTGTGATAAATAATGTTATTTAGGTGTTCATGACATAAACCGCAAACGTCTGCTTTATTTAGTTACGGCCGTTCTTATAAAAGTCACTAACCTGAAATTAACTTTAAATCGCTGTTAAAATAAACAAAAGCTCATCAAAATGTTGGCGCTTATGACATATTATTCATTAGTAAACAGTTTTTTATGCGCTTTTGTTTATATTAACAGCGAATTAACGTTAACGTCATATTAGTGGCCTTCATAAGACCGGCCGTTAGTGTGTGAAAGTTGAAACAGTTAACGTTGGCAATTCCATGCGCAAACGGCAAAGCAAATATCCGCGAACGGCAAAGAAAATGGAGCACAAAGGTGCCCCGCATAAAGTCAAATCAGCGAACCGCAAAGCGGTATAAAAATAAGTTGGAATTCGATGTTTATAGAAAAGCAACCAATGTAAACAGATTCATTTTAGCGTATTCAAATCTTTGTTTTCAACACAAAATAGCTGCATAGACTGTTAACCTTTCCTTTAGACAAAGATTACTATACCACCGAACTTCAGACCATAAAAAGCATCGCTGTGTACAATGGTTTCTCTTCTAAAATTATCGACAGTTTGATTAGGAAACAAAAAACAAAACTGAACTTTTGAAATTCCACAACTCTCGTCAGTCTTAGAAGTGAAGGACTCAAGTACATCAAAATTCCGTTTCGCCCGGCTACAAAGGGCTTAGCAAACATTTTTAAACAATCGGGCCAAAACTTGTGTGTGGTCCAAACAACAATATTAGAAATTTTTTGGGAAATCCAAAAGACACACTGAGGACTTTAGAGAGATCTGGAATTTACGAAATTAAATGTTCCCATTGTGATTCTAAATATATTGGGCAAACACGCCGCAACTTTGGTACTAGGTTTAAAAAGCATTTAGCTCATTTTAGATTCTACAGATTCGAAAAATCGAGTATTGCCCAACATATTTACGAAACAGGTCATAGTATAAAAAAGGCTAAAAATTGTAAAGGCGTTAACTTCAACAAAGCAACTAAATTCTTTTGAAAGCTTGGCAATTTTTAAGAACCGAGATAATAAACTCTTGAACAAAGATGGAGGAAAGTATAGGTCCCTTCCTCCATCTTGTATGATTTATTGAAGTTAAATTGATTGTCGGTCATGTTAATTGGCCTGGGCACGCCCTCCGGGTCAGACAGTATAAATAACTGTCAATTGCGCGGGAATCGCCCACTTCCATTTGTGATTTGGTCACGAGCATGTCGTTGTCATTTTGCTATGTAAGTTTTTCGTAGCTACTGATGATGACAGCATGGCTGTCGAAATACGTATTTAGCAGTTGTTAAATATTTGTGTGGTGAGGGGTTTTAACGAATTGGGATACTAAATATTATTTTAATATGAGCAAACCGAAAATGTTGTTTTATATACCCCATAGTCCTAAAAATGTACAGGGTAT
Organism: Agriotes lineatus; assembly: GCA_940337035.1. Taxonomy (NCBI): domain Eukaryota; kingdom Metazoa; phylum Arthropoda; class Insecta; order Coleoptera; family Elateridae; genus Agriotes; species Agriotes lineatus. The sequence continues at coordinate 62,341,507 of OW679197.1, read as the reverse complement.
AGCAAACCTTCAAGCTTACATAACAATAGAGTTAAAGGGTGGTTGAAAAATTCAAGGGTCAGTACTTTCCCAATGTATGTATAACTAAGCAAAAAATATGATTAGTGCGACTTCGAAGGCTTTCACCGTCATTCTCACTATTTTACGAACGGCTTCTGGGATTGGACCGTGCCATTGTTGCGATAGATAAAAGTAAAAAATCCGTAGTTCTACTGCGGTATATTTTAGTTAAATAATTCAACAGTTGTTAGGCAATAAATGAATTTTTATTTATTTATTTTTATTTATTTATTACAACAAAAGCTGAAGAAGGACATGTCTTTAGCCAAATAAGGCTGAACAACGAGCGGGGAACCACCAAGGAAGCCTGTAAATTTTCCCCAGAAGTCAACACAAATGGAATAACGTCTTCAATAGTAAAATATACCGGAAGTAAAACAGTCCCTAATCGGAGTTCCTGGTGGAGACAGATAAAGAAGGCAAACCCGCTGTTTTGAACCCAACCAATCTACAGGGTTCACAACCATGAGGGAGAGATGTGCTATTACAATTCAAAGCAATATCCTGTTTTTGTTTTACTACATTTAAAAGCATCACTAAACAAAACGACTCAGATTACCACAAATCGTATGAATGAAACTATGATCAATTAAAGATGCAAACGCAAAGAAAACTTTAAAGATTTAAAATTGTTGGAGAAACAAAATGTTTCTTTAATACTTGTTTTACAAAAGGCTGTTTGGGTTCTTAAGTGGTTTGTGCTTTTACTTAGTCCTGTTTTCTTAAAATTAAAATTTAACTTTAAAATCCATTTGCAATCTAAGGAAAATATGAAAATGTATTTTTAAATCTTCCCCAGCTCCGTGAAAATACTTAAAAGACGAAACTATGTTGTAAGGAATAGGAAAAGAAAATGTAAACATCGAAGTACAAATTACGTTTAAAAAATCGGTAACAAATATCACAAAGATCGTGAAATCAAATTTTACTTTTTCCTACAAAGTAAAATAAAGTATACTAACCAGAAATAGTTTCGAACTCAGCATGTTTGCGGAAATACGTATCCATTTTCTTGTCTTCTGATTCAGAAAAAGTGGTCTTCGAAGTGATGTCTGTCTATGAGTCTGTAGCCTCTCTACATCCCAGCGGAATAATCGATCAGATTGGAAATCGATACCTTCATTTTCAATATCAATTCAGAGACCTAATTGGTTTTTGTTAAAATCGACCAATCTGAAGTGGTGCCTAACTCATATATTTTACTCGTTTTTCGAGAAACGCTTATAACTGTTTAATAAAAATAAATTTCTTTAGAACAAGATCATATATTATGCTATTATCTACAACTTTTGTTTAAATAGTTTGTTTGTAGTATAACAAAATATTACTTACACTCATAAACGAGCGGATTAAAGCATATACATCATGGCAACTTCCGCAAGAACACTAACAGCGGGGTGACGTAGCAAAGAAAAGAACACGCGAACCGGTCTAGGACATTTAGGCGCAGTTCTTTAGGCGCACATTTTCTGGCACGCACTTTTAAGAGCGAACGCTTAATTAGACGCAGACGTTATTAGGAGCGTGTACGTTTTGGCGCTAAACTTTAGGCTCAGAGGCAGTTAGGAGCCACATGCTTGAATTTCACATTAATCTTGAAATGTGCCTAACTGAAATAAATTATGTAACTAGACCTCTTTCCTAAACAGACGTAGATCAATCACTTAATGACAAGTTTTTAAAGCTCAACTCGCCATTCAAAATTTAAAAATTAATAGTATATTACTTTAAAAGGGATGTAGGTAAGATTTACACTACCGAGGCCCGTTTGATGCCTGAGTAAGCGCAGCGAACGAGGGCAGCAAGGGGCTAGTTCCTAAATCCTAAATCCTGTGTAAAGTACATAATTTTTATCACTACCAATATGTCACTATGTAAAATAAATGGTAATAGCGTAAAGAGATTACATTTTCTAAGTTATAGTAGCCTATTTCGCAGCTTGGGGCGTTGTTACAGTGCTGTGAAGTTTTGTTTGACAGTTATAAACGCACTGTGAAAAATGCGTGAATACGATTGCAAGTACTGTTTTGTGAGCTTGGTGCTTGTATTCTGATTAAAAATGGATAATAGTACGATCGACAATGGTTTTCTTCATGTTAATCAAATGGCAGACATGACATCTCGTCAGTTATAGTAAATTCGGAATTTAAGTAATTCACTTCTCTAGAGAAGTAAGTACATGAAAACTGTAACAATTTTTGTAAATGTTTTCTACATCCCTCAAATCAGACAGTGTAACGATCACTTGCAAGGAAGGTAGTGAAAAAATACTTTTTGGGGACCAGAAAGTTTAAGTTAATAATATTAATCATTTAGCAATGTCAAATTATAATTTCAGGTTTTACACGAAAATTGCAACACCTGCAAAATGGATCTCCTTGACTCGTCGAAAACTTTCCGACTTATAGAAAAGCCGCCCACACTTTGCAACTAGCTAACATAAATAACTAGTTTCTACGTTTGTTACGAAAGAGGTAGTTATACAACTATATTCAGTTAGGTAATAAAGTATATATCCACATTATGTGGAAACGTGTTCACGTGGCGCCTAACTGTCCCCGCGCCAAAAGTGCCGACGCCTAACTGTCCCCGCGCCAAAAGTGTCGGCTCCTAAACGTACGCGCGCCTAATACCGCCAGCGTTTAAAAGCTTCGCCCCTAAAAGCTCGCGCCAATCTATGCGCGCCTATACTTCCCTTGAACAATACGAGTTTTATGACACAGTTAAACACCGTAATAAAAGAGCTTTAGAGCGATATATCATATTCGTCACTTGGTTTAAAAGTAGCTACTACAAATGAAATATTCATAAAATATAATTAAAAAATAATTGTTCCATTTCAAAAACATAGTTTTCAATTCTTTTTTAGTACGTGTGGTGCGATAATTCAACCATCAGGAAATTTAGAACCAAGTTAAATTTCCTTTATACTTATTCGATTGTTAGTCATTTTGTGTAAATCATGGCGTCCTTTAGAAACATTTTCAATAAAAAAATTATGTTCCAAAACTTTAGTTGGGCCATGCTACGAGTAGCATAAAGATTTTTTAGCACTGATCTTAAATATTTAAATATATACGGGATGTTCCGTTTAAAAAATCCTGTATTACTACGCAAAAATCGAATGATCTGATTTAAATTCGTTTATGACAGTTTATAGGATTATAGGTTTATAGGATTAACACAAAAAAATGTTCGTTTCAATATCTTTATTATTAACGAAGTTACGAGCTGTCTAGCGATTTACAAACACCCTGTATAGACGTAGTAACCCTGTAATACAAATACATATCGCCAATAATTTTGAATAACGTACTATATACAGTGTGTCCATTTAGTGCGCCGGTCTTCGATTACGCTTTCACTTATTTTCCGATAAAAAATGGATGAAGGTTCCCTTAATGGGGTTAAAAGGGCTATATTTTAAAATTATTGTGACATATACAGGGTGCCCCAACAAAATTTGGGTCAAAAAAGATATATATATATATATATATCCGGGTTTATACCGCCGGTCGCGGCTTTCCGGTTCTCAAACGCCCTAGCTTCCGATCGTGGGCATCTTCATCTTCTAGTTCGTAGGTAGTCATTGCTTCTCTAATTTGGTTGTTCCAAGATCTTCGTGGTCTGCCTCGTTTACGTTTCCCCGCAGGTGTCCAATTAAAGATTCTTTTCGGCCATCTCTGATCATCCATCCTTAACAGATGTCCAAACCACTTCAGTCGCCTTCTATCGATTCTATCTGTAACTTTGTCGTGGGCCTCCATTCTGTTTCGAATTTCCTCATTTGTGACATGTTCTAATCTTGAGATCCTGAGGCTTCTTCTGAGGTAGTCCATTTCCACTGCTTGTAACTTGTATAGGAATTCTTTTTTGATGGTCCATGTCTCACAGCCGTAGCATAGAACCGACTCCACCATTGCTTTTCCAATTTGTTTCTTAACTTTGTTTGAAATATGTCGGTCCCACCAGATTGAGTTAAGACTTCCTATTATTTTCCGGCTACTTTCGATCCTGGATTTTATTTCATCTTGGCCTATACCGTTCCTGGTTGTTGTTGTCCCTAGATATTTGAATTTTCCTACTTGCTTTAGTTCTTGGTTGTCACTGATGAGTATTTGAAATTGGGCATCTGTATTTAATGGCAAATACACCGTTTTATCTATGTTTATGGTTGGGCCCCATTTATTATATTCTTCATGGAGTTTTTTAACCATATATTCTAAGTCGTAAGAGTCCTGAGCGATTACGACTTGATCGTCCGCAAAACTTAATGTAAATAGGTGTTTATCATTTACAGGTACTCCCATACCACTTACTTTCTTCTTCCATGCTTGTAAGATTACTTCCAGGTATAAGTTGAAAAGCAGTGGAGAAAGGCTACATCCTTGTCTCAGACCTTTGGTTGGAGTGAAAGGTTCCGACAGTTCGTTACCATTTTTAACGTACGCTTTATTGTCTCGGTACATTTCTTTTATAATATTTAAGAGTTCTTGATCTATATTCATAAGATTTAGTGCTTCCCATAGTTTGTTTTTGGGGACCGAATCGTAAGCCTTTTTTAGGTCAATAAAAGCTAGGTGCGTTTCTTCTCCTACTGCAGTTCTTTTCTCTGTCAGTTGTTGTAGCACGAAGATATTGTCAAGGCAAGATTTTCCTTTAGTGAACCCACTTTGATCGTCACTGATCTTATTTTGGAGATTTGCTTGTAGTTTTCTGTTTAAAATTTTACCGAATAGTCTGCCGAATGTGCTGTTTATACTCAGTCCTCTATAATTACTGGGGTTCTTTCTTGGTCCTTTTTTGTGAATAGATATAATGTGCGATTCTTTCCACTGGGTGGGTATTTTATTTTTTTGTAGGCAGTTATTAAAGTGAGCTGTCAGTCTTCTGTTTAAGGCCTGACCTCCGTATTTAAGTAATTCGGCTGGTATAGATCCAGGGCCCGGCGCTCTTCCATTTTTCATTGATTTTAGGGCTGATTCCATTTCTTCTTCCGTAACACTGATGTTTGTGTTTGTAATCGACGTAGCATTGTCTACAGCAGAGTACTGCGGCCTGTCTTCTATTAGTAATTCTTTGTAGTGGTTAATCCAACTCGATATAGGGATTAGAGTTCCATTGTCATTACTATCTTTCTTCATGGATTTGAGGCATCGCCATACTTCATAGGATTGTGACCCGCCTACCATACTATCTATTTCCTGGCATTTGCGCTCCCATGCGGCATTTTTTGAGTTAGCTATTTTTTTCTTAACTTCTCGATTTAATCGTTTGTATTCTTGTAGTGTTTCCCCTGTTCTAAGATTAAGCCACTTATGATACGCTTTGTTCTTCTCTTCGATATGTTCCTGGAGTTCGTCATTCCACCAGTATGGTGTTCGTTTTCCTTTTTTCTGATTAGCTTCCCCTAATGCTTCTTTGGCCGCTTGGTGGATAGCATGAGTTAGGTTGGTATGTTCTATTTCTATATCTTTACTATTGTTGCTTTTTCCTAGTTGTAGTCTTAATCGGTTTTTATATAGCTGCTGTACACTGTCCTCTTTTAGTAGTTGGAGCTTATATTTTAAGGGTGGTTTGGTTTCGGACTCCTTTGAGTGTAGAGCTTTTACCTTTGTCAGATAGGGTGGTATAACTATTTTCGCTGTCACCAAATAGTGGTCGGAGCCACAATTGGCGCCCCTTTTTACTCTCACATCGGTTATGGTGATGTCTTGTTGCTTCCTAGATATTATATAGTCTAAAATAGATTTCTGACCTCTAGATGGTCTTTCCCAAGTATACTTGTGTATAGGTTTATGATTAAAAAAGGTGTTCCAAATCTTTAAATTGTATTGTATACATGTATTAATCAGTCGGTCTCCATTGTCGTTGACCGTCATTTCTCCGAATTGGCCCACTACATCGTCATTTTCTCTACTTCCCACGCTGGCGTTAATATCTCCGGCGACAATCAGTTGTTGTTTCTTATTGACTCTGTCTAGTTCGTCAGTTACGGTCTGATAGAACTCGTCCTTCAGGTGCCTCGGTGCATCATCTGTCGGGGACTACAGTGCGAGTATAACTATCTCTTTGTTGTATATTTTCATGGTTAATCTTATGCATCTTTCTGACACCGCTTCAAAGTCTATAATTTTTTTGCTATGTTTTTTCTTAACCATAACTGCAACTTCTGCACTGGCTCGTTCCGATTTGGAGACACCCGACCAGTAGATCTCATAATTTTTTTCGGTCTTTTTTCCTTGACCTTTCCATTTGGTTTCAGTTAGGCATACTATATCCATATTTAGTTTATCTATTTCATTCCATATTTCTTGTTGTTTGTAAGATATTCCTTGTACCTATTTTCCATGTCCATTTACTTTACGTAAGACGTCTTCGTTTGGTTCCATCCTGCATCCGAGGCTTGGCGTTAGGTTTTTTAGCATTTTACATCTTTTACGACGAACGAGGAGCTGGCCCGCCGCCAACCCCCAACCTGGAGGGCCAGAATTTGCTGTTGGGGTTTATTCCCTTAGCCGAAGTGTTCCAGTTTTAAGGCGCCGGAAATTCGCCTTTCACCCTTCCCCGTTAGCTACAGTCTATTACGACTACAGTCAGGAGGTACGTCGAGAACGTGGAGATAGGGTTGCTGGCAGAGCTGCTAACAGTATTGTGCAGTGGCATTTCTCGGCATTTGTTAGAAGTACTTATTCGACATCAGTACTTCCTCCGAGACCTTACCAGCCTTGACCTCCCCGTCAAAAAAGATTATTTTTTTAAATGCAACAAGCTGTATTTTTGAATTGAAGCCCCTATAGGTTCTACATTGAACTCTAATTTTTGTTTTAAATTACACAGCGTTTCCAACTTATGTGCGTTTTTAGTAGTTTTTGCCAATATCCTTTCATTTCAAACGGCACATTTTCTTCAATTTTGAGTATTTCTTCCTTAAAAATTGAGAAAGTCGTCAACTAAGATACAAAAATACTAAAGTTTTATAAAATGTTTATGTTTTAATACAGGATGTTCAAAATACCGGTTCAAAGTTCAATATCCTCAATCTTCCATTTTTTCTAAAGAAACGTCCTACAATTTATTCCAGGAATAAATAGAGCCAAAAATTGCCTTTATTTTCATCCCAATATATTATACTTTATTCCAAAGAGCATTTGGGGAATTAAACTTTTAGTAAGAAGTCACGATGTTGTGTACTATTTGGGGCATGGTTTTTAATAGTGCTGGTAAAAAACCGATTTGACAGTTAACCGCCTCCCAGTTAACCACGCTGTTTTTATAAATCGAAAACCAGTAAACCGGTTAACCGAAAACCTGAATATAACAGGTTCATAAACCGTTTAGTAAACCTGTTTCAAAACCAGTTTGAAAACCTGTGTATCAACCAGTGTAAAATTGATTTATAAACCGCTCTAACAAACGTAAATTGGTTATAGTACTTATAAAAAGTGCAGCTATACAAAATCATTTTAATATTAAGAAGAGATTTTGAATCAATTAATAAATCCATTTCTAAACCAGCATATAAATCGGTTTTAAACCTGCTTGTAAACAAATTTTTCCATGGCCGGGAGTAGAAGTCGGTTTCTATAGCATCAAAATTGTGACAAAAGTAAAGCATTTACTCTCTAGAGACAAAATAAGACAAAAATTTTCCTAGGGAGTTTTCATTATGACTGAAACAACAATTATGTCAAATTCAAGATTAGCAAGTTAGGTTTTGCGTCAGTCTGTGTCAAAACTGACGGAAAACCTAACCTGGACTTACAGTGCTATTAACTTTAAAATTTAAAAATGTCAATAAATTACGTTTTAAGAAAACAGGTTTGTAGTTTTAAATCTTCCTGCAACGTGAAAAAATAGTATATGCAATTCGCACCTCGTCAAAATAACGCATTTCTCTCCCTCATTGCATAATCTACTATGTTAAACCGCTTCGTCAACCGTTTTACAAACCGGTTCTTACGCAGGTTTACAAACGGGTTCTCAAACAGGTTTACAAACCTGTTTGTGAATTGGTTTAAAATCAGGTTTTTCGGTCAACCGGTTTACGGCGGTTAATCGAAAGCTGATTAACACAGCCAATAGGGTTTTCGTACTAGCACTATTATGCGCCAAATAGTACACATTTATGGTAATTTTTATTAAATAAAGGAAATGTAGAGCTTTATTTTCTTGTAAATAAATATAGGATGTTTCATTTAATAAAATTGAGAAAATAAAAGTTAAATATAGTACTTAAATTGGAACCAATATTTTTTACACCTTGTATTAAAATGTACCGTTTTTATGAAAGTTTAATATGTTTCTATTCTAGATGGCGACCGCCTCAATTTTCAGGGAAGAAATATTCAAAAGGTGACGTTTTAAATGAAAGCATTATATTGACAAAAATTATAAAAACATTCCTAAGTTGGAAACGCTGATAGCAGTATAAAAGAAAAGTTAGATATCAATGTAGAACTTATAAGGGCTTGAATAGCCGTAAAAAATACAGGGTGTTCCATTTAAAATAGTAATACATTTTCAAACAAAACTATTTGGCACACCCTGTATGTGTCAATATAATTTTAAAATATGCCCCTTCCACCTCATTAGGATCGCTTCAATTAAACTTTTTATCGGAAAACAAGTAAAGGCGTATCGGAGACCGGCGCACCAAATGCACACCCTGTATATACGAAAAACATATGCAAAAAACCCTTGGAAATTGATATAATGCCGTATCCATAGGTGGTGTAGTAATAAATAATTTACATTAAAACCTGAGGAATCAGAACAACTAGTACAAAAACTTTAAGTAGTAAGTAAATATAATAAAATACATGGACTAGACATAAACTGCCAAAAATAAAAGTTTTGATAATGGACAGAAAGAACAATAGCATACCTGACATCAGTCGTATAAGAAAATGTCAAGTTATGTTGGTATATATACTAGGATGTAATCATCTGAAATGCAAGAGAAAGCTCACCAGAAATAGAAGGGAGATGTGAATTAACTAGGAGAGCAACATAAGACTTGTACCGAACATGGGCAGATAGCGACCGTGCTAAACCGAGAAAAAAACAAATAATGAAAATCTTAGTATTCCCCATAAAATTATATGGTGCGGAATCCTGCAATAAATGTGAGAAATGTTGACGTACTAGAGACATGGTGCTGGACGGCAAGAGAAGCAAATGCACCAGTCCTTGGAAAAATAAAAGAACCGCAACAACTTTCACAAATAACTTATTCACGCATACTAACTTTCTTTAGATATACTACAAGAAAAAATAACCGTATAGAAAGGAAAATGGAGGGCGTAAAACCAAGGGGACGATCGCCAAAACGATCGATGGTGCGACCAGATAAAACTCACAAAATATTCAATTTATCAAGTTGCTCAACAGGCTAGACATATATAGATATATATGGAGAAGGATAGTAAGAAAACCCACCAATAAAATACCACCACCGCTCCTCTACAAAGAAGCTACGATGAAAAGAAGAAGAATAGTTTTTGAGAAAAGTTCAAAATAATTTTTACAACATTGCTCAATATCTAAAAATTATATACGTAGTTGATTATATTTTTTTTAAACAGCGATATAGGTATATTACGTCATTGTCTATGACTTTTGCAAAGTCTGTAGTTTTTTAAATAATTCCAATTTTTTCAATAATATCGTTGGTTAAGTTTTTTTTCGTTGAATATAAAAATAATTATAAATAATGAGGTGTCGCTATCACAAGACTTTCTTTTACTGCTTAACTTCCATACAAATTCCACTTGGAATGACTTTAAAAATATATAACGCGTAAATTAGACAATTTTTAAAAAATTATTTTGAAATTATTTCCAAAATATATGTTTAACAAAGGTAGAAAATTATGAAATATAGCTATAACACTGTTTTAAAAATATATATTCTCATTAGTAATTACTGGATTGAAGAAATGTTTGTGTATACATCTTACAATAAACCCCCTTTAGCAAAAGTTGTAAACAATTACATAATGTATAACACTGTTGTAACAATTAATATTCCCATTACTAATTTTTAAAGTTTGAGGATTTTTTATGAAAACGTTTTCTTTCGATTTAACAGAAACTTTTTCAACAAAATTGTAGATAATTGGGTAAATTATGAACTCCTGACAAACTTTATTTCTATCAAATAATTATAAAAAAATTTCGGAAAACGGAAAAAGCATACGTAGAAGCAAATGCCACTTCCGGTTAGTCAATTTTAGCCAAAAATCTTTGGAATATCCGAATTTCTATTAGAAACGTAGAGGTACATTTTCAGGCCGATCTATGCATATATATAATACACATATATTGCTGGTAGGGCCTGGAAACTTCAGAAAACATTACGGCGCCGACATAGTCTCACTTATAGTATAACGCGTCTCGTGCGCATGCGTGAGAATTCGAACTCCGCCTTTAGAAGCGAATTTTAAACTTGACCACTTCCCCATTGGGCGGGACCACTTCCCCATTGGGCGGACGACGCCGCCGCGCTTGCGCACAGCTCACCGTATACATAAAGGAGTTGGTTGTGTGTTTCACTTCATCGGCCAGTTTCCCACTCATAGCCGCTAGCAATATAGTAAGTATTAGATATATGGATCTATGCAACAGTTCGGGCTGTAGAGAGCACACAGGCTGACAGACGCACAAACAGACATCACTTTAAAGACAACTTTTTCTGGATCAGCAGACATGAAAACGGATATCTCCTCCAAAAATTCGAGTTCGAACATTTTTATGATTATTATATTTTACTAGATACCTATGCAGTTTTATATGTGGCATTATATATTTTTTTAAATTTCATTTAAGAAAGTAGGCTTTTTAAAATTAATTTCAGTGCGTGAAGCTTTTAATTTAGTAATGAACCATTTTAAATAGACGTTTGCTTAGTTACTAGAACCAACGCACTTGACTAAAATGAAGGCAAACAAAATTCTATACAAAATAGGCTTGGATTTGAATATTTAATGAAATTTTAAAAAATCTTATAGACAACTCGTGTTAGCGTGCTTATTTTTCACGGCGCGCCTCGTTTAATAACCCTCTTCACTTGTGAAATCAAGTTGCACTTCTAACACTTGTGGTGTAAATAAATAACTATTTTAGGTAATTGTCACTGTCAACTGAAATTTTTGTGTGGAATAAAGTCATATAATGGCATCACCTAATTTTACGTTTTATAAGCCACTACGTAATGACAGAATACCCTAAAAAATATATTTCATCAACGTAATCACTGTACAAGCGACTTAGATGATCAACGTCTGTAGCAAACTATAACACTTTAACACGACTCGGTCCCGCAGCCTTGTTGGAGGGCGGGCGAGGGCTAACTACTACTAATGGCGACTCTTGTTGATTTGGCCCTGGCAACACAGTCGGCCAATGGTGTTCTCCCCGGTAGGCGGGGCAGACCTAAGTGCAAGAGCACGAGAGAAAGAGAGAGAAAACAAAAAATGATATTTACACAGGTTTTTTAATTTTTCGAACATATATACAAAAAAATGGGCTATTTAGTTGATGACGCCTCGAAGCTTCTGGTGGCGTGGAGTCGTCGTGTTTTGTCCCGGGGCTCTTCCTTTCGTGGGGAGGGGCGTGCGTGCCGGGGGCGGCGGAGGTTCTGGCGCTGGAGGCGGCGCTGGGGCTCGGTGTGCGGCCTCGCTGGCTCTTCGGGCCGGATGGCTGCGGGTTGGGGCGCCTGGGCGATGCTAGAAGGCGGTGACTCGGCAGGCGATGACGGCAGAGGTTGGGGGGCGGCCGGCGCGTCGGGCGGCTGGATCCGTCTTCGCTTGGGCAATTCGACTAAGTCCCAGGCGCTCGGCGAGCACCGCTGGAGACTAAGTGTGGCTGAATGACAATAATGAATCAAACAAACAAGAAGAACAAAAAAGGACAAAATCCACAGCAAGAAGACTAAGAGATGAAATGAGAGCAAAAATGCGCAAAATGTTCAGGAAGCAAAGTGATGCACTAACGAAAGAGGAGAGAGAAAAGAATGAAGAAATACTGGAAAAAATGAGAACATGTCATTTAAAGAATAGTCCATCTACATCTAGTACGTATGACCCGAAACTATATGAAAATATTGAGCTCAATATGCAATTAAGCAGACTTGAAGAAGCAAATATGCTGACACTTGCTCTAAGACATGTTGTAAGAAACCTGCATCCGAAAGGAAAAACAGTCGCCTTTCCTGTGCTGGGTGCTGTTGACCGAATCCAGCTGAGGTCTTCCAATCATCCAACAGATGCAGCAGAATTAAAAGAACTTATTGATAAAGTGTTCAAAAGGCGAAAAGAAGACTATGATATCGAAGAACTGTATCGCGATTTTGTTAGAATGCACGGGAGAACAGCTTTTGATTCGACACAGCAATGGCCAATGTGTCACATGTTCGTGCGCCATCCGTAGCCATACGAATAGCACAAATCAATGGAATGAGGAGTACTTTAGTGCTCCAAGAAGTTCGAAAATTAGCAGCAGAACAAGGCCTGGATATGGTCTGCATGCAAGAGCCATATGCAAGGGGTGGCAAAATCCCAAGCATGCCGGTGACAGCGCAGATCATAACTAAGGGCGAACATCTAAAGGCGGCTATCATAGTCTTCAATCGCGAAATAACAGCAACCTTGATAACACAACTAAGTGATGAACACTGCATCTGTATAGAGGTCAGAACACGTGCGGGGACATGGATCGTGGCCAATCTGTATTTTCAGTTTGGAGACGCCATTGAACCGCACGTGGAAAAGGTGAGGAATGTTCTCCTGACATATCGAAACCAGCCAGTAATAATAATGGCAGACGCAAATGCAAGATCGGTGCTATGGCACAGCGACAGGACAGATGAGAGGGGAGAGCTGTTGGAGGAATTGATACATGAGCTCCAACTGGAGGTCATCAATGAACCCAACAACCCCCCCACTTTCAGTAACAGAGCAGGGGCATCAAGTAACATTGATGTAACTCTGACAAACGGGAAAGCCTATAGATATGCAAGTAACTGGAAAGTCATGAGCAATGCAACGGTGAGTGATCACAACATGATCTGTTTCGATATGGCAGGAGAGAGACAAAGAGAAGAACTTAGAAAGAGACCTCGATATAACCTAATGAGGGCGGATTGGGATGCGCTGAGGACTGGTTTTGGGAGGCAAACGCTGGTGCAGGAGGGAGACGATGTCAACGAGACAGCTCGAAAGATAACAAAAGAAATAACACGAGCGATGAACCTTGCAATCCCCCTAATGAAGCAAAAAAAGGACATAAGCAATCCTGGCTGGACAGAAGAGCTGACGAAGCTCAGAAAGAGAGTCAGGAAGGCAAGAAGGAGATACCAAAGAACGGCAATTGCTGGTGAGAGGAGGGTATACCTAGCAGAGTACAGAGCAATAAAACAGCTCTATTAGGTGAAAATAAAGGAAGCAAAAGAAAGGAGTTGGCAGATATTTGTGGAGAGACACCTAACACTAGATATATGGGGAGTACCATATAAAATAATATCCAACAAGGTCAGGTCGCCTTCGCTTCTCTCCTCAATGGAGAGAGATGATGGGACGATGACGAGCAATTGGAAGGAATCAATAGAAACCCTCCTGAAGGTTCTACTACCAAGTGATAGTTTAGAAGAAGAGGATGAACAACAGCGCAACACAAGAAGCAGAATGACCGAAGATTATACAGTAGAAGGGATGGTAGAGCCATTCAGGGAGGAAGAAATAAGCAAAGCAATAAGATCTTTAAAAAGAAAGAAGGCACCAGGACCCGATGGCATACCGCCGGAGGTGATCCAGAGCCTTGAAGCGGAATTACTGGAATCTTTATGTTCTCTCTACAATAGATGCCTAAGACAAGGAAAAATACCCAATGCTTACAAGCAGGCCGAGGTCGTGATTATAAAAAAGGGGGATGACAAGGACCCTGTGAAGCCAAAGTCGTATCGACCCATATGTCTTTTAAACGTACTGGGAAAGGTGCAGGAGAAGCTTCTGTGTGGGAGGCTATTACAGCATCGACTCACACTGAGGCGAGGAATGCACGGGAACCAATACGGATACAGGGCGGGACGAACGACGGAGGATGCAATAAACAGGGCGATAAGATCGGTGCAGGAAAGCAACTGCAAATATGTAGTAGCGATTTTTATAGACTTTACGGGCGCTTTCGATAACTTATGGTGGCCGGCCCTGTTTAGAAGGCTAAAAGACCTAAACTGTCTAAGGGAATTATATAAGAGCTTTAGAAGTTACTGCCAGGACAGGTATGTAACGATACAATGCCCAGACGAAAAGGTAACAAAACACCTTACAAAAGGATGTCCTCAGGGGTCAGTGTGTGGACCAGTTTTCTGGGATGTGCTGTTGGAAGAGCTACTGGAAAAACTGGAAGACAACCAAGAAGCAGTAGAAACAGTAGCGTATGCGGATGACCTTTTACTCTTGGTAGAGGCTAACTCAAGGGCTCACATTCAGAAAAAGTGCAATAACCTTATGCAATACATAAACCAATGGTGTAAAGAAACAGAGCTGACATTATCAAAAGAAAAGACCACCTACTCCTTAATGAAAGGGGAACTGCAAAGAGATCCAATCATAAAGATAGGAGGACAAAACATCAGAAGGTCTGGATCCACGAGATATCTTGGGATCAAGATGGATGAAAAAAGAAATTATCATGAACACATTGAAGAAGTGTGCAACAAGGCGACCAAGGTGATGTATAAAATATCTGAATTGGCGCAGGGAGAATACAAAATACCACTTTCGTGTGTAAGGGTATACATGAACACGATACTTTCTTCAATTGTGGGATATGGAGCCAGCATATGGGCGCACAGGCTAAAAACCATCAAGCAAAAACAAAAGGTGAATGGAGCCCAGAGAAAAGTGCTACTAAGGATGACAGGGGCCTTCAGCACAACCCCGACGGAAGCCTTGACCACGGTAACGGGGGTACTGCCACTCCACCTGGAAATCAAAAAGAGAGCGGCCATGTACTGGATGAGAAAAGCAGAACTAGGAAAAGTGCAACAAATAATGCAGGCAAAAACAACAACAAAGCGTCAGATCAAAGAAGCTATAGAAGCAGAATGGCAAACGTCATGGCAGAACTGCGATAAGGGAAGAAGAATGTATGACTTCCTACCTGACGTCAGAAGAGCAGCGGAGATAAACCCAACGCAAGGGCTTATACACTTCCTCACGGGACATGGTCCGTATCCGGAATATCTCTATAGATTGAATCTAAAAGAGAACAACGAATGCGAATGTGGTGAGGTAGACACTCCTGAGCACGTGGTGTTTCAATGCCAGCTTATGCACGCCATTGCATATAGAGAAAGAGAAGAGTTAAGAGGACACAACACGCTGGAGATCTTGGAAGACGAGAGACTCTTGCCATATCTAAACAAGCTTGCTGACAAAATATCAAAAGAGTGCCAACGAAAATACAATGAGCAAAGACTCAATGGAAATAACCATCAGATGTAAGAACAATCATGGAAAGGGGCTGCAGAAGGAGGTAGTTTTCCTGAGTTTCTTGACACTAAGTTCTCCGAGTCAGGAAAGGAAGGGGCTGCTGAGATCTGCTTCCCAAGAAATGAGCAACAATTTTCTCAAACATTAAAGCGATAACCAACAACTTGCCCACAGATGATGATAAACAACAACATCTAACGACAACAAAAACGTATGGAATGGGGCTGCAGAGGAAGGAAGCTCTGGAGTCTCTTGACACTAAGTTCTCCGAGTCAAGGGATGAAGGGGCTACTGAAATCTGCTACCCATGAAATGAGCAGGATACCACAGATACAACAACTATTCCACGAATCCACGAGGTAACACTCAACGACAAAGGATATGACTAAACTGTCTAACATGGTCCAGGAATTACCGGACCAAGTAACAGTGAAACAGTGAAAGTGAAAGAGACACTTAAAAGACAATTTTTTAATAATAATAAAAATAGAAAATAAGACTAGACTTAAGGATAGGGAAGGAAATATAGAATAAAATGAAGCTGTTGTGCAAGGTCATGGATTACCGGACCTGCAAGCAGCTGACTACAAAAAAAAATAAAAAACAACATTGTGTAATCATAGAAAATTAGACTAGGCTTAAGAAGGGGATAACAAACAACTGCAATTAGCAGATTAAGAAAACAACATAATCAGGAAACCCAAATGTAAGTCGAACAAAAAAATTATTATTTTTAGCATGTTCTGTTTTGGTGTAGGAATTTTTTGTGTGATGTCATGTAATGTTTTTTATGTTTCGTGCATGTTAGGTTTTTAGGATCTTAGCATGTAGCATGTTAGGTATAAGTAAAAAATAATAGAACAATTTTGGAAAATGTCAATAGAAGCAAATTACGGCCTGAGTTAGATTTTACAAGAAATCAGGCTATTAAGGAATGTAAGATTAAAATTTTAAAAAAAATGTGGCTGAATGAATTTTTTTAAGTCCCAGGAGCTCGGCGAGCACCGCTGGCGACTAAGTTTAGTTGGAGCTGGAGTACTCAGGCTGGCTGGACCGATGGCGGTAGCTGCTGGATACTGGATGCTGTTGGCTGAACTGCTGGTTGGAACTGCGTGCTTTTTTCAAGAAGCCCGGGGTTTATAAAGGTCTTGCCGGCTTTGTTTGCCGATTCCTCGCTCACGATTGGCTGAAAGGCAGTGGGGACGTTTGCAGATTTGATACGAATTGGATTCGCGGCTTTGATCTCCGCGGCGCGAAGCGCTATCTTGTCGCCGATATGAGCATTGCTTTTGTCTTCTAAAAACTTGAGTTTTGAGTCTTTACTTGCCATGTTTCGCCCACATATTAACAAAGTTAGGATTAATTAAATTATTTCTACAATAGATGCCGCGCGGTTGTGATTCGCGGACTTCTTAGCACGCGGACTTGCTGCCCCGTGCTTCCACTGGTTAGGCGATTTTTTTGCATCCTCCGATGGCCGGTGTTTTTAATTTAATTAGCCCTCGCGGTGTGGGTTTTCATCGTTCCTTGATTTGAACGCGAGTTTAATACCCGGATTTTATTCCAGACTATCTGGTGCCGGCGTTTATTGGTGCTCTTTGGGTTTTATTTTCCAAAACTGCTTATTCCTAAAACTGTATATTCCTCTGGTCGCTGCAACCTTCGTAAACTTTATAGTTTTATGGTGCTGTTATTTCGCCTATTTGCGTACTTGGAGAATGCTTTCTACAGCAGGCGGCGGCGGATTGACATTATTTTATACGTGCGTCGCTTATGTTTACCCTGACCTTATAACAATAGTAAAAAGGAAAAAACCAACACCTCAATTCGCGTAATGTTGGCCCTTTTTAATTAATGCGCCAGCTTTCCTGTGTTTCTGAGCGGATTACTGCCCGGAACACTTCCTTTGTCGCGCTGTCATTTTTATTTTGATGGGTTTATGACGGTTATGCAAATTTTGGGACGGCTGTTGCTATGCAGATGTTAAAACTGCGTCTTTGGGTTTTTGCGATCTGGTAATTAATGCCGCGTCCTGATCCTTGTTGCGTGGCGAGGGCGTAATCAAATTAATATTGATAATGGAGGCCCTCGCGTGCCTCCTGAATCATATCAACTTTCCACACAGCTAGAAAATAGCACATGCCAATATTTATACCGAAAAAATATATTACAAAAACTGCAAGACGTAAACAACAAACTGCAACTGCTCAAACATGATTAGTTTCAGCTTAGAGCAAGACACAATATCGTGCAGCAGGTTGCCACAATTGTTGATGTAGTCTTGCAAAATTTTATTAAAAACAAAAAAAACGACTATGGTCATTCTAGACATCGAAAAATTTTTCAACAACGTGTTTGGAGCTACATTAGTGATTTTTTGATCGAGTTCTATGTGAGTGAATTTCCTTTTTTCTTTTTTTCCATTTTTGAACTTCTTTTTAGCCAAAAGAAAATCATTATATTTGCTTAGGTCTTTAATTTTTAATCATGTTATATACATTTCGATGCCATTTTTCTTAAATTAAACTATTTTAACGATTAGGGTAGATGGGGGCGAATACTCGCACCTCGTTTCCCGCTTTTTCTTTATCGTGGTGACAGACTACTCTGATGGTAGCTCTGTGTTGCTAGCAGACGATGAAAGATGACATAATGTGGTTCTACGAATTCCAATTCGCATCTGCGAAGGGATAACGATACGCGTGGAGGGTCTTTGTCCCATTGTTTCGAGGCAGACCCACAATAGTTAAAAGAGCCAACACGTAGACCGCATCTTCTCTAGGCCACTGGACTGCATCTCACCCAGGCCAAGTGCTGGGGTCTACAATGTGGCGAAATTATTCGCCAGAGCTTTCGAGAAAGCAGCAACTGTGAAGAATGCCGTTCAGGGATTCCATGTGTGATTCCGAGCTTTGTGGAGTAGTGAGTTCTATATCTGCTTAGCATTCGGGAGGTCGTGAGTTCGATTCTCGCGACCGTCTGCTCTGATTCATGTTTTTAGGTGGTTTTCCTGAATCAACATAGTATCTTCTCTGAGGTGAATGCCGGGTCAGTACTTCTCCACCTTTCCTGGCCTCTCTTTCATTCTCCAACCCTCCTTTCCTTCACCCATCCTGAAATTCCCTTTATTGGCTGAAGAGGGACGCAAGGTCCCTATAGCAGCCCGTCCCCAGTTGAGGGAATTGAAATGACCCTGGACGTTTCTTAACCTCATTCAAACATCATCATCAATTAGCCTACTCTTGTCCACAGCTGGACAAAGGCCTTCCTCAATTTATTCCATGTCTGTCAATCTTGTGCCACTAGTATCCAATCTGTTGCGATTCTTTTAATGTCATCATTCAACCTTGTAGAACGTCTACCTTACTTTTAATCACTTCTATTCTGAGTCCATCTTGTCATTTGGTCTGGTCTAGTCATTTTTGCAACATGGCCTGCCCAATTCCATTTCAGGTTAGCGAGCATCTCAACCGCAGCTGTAACTTTTGGTTTTAATCTTATGTCGTTATCAAGTACTCTATCTCTCAGTGTTAAGCCATTCATAGGCAGCTCCGTAGCTCACTGGGTCGCAATGATTTTCGTTGAATATTTCCTGGTAAGTGTCAAGGTTACCTCCCCATAAGTTAATACTAGCAGGATACATTGATTAAATGCCCTTTTCTTACATATGAGTATGTCAGCATTGAAGAAGTAGATCCTTTTGCTTATTTTGCGGGTTTGATTTCTCACTATTGAATTGTAGTTCATGACTCCAGTATTTAAATAATGCGATTTAGCTTTTAATACCGCATCACTGAAAACCATGTTCGTCATAAAATGAGTTTTCGAGAAATATATTCTCAATCTAGCATTCTGAGAGGCCTTCATTAGTCTTGTAAACATTTTCGTTACTTTTTCTATGTGGTCAGAAATAAGCACGTCATCTGCTAAACGCAGGTGATTCATCTTTTCGCTTTCGATGTTTATTCCCATATTGTCAAACCCAATTCTATTGAACAAAAATTCCAGTAATATCGTACACAGTTTCAAAAAGAGAGTATCTCATTGCCGCACTCGTTTTTATATTTTAAATGTACTAGTTTTATTATAAACCATGTTCTCTTGATTGGTAAAAATACAAGTTAGGTGCTAATCGCATAATCTGCCTAATAGGCAAGGAGTTTCGGAGGTTTGCTGGATTTTCTCTTTTAAATAAAATTATCGTGACGTGAGTCTAGTTTGATGGTATTTTTCCTATTCACTACACTTAGTATATAGTACTTTGACTGTTTTTAAAAGTAGTGTTTCACCTGATTTTATATACAGATCGATCAAAAGCCCATGAAAAATGCTGCCCACACTGCACTTTATAGAACTAAGTACATTTGAACTACAACTGCATTATTATTTAATGTGACTTTAATGCAGTTTAACCAGGTACACAAATATGCAAAAATGTGTAATTTAAACCAAATTTATACGTTAAAGTGGGATCAGTTAAACGCTATGTTGAAAGTAAATTTCAAACTTTAAAAAATTGACAATTCTATACCAACCAAAAGCACGTCACAGATTAATCAAGTTTTATTGTTTTCAATGGCTCCCTCTATCAAGTTTATATTTGATCTTGTACCATCTTAGATTTCGTGTGTTATAAGTGGCAATATGTATGTGACGTCCCCTAATCTGATGGTTTGCTCAAGTTTTGCGTTCTCCAGATTCCATGAGGCAGCTCTCTTTGGAAGAGTTGGATTTGAGCTGACCAAGCTGCGGACCAAGTCCATTTGTATCAAAATTCGCAAGTTACTTTTATATCAAATATCAACACAAGTACCACAGAAAATTGATATAAACATTTTTACATTTTTTTTTTGTTATTTATCGTATATAGCTCAAAAGACGCGCTCCAAATTTGTAACCCGAAACCGGGGCAAGTTGAGCACTGCACCGGCAGATGCTAGCGTACAACGCACCTCTACACCGGTAGGTAAAAGATGTTACAGATAATACCTACATAATACATACTATATGAAAACTGAAAATTGTTAAAAATGAGTTACTTTGGCTTGACATTTTACCTTTTAAAATGTACACCACTTTACTCACTGATTGAATTTAGTAATTACTTTTAGCTATTTCCCAACATCACACATAACCACATTGCCGAATGTTTTAATGTTTGAATCAAAGACTTAGGCATATCAGGTTAAATGTAACTAATATCTCTACAACCATACCAATTTACAGACGAAACATATTCCGAGTTTAAACTACAGTTTCAAAAGCTCGAATGTAAGAAATTATCATATTTCAAAATGCAGTTAATTGAGCAATTCAAGAGCTTAGTCTTCAATTAGAAGTGATTAATCTGTAATGGGATGGCACGCTAAGAATCAAATATCAAATAAAGAATTTAATTCTACAAATGATTGCCGAGCGTTGAATATGCTTTAATTGTAATCATTCGCTCGTGGATGGATAGCACTATTTGATGTTACTGTATGAAAGGACATTTCTAAAGATAAAATAAGTAAAGTCCACTTACAATTTAGTATTAACAAATGAACGTTTGCAATTTTGCTTTAAACCTCGTTTAATTACTTACTAGGAGACATGCAAAATATCTGAAAATGAACAGACATATTTTAGCCATTAATTGGAGAACTTATTTCTAGTCAAGCAGTGTCGGATGAACATATGGCCTAAAGGCAACTGTTAACGAATTGTTGTTTATTTTATAATTTTTAGTAACTCACATAACCTTGGCAATGAGTATAATTTTTCCTTAACATCTGAAGATTCTTTATGACAAACAGTTGCAGTTGTTTGCAGTTGTCAATTGATTATTTTGACACCGGTTGAATTATAATGCCATGATAATCATCATAATCATCATCATAATCATCATAATCATAATCATCATAACTCTATAATAAAGCAGAACAGTTCCCAAGGTCAAACATTTCAACTCCTGGTCTATGTGCAGTTACAATTGTGGGCGTGGTCTTGATATTAGCAGCGTTGCCAGACCTGGTACAATTCTACGAATCTGGTACATTCTGAAACCGTTTCTGCAAAAGTATATTTTTAAAATATTTCTGGTACATTTTCATTCTCATTTATTAGACGAAACTCTCAAAAATAAATTAGCAGATCAGCCAGGCAAAGCGGAATTGGTAGACAAAAATTTTTAATCGTTAGATCGTAAAGCCTGTATGACACAACGCTAAATTTTATGCAAAATTTACTTGTAAATTTTCATAAAAATATTAAGCATCGTTGCATACAGAAAATTGGCTGCTAAATTTTGCGCTGAATTTTCATGTAAATTATTTAGAACTTGTTTTAAATTTCCTGGTAAATATGCGTGTAAAAATGCGCAGAAGTATCGTAATCAGACTAAACTGCAGCGCATGACGCGGAATGTAAACATAAACATAACCTGCATTTTATTAGCATTGTTTAACCTCGTGTTTAATGTTGGCGCTCCTATCTAAGATACATTTAAGGGTCTCTAAGATAAATGCCTTAACCCAACCTCAGAAAATAGCTAACAAACGACAAATAACATGAAAACAAACGCATACTTCAACCAATACCCTCTAGAGGGTACTGTTTCCACTTAAAATATTTGCTACTACGCATGTGCGCATGCCAAATTTAACATCAAATTTAGCACACGTTGCAAACAGGAAATTGTGTTTTTGAAAGAAAAATTATCTGTGAATTTATTTGAAAATTTACAAGTAAATTTTGCACAAAATTTAGCGTCGTGTCATACAGGCTTAACACGTGAAAACGCTCATGCATTCAGCCTGGCAACCCTGCATATTCTGACCCGAGTGGTGCCGACGCCGATCGGTTTGTTTCACGGTACGAAATCTCCCACCTGCCAAGTGAAACTGTCATGGCTACCAAAGCAGAGAAATCAGTGCCATAAATAAAACACTTTAGATGGGAAAGCCTTATGGGCGACTTTGGAATAAAATTTGAGGTACGAACCAGGTGCGAAGCTTTTTCCCGTTGCATGGCGCTACCTTGACTCATAAATGAAGTGCTGTATTTATGGCCTCGACTTTACCTACAAACTGACGAATAACGAACGTTAAAGTTTAAATTTTGTTGTTGTTGTGTTCTGTTATTGCATTTGTTTAGAAGCCGATACGTTACATTCATTGAAGATTTTGTCCAAAGTGTATTCTACAAGTTTGCGCTGCCCTGTGTGCTTTGTTTGTGCCAGCTTTGAGTGAGTAGGGTTGCATTGTTACTTTTATTGACTTGAGTGACCCGGTTAAGAAGTTTTTTTGTCTTTCAGTTTCCACCAATTCGGTTTGAAATGGAAGATTACAAGAGAAATAAGTGTTGTGTACCTGGGTGTACCAATCACGCCAACAAGAGGCATAGATTTCCGAGAGAACTTGGTTTATTGAAGAAGTGGATAGAAAAAATTAACCAAACTTTTCTGAGGGATTTGCAGCGTGACCAAATCTATCGTACACAATATGTTTGTGATAGGCATTTTGCGCGAGAGTGTTTGGTTCCGGGCACAAGAAGAGGGCTTCGAAAAGATGCAATCCCCACATTCTGTTTATCTGATGGTAAGGAAAACACCTATTCATTTTTTTTTGTCAAAGGCAATTAGTAACTTATAGCTATATCGGAAGAAATGGTTAGAGATGATGCTCCAGCTGTACACCCTCCACAAGAAACAACACCAGATGTTAATGTGATAGGAGAAGATACACATATGTTACCACAAGAGGGTAGTTCAGTGGATGTTTGTACTGCTTCGACCGGTGCACAACATTTAATAGACAATAATGCAAGTTGCAGTAGAGAAATATCAGCTGTTTGGCCTCCTAACGTACCAGGTACTTACTAAAATTACAAAATAAAATTGTATTAATAGTACACAGTTACAGACAAAGCTGGTACAAAGATTGAGGGAAGCCAATCGTCAGGCGTTGCAATAACGCAAGAAGGAAGTTTGTCTGGTGTTTGTGCTGCAACAAGTTCAACTGCTGAAACTGTACTTCATCTTTGTACTCCCAGAATACCAGGTACAAAAAACCAAAAATTTTTGTTGTTCAACTATAAATAAACATTAATTTGCAGAGAAAACTAGAAAAAGAAAAAGAGGGATTTTGCAAGCAGTGGATGTTACACGTGCAAAGGATTTAACTCCTCGCTGTAAGAAATTTTACAAAATGTATGTATATGTATTTAAATCTCTACAATTTTTTGTTGACAATTTAGAAGATAAGAATGTTACTAATTTTTAAAATATATTGGCTTGTACTGGCAACCAAATGTATTTCAAGTGTGTGTTTTATACCTCTGTACTGTAGATAATTATGCACATGTTTCTATCTACTAATTTATTTATTATATTTATATAAAATATTTATAACCTATAATTTCATTTTAGAAATATTTTTCAGTGAAATGGTCCTATACCTTTGTCGTATAGCCTCATTTCGTATTGTATTTTATATACATGATCCAAGAATAATTCTCTGGTCTATAATAACTCATAAACTGTATGATAGTGGCATGGTTTAATTCTAATATTTTTTTTTCAATATTATTTTAAAATATAATCAGCTCTGATAC
The DNA here is from genome assembly GCA_940337035.1 of Agriotes lineatus. Classification (NCBI taxonomy): domain Eukaryota; kingdom Metazoa; phylum Arthropoda; class Insecta; order Coleoptera; family Elateridae; genus Agriotes; species Agriotes lineatus. The sequence goes on along the minus strand of OW679197.1, from coordinate 62,317,359 downwards.
TGGCAACCAAATGTACGTAATTTAAGTGTGTTTTTATTCCTACGTACTGTAGATAATCTTGCACATATTTCTATCTAATAATTTATTTATTGTTTCTGTGTATTGAATACATTTATATAATAGTATATTAAAGTATGAGTGGATAACAAGATCTTTAAAACACTTGCTCTATTTCGAGCACTCCGGCTAAATATTTTTCAGTGAAATGGTCCTATACCTTTGTCGTATAGCCTCATTTCGTATTGTATTTTATATACATGATCCAAGAATAATTCTCTGGTCTATAATAACTCATAAACTGTATGATAGTGGCATGGTTTAATTCTAATTTTTTTTTTTTCAATATTATTTTAAAATACATATAATCAGCTCGGATACTGGCAACCAAATGTACGTAATTTAAGTGTGTTTTTATTCCTACGTACTGTAGATAATCTTGCACATATTTCTATCTAATAATTTATTTATTGTTTCTGTGTATTGAATACATTTATATAATAGTATATTAAAGTATGAGTGGATAACAAGGTCTTTAAAACACGCGCGAGTTTTCGAGCACGATGGCGTAGCCGGAGTGCTCGAAATAGAGCAAGTGTTTTAAAGACCAGTTATCCACGAATACTTTACGCTATTTTTTATTATACCTCCAATACTGGAAATAAATTACGCACTAAAAACTTAGAAATAATTTTTGTCGTGATAAATCGAGAGGGCATAATAATATTGCTACTATAGTTACGAGAATTTTTTACGTTTTTGTCGCGTCCATGTACGTTGTTGCATTCAGTCGTTTCCTTGATAACCTTTAAAGCTCGGCGAGCTTTAATCGCCTGTATTCGCACGCTCAGACGTGCTTTAAACGGCGATTCTGATGCAGGTATAATAAAAAATATATTTATCATACTGTAAATTTGTTTCATTAATTTGTCGTTAGTAAATATGGTTAGTATTTTCAATTGTGATTTAACTTAAGTCGAGATTTGCTTTACAGAAGCTTTGTATAAGCATTTCTGTAAAGAAAATGTCGACTTAAAAGCTAAATTACAATTGTGCAATTTATTGGATGAAAAAATATTCTTTGCCACGAATTTGAATTTCCCGCTATGTTATAGCTCTTTCCCGCACCCGTTGGATGGCGCTAGCATTTCTGTCCGTCCCGGTAATACAGAGCTTTCCCATCTAAAGTGTTTTATTTATGATCAGTGCGTACAGAATTTTGGCAAAAAGCCCTTGTGTTCTTTGACAAAATGTACTGCATCCAGGATGGCTTGTGAATAATCTGGTTTCAAAGCACTCCGTTGGTTCCAATTGTGAGGCAGATAATTGCAATATTTTAATGACATTGCACCATTTTGTAACCCAGGTACGAATTAAAATAAATACAGTGCTGCAGTTCTAATATTAATTTTTGTTTAGGCGCTTCCTGAAGCAGAAGAACCGAAAGTTTAGAATACGCTGCCCAAGATGGGGCCATCAAAATGGAGAGCCGGGCTACAGCCACTGCAGAATGCTTGCATTTTATGGGCAATTTGTTCGCCAGTGTGAACGGTAGTTTGCCTTTCAATAAACATGGGAAACAATTGAAAACTGCTGTGGGCTGTAGATGTCAAAGCAGAGAAATCAGTGCGTCCAGAATTTTGGCAAAGAGCCCTTGTGTTCTTTGACAAAATGTACTGCATCCAGGATGGCTTGTGAATAATCTGGTTTCAAAGCACTCCGTTGGTTCCAATTGTGAGGAAGATAATTGCAATATTTTAATGACATTGCACCATTTTGTAACCCAGGTACGAATTAAAATAGATACAGTGCTGCAGTTCTAATATTAATTTTTGTTGAGGGGCTTCCTGGAGCAGAAGAACCGAAAGTTGAGCCAGTATTCGTGCCAGCTCAGTTTGACCAACTGAAACCACGAGGAAATCCAAAATCACTTGGGCCCAGGGCAGACAAATGTTGCAAGAGACTGAATACGTAACATGAAATCGCCGAAGGGAGTTATTTATTTTATGTTACCATTTACCGAGTCCGATTATTTATAGTATTTTCTGATGACATTACTGGTATCCTACTTTCACCATATTTCCTGTTACACGCTCCTCCTTGGCTGTTACTCTAATTGCCGATTGTGTTATTTTATGAATACCATGACAACAGACATTTTCATATTGCCCATTTCCTCCGTATAGAGAAAATGTGTTCTTTCTGTCACAATTTTTGTAACCTAAAAACTGATTTCTATTCTCGGTTGTGGAAATTTTTTTAATTTTTAACAGTCGTATATGTTGTTCTACGAGCGAAGCGACAAGTATTATCAATAGTAATATAACAAGGGCGAGACATACTTACCGATAATTTTGCACACGGCAAGGGTCGAGTGCTGGTTGCAATGAAAACTGTTCCGAGGGCAGTTTTCAACCAGCACGATCACTCTTGGCACGGGCAAAATTATATGTAACTGTGTCCCCCGCGTTTATATTTTGAAGATTATTACACAAAACACATATACGAATTATCATTTAAAATTGATCTAATAATGCCAACAAACTCAAATTGCGTGTTTCTTGCATTTCTATTTCTAATTATGCCACCATCTACGGGGTTGATAATTAGCACTAGGGAAGCTTATCAGGTAATCAGTTCGGGATTAGTTGATTTTCAAAAAATGCATGGTTGTCATTGGATGATATCAGTCATGTAACAGTTGTGTGTAATAATCATTACACTTGAGGTAAGATACGAAGGCAAGCCAAGTAAACAAACGCAATTAGTCGGTGAATATCACGTGATAGAAAGGCTTTCTGCGGTTGGACCTTTCGAATAGAAAGTTGAACACCGTTTATACGCGTCGTTAACCTAGAGAAGGAATGAGCGTTGTTTTGTTGTGCGGTAATTTCTTTTATGGCGCAAAATGCGCACCGGTGTGAAACTGGTTTAGCCATCGACATATAGAAATGGACCGCTAATGGACGACTGCGCAACTCTTTGCGTTAGAAAGAGAAAGAGAACACTTTCAGAACTATCTTTTCTTTTCCTGCCGGCCTCCTATTGGCCGACAGAAAATGTTCCTTTTCCTGCCGGCCTTCTATTGGCCGACAGAAAATGACGTCAGAGCGACAGGGCGGTCGCGCCGTACGCTAATGTGCGCCAACAAGGACAGAGCGTTCTCAAGTCATATGCGTTCTCTTTCTATCCCGTTTGGCTCGCGCAGCTCTGACTAGCGGTCCATTTCTATATGTCGATGGGTTTAGCATGCACCGGGAACTGTCAGAATCTTTGTTTACGTCGCTTGCCTTCGTAACTTGGCTCAAGTGTAGAAACTACCATAAATAGAATGAGCATTTTTTGTTAAAATTTATAGCATTCTTATGTACTTATTATTAATTACTAACTTTGTCTTATATACTGGACTACCCAACAAAGAAATTTTTTTATCGCTTTTCAATTTGGAAAATATTGATAAAAATTATTATTTAGAATGGAACGTGGAACGTATTTCTGCCATCGATCAATTATTTTTAACGTTATATAATCTGCGCCAGAATCCCCCACATAAAGATTTAGCTCAGCGCTTTAACTGTAGCACTGCAACAGTTACTAATATTTTTTTAACTTGGTTAAATTTGTTACGCGAAGTAATATTTTCCAGTTTAATGTCATCTGTACCATCTGTTAAAGATAATCAAGCATGTTTACCTAATTGTTTTGCTTTCTTTCCGATCACAAGAATGGTATTAGATCGCACCGAAATTTTTTCTGAAATTCCATGTTTGCTTGAAAAGCAAAAAGCGACATAGCCATTACAAGCACCGTAACACTTTAAAAGGTCTTTTGGGAGTTGCACCAAATGGAGTTGTGATTTACTTGAGTTTATTGTATCCTGGTTCCACTTCTGATAAGAAAATTGTGCAGAACTGTGGAGTACTTACTATTTTTGAACCAGGAGATTTGATAATTGCAGATAAGGGATTTCTCATTGGCGACATTTTACCGGCAGGTGTTTCTCTAAATATTCCACCATTTTTGTGCCAACCACAGTTTACTCTTTCTCGGGTAATACAAACCAAAAATATTGCTCGTGCTAGAATTCATGTGGAAAGAGCAATTTGTCGTATTAAGGCATACAAAATACTAAATCTAATACCCCAAAATTTAATGAACTCGGCAACCAAAATCTGGAAAGTGTGTGGCGCACTAATCAATTTCCACCAATAAAGGAAGTTGAAACATATTTTGAAGGCGAACAGTAAAAATAGAAATAAGAATGTTAATTAACAACTGCTTATTTATTTAAATAAGACATTTTTTTATTATTGTATAGTTGTACATTACTATATGTTAGTTTATGTTTACTCAAATATTCGTTTTGTTGATTACAGAACTTAACTTAATAAATAAAAGTATTTACCAAAATATTGCTCTAACTGCTATTTAATAAAAAATTTCTTATTAATAGTACAGCAATATCACGGAAACAAACGGTGAACGTCATCAAATATTTTGTTATTAACCCTTCAGTACCCGTTTACGGTCTGTGAGACCGAGCAAACACATAATGCATTATATTACTTAATGTGCTAGCGTTAGTTTACCGCCCATTTCACTACCTTCCTATATATTGTCATTGAAGATCCGTATGCAGTTTTGAGTTCGTGCGTGCAGTGGTTTAAAAGTTATTTATAATTTCGGTTTCAGAGACCGAAGCGGGTACCCGAGTTGTTTTTATTTTTACCTTTGATATACGACCAATGTGAGGAGAAGGAAGTACTTTTTGCATTTTTAGTAACACTGTCATACTAAAACATTATTATAGTCATGGCAGATTTTATGAGGAAGAACAGGCGCGACTAGAACAGACGATGCGAGATATAATAGCGGAGGAGGATGTCGACAACGCGTTTTATGAAGATGTGCCATCTTCTGACGAAGATAATTTATTGGAAACTAGGGAAATGGACAGTGACACTGAACAGGAAATATCTGATTAGGAAAACGTTAGTGAACAAGAAACTAATGCCATAAGATATCTCATTATTTTTATGGAGGTGGAAGAGGGGTGTCGGACTGCGAGACCGGTGCGGGTACTGATGTCTTAGAATTTTGAACGGGTACTGGAGGGTTAATTTAAAGTTACTGTTTGATTCCGTGATTTACCTATAGTTACAATAAATATGATTAACTATAGGTAAATCACGGAACCAAACGGTGCACGTCATCAAACAGTAACTTTAAATTAATAACTAAATATTTGATGATGTGCACAGTTTGTTTCCGTGATTGCTTCCCGCGCTGGGATGAGCTGCATATAGGGGAGGTCAGCTAAAAGCGCGAAGTTGGAATAAGCCTTCTCACGAGGTATGTATGCTATTTTACTCACAACATAGTTACACATTTATTTAATTTCGAGATTCACTAGAGATGAAAGGCATTTTGTATGATAAAAATTCTTCAAAATTTCTATATTTTCTGCCCATTCTTCTTTTTTTGTAACTGGAATTATTGCTATGACTTGAGGAGTCCAGATAACTAGATACTATTTCTTTTTATGTATTTGGTGTAAATATTCATGGTTTTCATTTACCACAAACTGTTGCAGTACCTTATCGTAAGAACAAATATAGCCTTTATCATGTGCAATGATTCCATCAAGTTGGAATTGCGATATTTAAATGGATATTTAACTTCCACAAGCTCTTCTTCGTCTACAAGGCCATCTGGGGTGGCCCCAAGGTATCCACACTGATGGAGCCATAGTCCAGCAGATGTCACAGGAAGTCCAGTTGCTGCCCCAAATGCTTCTATTGCATTATTTTCATGTTCTCGCCCCCACCGAATGGCCTATACTCCATCTAAGTTATATGTGCCTGCATAATAAGAGAACTTTATGAAAAAATGTGAAAAATATTTTGCAAAGCAAACCTGGTAGTTTTTTGAAAAGCGATGCAGGGTACCGATTTCTTTTGCAAGCTGCTAGCACCGTACCGAACGAACTGGCTGTTAAACGAAACCTGCGAATAATTAACCACAAGGGATTTTTTTTACTGCCCTATGGTTTACTCAAATATAGTTATTGCTTAGGAGAAACATTCACTTTTTGTTCAAAATAACTAATTTTTCAGATATATTTTGATATTCTGCGAAGAAAATTATATAACCTGCGGAACAATAATATCTTCCTGTGCAGTAAGTCTAGGTGCTAGAAGCCAACTGAATCCTACCACCCCTCCAAACGAATCCAATTTTTCTCTAAGCGTTTCGATCTCTTCCTTGGTAACACTTCTCTTTGAAGCTCGATATTCCTTAGACGGCAAAAACAATTCATCGATGGTTCGCACGTTTTCATCAAGTGCTTTGGATTGTTTAGGCACTGACCAGCTACATGACTGGTCTGTAACTGATGTATTGTAATGGGCAAATAGTGCCAGTGCAGCAACATGATGACATGAAACTTGTCCACGAGGACATGTGCAAGAAGTTGAGGTTATGTTTTTGTCTTCATCGAGGAAGATCTACAAAGTAAAAATATATACTTAGTATTCGTTACTGCTTAGAATCCATCTGAAGCAGCAATCAGTATTTTAAATAATTATACTTTTTAAGCTAAAATGTATCTTACCTGAACATTGTATCGCTTATCTTTCATGCTTGCGTGTACTGTACCATTTACCATTTAATAATGAACAGAAAAAGAAGACACTATTCAATTCAGCAGTATTGGCAGTATCCAATATGAAAGACAGTTGCCTGGAGGCTATCCAAGAATGTTCATAAAACGCTTTCCAGAGGCGAGCGTTTCCTTTCCAGAAACTTTCCATTTGAAAATATATTTTTTGGAACTTTTCCTTATTGCCATTCTCTAGCGTGCTTTTAAAACTTTCTTTAGGGCAACAAAAGTTATTAAATTCGTCCTACATTTTAAATGCGGCATATGCCGCGGGTTTCAGCTAGTAACAACATAAATCGCGAAACTGACATTTAGTGGGAGTATATTTGAAACTTAAAACAGGACCGTACGATATACTTTCGAGAGAGTTATGTACCTAAGCTATTTTCCTACGACAACAAAAAACATGTTTGCAGTTTAATAACTGACAGCTTTAATGTGTCAACTGACAGTGACATTAAATTGTCAGTAGTTTTTAGGTTAAACTGACATATTTTCAGTAGTTTTTAGGTTCAAATTTGTCAGCAGTTTTTAGGTTAAAACGACATACTTGTGGACTGTGTATTAATTTCAAAACAAACCCGTTGGTTATTATAACGACCGGTTGAATGATATTGTCATTTTTCGTTGCTACTTTACTGATGGGAAACTATACCACTTCTTTAATTGAGCATGGGAAAATAATAATTAAGTGTACAATCTGGAGAACGTTTTATCTTCACAACAAAAATACCGAAGAAAGTATCCAAACAGAAGGCTACCTGCACTCGACGTCTTCAGTAATGTAAATCGACAGGTTCAGTATGGTTACTAAAATTTTATCACGTAAGAATTGGATGGCATGTGTCTATGTACAGGATGGGCAAATTTTGGTGTTTACATAGGGAATTTTGATAACTATACGGATATGGAAAAAAGACACCCCATCCTCGATCTCTTTTTTCGAAACAACAATTAAATTTTTCGACTTTTCGTTTTGTGGCTATAGGCCTTGCTTATTTAAAAAAATATATATTTAATTTTTACGTTCTTCCGGCACTTTTTTGATACGAATGCAGTGGCGTAGTTAATTTTTCAAAAAAGTTTAAACATTGGAGTTATACCATAGAGTTCGTTTTTCATATAGAACCCATAGCTGTTTCGGACATCATGAGAAGGAGAACTTTCCCCATTCCAGTGATATGCAGGGTGCTGAAAAAATGGCCGATTAACTTTATGGTAAGTTGTTAAGGGATACCCCCCGAGTATGAAAAAAATAAGGAAAAAATCTGTGTTATAGTTTTGAAGATTTTTTTTAAGTTTTGAATTTTAAAATTTCTTGAGTTTCTGTTCGTTAATTGACAAAATTATTTACAAGCATTTACAGTCGCGGCCAAAAAAACCGGGACAGTTTTTTTGACCTAATTTTCAAAATGCGAAAAGAAGTGCTGCACTGACAATTCTAATTAATAAATGTCTTCAAAATTCATTGTTCAGATCTGAATAACCAGTTTTGAAGACATTTATTAATTAGAATTGTCAGTGTCAGCACTTCTTTTCGCATTTTGAAAATTAGGTCAAAAAAACTGTCCCGGTTTTTATGGCCGCTACTGTACATTCATACTAGTATTATCTGTAAATGGGTAATATTTTTCTATCTTAATACTGAATATTAAAGAAACCCTCCAAACTTGGGGCTCCCATATTTTCCGAAATATAGCTCACACAATTTTTACTTCACTCATCTGAAAGACGAAGGAAGTATTGTAATCACGAAAAAATCACTTTCCGAGATTTCTTCATATCTTCACGTTTCAAGATCCCTAGATCACAAAAAAGAGATTTTCTTAATTCCGTCTGTCTGTCTGTCTGCCTGTTAGCATTATAGCTCAAAAACTATGTCTCGTAGGAAGACGATATTTTGCATGCGTATTATATATCTACCTCGCATGAAACCGGTAGAATTTCATACAAATATATAAAATTTGATCACCTTAAAAAAATAAAATTTTGTTTATTTTTGGGTTAATTTTGAAATAGAAGGAAGTAATAAATTCCACATAGGTCAGGCTTTACATTTACCGAAAATAAGACTCAACCGATACAGGATAATGTTACAAATAAGTAAAAACATTTCAACAATAACACCGTTCTGTTCAAGAGATGCGCTTACTATCGCTCTGCAGATTCAAATCCCAGCGAAAAAATTTTTTTTATTTGAAAATGTATTTAATTTATTAGAACCGTGTAGATATTTTTACTCCTTACTTAATTTGATTTTTAAAATTATTTATTGTCACATGTCGACGAGGGAAGTTCTGGGTAAAGCCTTTTACAGATTTTTTCCCATAACAGCGTACCATCTAGTTAATACACCATTTTTTAGAACCCTGTATATCATAATATATAATACTAGCAACCAGTGAGACAAATGTCTCATTCAATAAAACAAAAAAGACCGTTTTTCAAATAGAACAGCGTCCCGGACGGACCAGCGTCCCGGACCGACGGAAATCACGTGATGTCTCGAAAACCGGAAGTGTCATATGACTGAAATTCGGTTCCTGACCTTACATGACTATTCTAAACATATAACTTTAATAACTTTTTTCTCTATCTCTTACGGTTTGGCTGCTGAAACAGCGTCCCGGACAGACAAAACAGCGTCCCGGACAGACAAGTCCATTAGATAAAGGATAACATACAGTGTCTGTCGTAGATTTGAACACATATGGATTTTGTTTATTATCCATTTATCAGAAAATTTTATTCCCGATATAAGTGCCTGCATCTTCTCAAACTAAAAATTCACTTGCCAAAATTAAAACATCTTTCGTATACGGAGGAGGTTAAAAATATGAAAATGGTTCTTAAAAAAATACCTTTATTTTTCAAAAAAATTTGGTGTGATACACGCACACAACTTCCTTTTACAGTGTTCTTATAATAATTAGTCAAAAATTTGTTTTTTAATTTTTAGGCATTTGTAAAAAATTTACAAAAATTATAAATTCTACAGAAACCGTACAAAATGGATAGTTGAAAAGACTTTACTCTAAAATTTTAAGCATAATTTAATAATGTAATGATATACCGGGTGTTCTATTTAAAACAACAAAATTGATAGCGACTTTCGGTATAACCGGAAGTGACATTACAGTCAAAATATTGTAGTTGTAGTGGCTCTTATACATAAAATCCATGGCCAAAGTTTCGACGTCATATCTCTTTTCGTCTTTGAGATATTTTGTTCGCACATAGTACACACACACAGACTGACAGACAGACCAATGAACAAAAACATGTTTTTTGGGTTCAGGGGACTCTAAACCGTGAAGATAAAAACCCAATTTCGAATTTTTGGGGTGAATCCAATACTTCCTTTATTGTAAAAGGAAGTAATAGACAAAAATGTTATTTGAAAATGTTGCTTACAATTGAAAGTAGGTGTCAAATATGAAGTTACAGCCACCTGTTCCGAAAAACGATTTCACTGGGTTTTCGTATTTTTTTCTTATCACCCTGTGTATTACCAAATGAGACATTTCAAAGTTAATTCACCAACAGATAAGATATGGTGTACTGTCCAACTTGAGTTTCCCGCATTTAGCAACCGGAATATCACCTGATTCGAAATTAGTGCTAAAAAATCTCATCTTCGTGACAAAAAACAGGTATCTTAACAAATAGTAACCAATCCAAACACCAATAGCAATTCAAATCAATTATAAGTCTTAATATAAATGTTATAACAAATATTGCCAAATGACATTTCTGTGTATTTTAAAAAATAAGGGTAGGTACTTTATTCTTCAGCCACTTTAATACTTTCGAACCTCCCCCACATGCGAAAGATGATATTTAAATTTTTACAAATGTATCTTTAATTTGAGAAGTTGCAGAGAATGTTATTAAGAAGCAAATTTTCTGATAAATAGATAATGAAACAATTTTCCATATGTGCCAAACACATAACGGACACTATAAATAAGCAACAGTCAAAGGTGATTAAATTCTGTCAATCAAACGATGATATTGCAACAATGTAAAGACAGCTACTTTTTTTAATCGCAAATATGCTAAATGGCACAGGCCTTCAACTAGCAAACTACGAAACATTAAAAATTACTTTGAAAATTGCGAATTTTTGCTATAACGTAGTGAAAATTAATAAATCGATCCCACTAAAATGAATAAAAAAATCTCTATTCCATAACTTGACAGGCAACTGTGAGTTCCATATAAAAAATTAAACTTTATGTTATAACTCGAATTTAGATTTTTTTTGTAAAACTGACTATGCCCCTGGATTCTTATCAAAATAGTCCATCAAGAACGAAAAAATTACTTTTCCCTGTTTTTATAAATACTACACGAGATACAGCCACCAAACGAACTTTCGTTCCTAACTTGCAAACAAAAGACGATAGCCAATTTTGGTTTTGACCATTAAGCTTTTTTCGAAAATAGACATCGAGGATGGGGTGTTCAGTTTTCCACATAATTCCGTATGAAAATATCTAAATTCGTTCACCATAATGAGAAAAATGTGTCAGCAATCAATTGAAGAACCGATCTAGGCTCACAAAGTCGTACATATAACTGTTGATTTCATAACTTTCGTGATTAAAATTTCAGTACAGAAAAATTTACTAAACGAATAATTTGTTTTGTATTATATATTTACACGAAATATTCAAAGCGATTGAGCACTTTCACAAAATAATCAACAAGTTGCAGACGACGAACCATTAACTCGAGAAAAATTATAAGAAATTTCTACACTAATTAAATGTAAATTTACTTAGTTCTTAGAATCAGTCCGCTGGGTAGCTTAACTTTGCGGGATCAACTATCAGATTAACTACACAATTGGTTATCAAATATTTTATGCTAGGAGGAAGATATTTCAGTTGTGGAATACGTGATGCCGCATTAGCGAGTACATGGTATAAGCATATGCGAAACGAATGAACTTCGTAAGTGACGTGTCCATGGCCCTGATTTGTCATACTTCAAACCAAGCTCTTCAACCTCAAGCCTCTCCAATTGTTGCAGTACAAACAAACCGCGGGCAATTATACCCGCCACAAGTGTGTTTTAGATTATTCGACATAAACCACGGATTTTCTCTCAAATTTAGCGTGGGTTGAAGTCTATCGTTAATAATTTTTTAAAATTGAAATTCTCTATTTTCGATATATCCCAAATGTAGTTTATTTGTTTCTGTTTTGAAATATCATGTTCTACAAAAATTTACATTTTTGAAGTTCTAGTCAATTTCATTTTTAAATATTAAATATTTTTTATATGTAGTCAAATATTTCGTTAGTTGTTATATAACATGTAGGCAGACAACTATATTTAATAGCCAAATAATTAGTAATAGAAATTCTAATCAGTGGTAATGAGTAAATCATTATCATAAATACCTACAAAGAGGTCAAAAATAAAACTGATCCAAGAAGCCCGTGCAATACGTGTGACCAAGATATAAGGAGGGCCAGTATGGGGATCTCGGTAATGGTAAGAGATACAAATTTGGTTAAATGGGAAGAAAGTTGCGCAAATAAAGGACTAACAAAACTGCGCTTAGAAATCCTTGATATGATTTTTCGTTTTTGAATTATCTCAAAAAAACCGAATTTTTGGATTTTATTTTTTTATATTTTTCTGGCGTTAATATTAAAGTTAGAGCGAAACTGATTAAACTTCTTTATAGCAACTTTTAGTGGACTTAATGATTACTTTATCAATTTTTTTATCCGACGTTTCGTCTTCGAGAAACCATCATCAACTTTATTTTTTTAAATACGGTCCTGGTTTTTTGATGCTAAATTTGCAAAGCCCTTGTTACTCTGAATTCAACAATGTGCCACATATTATGGTTTAATTACGTTTCGAGCTTTTTTCTGATCATCATCAGAAAATTTTTTAGATACGGACCTGCATTTCTCATAATTTTGTAAAAATAAGTTCATACCGTAAGTTAGGCCTTTTTACATGCCGTTAAAATATTAAAATGCACATCATAATGTCATAATTCTGATACATTAATTTAATAAGCAACCAATAACTATTAACAATAAACAACAAATAAATGAACAAAAGATAGGCAGAAAGAATAAAGATACGAACATCGAAACCATTTAATAGGTATAAAATTTACAGAAGGTATTCAAAAAGGTTGCCATCATTCTCTATGCATAAATAACATCTAACTGTAGAATCTAAAACATTATTCAGCAATACTGGCGTTATACTTTGAAAGGCTTTAAGAACCAATCTTCTAAGTTCTTCTTCTATTTCAAAACGTTAAATACCTATTACATTGTTTCAAGGCTCGTTTTCTCATTCTTTCTGCCTATCTTTTGTTCATTTATTTGTTGTTTATTGTTAATAGTTATTGGTTGCTTATTAAATTAATGTATCAGAATTATGACATTATGATATGCATTTTAATATTTTAACGGCATGTAAAAAGGCCTAACTTACTGTATGAACTTATTTTTACAAAATTATGAGAAATGCAGGTCCGTATCTAAAAAATTTTCTGATGATGATCAGAAAAAAGCTCGAAACGTCATTAAACCATAATATGTGGCAAATTGTTGAATTCAGAGTAACAAGAGCTTTGCAAATTTAGCATCAAAAAACCAGGACCGTATTTAAAAAAATGAAGTTGATGATGGTTTCTCAAAGACGAAACGTCGGATAAAAAATTGATAACGTAATCATTAAGTCCACTAAAAGTTGCTATAAAGAAGTTTAATCAGTTTCGCTCTAACTTTAATATTAACGCCAGAACAAAATAAAAAAGAAAATCCAAAAATTCGGTTTTTTTGAGATAATTCAAAAACGAAAAATCATATCAAGGATTTCTAAGCACCGTTTTGTTAGTCCTTTAATTGCGTAACTTTCTTCCCATTTAACCAAATTTGTATCTCTTACCATTATCGAGATCTCCATACTGGCCCTCCTTATCTTGGACACACTGTATATAACCATTGTCTAAGCTGTACTTCATTAAGCTACTTTTGAACTACAATTAACTGTATTATTAGTACATGTGACTTTAACCCGTCTAATAACCTACACAAATAGGTATGCAAAAATATGTAATTTAAACCAAATTGATTGGTAACATTAAAATAATAGTTAAACAGGATGTTTAAAATGAATATTAAACTTCAAAAAGATTTGACAATTCCAAGTCAACAAAAAACTTGATATTGATTATGCAAGTTTTATTGATTTCAATGGCTCCCGCTATCAAGTTTATTTTTTATCACCCTGTACATGAAAACAGATACCTACATGAATAAGAAAACATATACACAGTTTCTGTTTTTTCTGTATCTCTGGTTTAACGAAAATTAATTACTACTGTAGGTAAAAAGAAGTAAAATTCAGGGCACTTGATTCCACACGCAGGAATATGGCTTGAGACAATCCGAGCAGGGTCGCCGAAATAATATCTCTTTCCGAAACCCAGTCATCTGGCACACCAACGACCGGCGTACTGGGTGATGTGGTTAGCATCACGTCTTCGACGACTGCCTTACTTTCCCTACTTCCAACATGTGGTTTCGGTACCCAATTTCTAAAGCGACTGGGTGGGCCTCCTGCTAGTTGCCAGATGTGGGGATTGAACCCCGCACCGTGGCACTGCCTGACGCCCTAACCGCTCGGCCACGCTGGCGTCTACTACTGTAGGTACAGTTCATAAATTAGTAAGTACAATATTTTACGTTGATAATAATAACAGATATAATTTAGACTTTTTTCATTATTGGCGAAATAAATGTCAGTTTAAGTTTATCATAAACATAAAGGTGGGTCATAACGACAATAATAACATGTGATTTAAAAAAGATCTGTCAAGCTGCTCTAGAGGAAAATCACGTATGTATCTGCTTACGTTTGGAACATTTGAACTACTGAATGTGCATCTACTCTATCAGAGCAAACTCATTCATAATTGAAATTTCTGACATGCACTATATTTGACGATGAGTGAAAACCATGACTTAAAAATGACAAAACAAACAGACTGTCTGAGAAGCCATTTGGAACTTCTTAAGTTAAGCTGACATAAAGTAACAGTTGTATTAATTAAAATGACCAAATTTCTTAATCAATACTACTCATAGAGCTTATGTTTATATATTTTTTTCTTTGGACCTCTTTAATAATCTTTTTTAAATATCTTTTTGGTACTTCCGGGACTCGTAAACAGGGACTAAAGTAGCTCATTTAATCCCTAGGGGCTAAAGTAAAAATGGTACCGTAGCTATGGTAAATTTATGTACACACGAAGTTAGTAGGTTAGGTTTTGTTTGTCATTTGACGAACACTGACGCAAAACTTAACCTGCAAATCTCGAATTTGACATATACTGACAATACACTTCAGTACTGCCAACTGATTCAGGCTATCCAGGACCTGCTGCAATTCAGTTTTTAATAAATTGTAATTGTCAGTTTCCAAATTGACAGATTCAAAATTTTGGAAATGTTTGATCATAATGTTCGCAAAAGTGAAAAAAATAGCGTATATTCCTCGGGACTAAAGTGCCTAAATCCCTTGAGTGGTTGTTGCCCTCGGGCTTCGCCCTCGAGGCAACAAACTCCACTCGCGGGATTAAATGGTGCACTTGAGTCCATCATGATATAATATACTATTACGATATCCCTAGATTAGATATTAAAGCAGTTTTATAGCGTAATGGAGGTACAATTTAAAAACAGTATTAGTTTTAACAAAAACAAAAATAAAGAATAAAAAATTACTTTAGATATACTTTTACAAACATACATTTTTTCTTTTCAAAGTTCTTGAACATTATCGCAATATATACAATTTTATACAACATAATGATACAGACCAACCGAAAGTTGCTTTTTATGCGAGTTTAATTATTAATTGTTTTATACTAGAAGCAACATTTTACCTTTTTCTCTCAGCACTTACTCTAGCAGAGCAGGACGAGATTCTTCAAAATTGCGATAAAACCGAACTCATTTACCCCTACAATATTAAATCAGACATTAAATTTTACTTACAAAGCTAGGCTTCACTACATAAAAAACCTACATAAGTACATAAATGCAGATAAATAGGTTATTCGTTCGATTTATAGTTAAAAAATTAAGGCAACCTCTTAATACTTTACTTGATACACTTTTCATATCTTAGCAATTACTGCAACACGAACATACACTTTTTTTCTACTTTAATCTCATTGCCATTTAAAGGGAAATGTAAAGCTTTCTTTAGTGTCATAAATTATACAAACTTCAGCTATGTGTCAGCACCAATTAAAATCGGGATCGAATACCTAAACGTAAAATTTTACGATTATCCAAGTTCTTGGAATTTGTAATTTAGCGAGCTTCTTTTGTCTTCTAGTTGTTACCGTTCAGCGTTGCCTTATACCAATGGGGCTATAATTATACAGATTGGTAGCGGCTAGTGCGACGATAGGGATATCAAAGATTAATTGCGTTTACATCAGAATATACGGTTGTTGTCAAAAATCGAGTAAAACTGTTTCCCCAAAATAACGTCAACTTTTAGAATAAAATAAACCGTTTGGCTATCATCGAACGTGTAACTTCAGTTATGTGAAAACATGCCCCGTCATTTGAATGATTTCGAAAAAGGAAGGATTGTCGATAGACTAATGAAAGGAATGCAAATAAAGACGATTGCTATTCAGTTTATGGTAAGTAAAAATACAACATGTCTCCGGAAAATATAAATAATTAACTAACTTCGACGAAAGATAGAGTGGAAGCTGTAATTGTAAACAGTGGCCACAATAAAAACAGTAATTCAAGTTTGGTTGTTATAGACTCCCTATATGTCTTTAATTATTTATGTTATTGTTTTTGATTTTAGTAATTGGCATGCATGATAGCTACAAAATTACAGGTAACTGTAACTTAGAAGCATGGGAATCGTTTAATCACTACCAAAATACAAAAATATTGTCACTATACTAAACTTCAAATGAGCATGCAGTATTTAGAACTCCTCCTTTTCAATCCGTACACCTTGCTAGGGGTATGGTGACTGCCTCTGATATCATCGTCCTCCATTGTTTTCTATCCATTGCTGCATGGACTGCCTCGTGGACCTGTCTACCAGTAATCTCTTTTATTATGTCAGTCCATCGTCGTGGAGAACGGCCTCTGGAGCGTTTTCCGCTGACTTTTCCTTCTACCATTAGAAGCTCTAGATCTGAGCTGCGTCGTGCTACATGCCCGAAGTATGAAAGAATTCGTTGGTGAATTGTATCGTGAATTCGTTTCTGGACACCTAATTCAGCTCCACATCTCAAACGCATTTATTTTCTTACGATCTCTCATTTTAAGGGTCCATGTTTCGGCAGCGTATAATAAGATTTAAAAAAATTAAGGAATGAAGGAGACGCAGTTTGGTAGCCTTGGTTATATCTCGATCTTTCCATATTTTTATGAGCTTTATAACTGCATTTCTGGCAATTTCAATCCTTCTCTGAATTTCAGGTTCACAGCTACCTACGTTAGTAATGATAGAGCCAAGGTATACTTTTGAACGACTTCACAGCCAAATACTTGTTGAATGTCGGGCTGATTATTATTAGCTCTGTCAATAATCATCACTTTTGCCTTAGACTGGTTAATATATAGACCTAGTTGTTCACTTTCGTGTTTTAATCGTCCCATGATGTATTCCAGCTCTGTTGCGTCTTTTGCTAAAATAACGGTATCATCAGCATACCTCAGATTCGTGATTTGCTTGCCGTTTATAGCTATACCTCCCTGATAATCATCAAGTACACGTCTAATGATGTATTCACCGTATATGTTAAACAGCAGCGGGGAGAGTATGCATCCCTGACGAACACCTGCGCGTATATTAAAAGGCTTGCAAAACATTTTATCTACCTTCACCTTTGCACTGCTGTTGGCATAGAGTTGTTCGATAAGGTGAATAAGATGTGCTGGAACTCCCATGTATCTCAGAACTACCCACAATTTGGACCAGTTAACAGAATCAAAGGCACGCTGATAATCTACAAAACAAAGATACATAGATACATTGTATTCTCGTGTTTTTTCAATTATCTGCCGTACATTAAGTATTTGCTCCCGTGTACCTTTGCCTTTGATGAAACCTGTTTGTTCTTCTGAGATTTGAAAAGATAGATAATTTTTTAAACGTTCATTAAAGATGTGTAGAAGAACTTTACTAGCATGGCTTATCAATGCAATAAGACGATAATTAGTGCAGTCTGTCGTAGAACTCTTTTTATGTACAGCGATGAAAATTGATTGGCACCACTCTTTCGGCCATTCTCCAGAATTCCATGTTTTTGTGCAGATTTTATGTAAAAGATCGACTCCCTGTTGTCCCATAAGCTTGATGATCTCGGCAGATATGTCGTCCGGGCCTGCTGCTTTGTCATCCTTGAGATGCTGGATAGCGTTTTCAACTTCGGCTTTCATTAATGACGGTTCTTGCAAATCAGCAGGTGTCAATGGTTCTGGGGGTAGGTATTCCGCAGCAAAAAGGTTTTCACAATATTCTTTCCACACCCCTGCAATTTCTTCAATGTTCGTAATTAATTCTTTGTTTTTATTTTTGATTGCCCATGACTTAGGTTTAAAATCTCTGGCAAGATATTTTACCTTTTTAAAAAGATCTTTTGTCTGCTGTTGAAACGAGTGTTTTTCAATTTCATTATTTAGAACTAAACAGTAATCTTATTGCCGTGCAAAACAAATTTCGCCCTCGTTAATAAAACTGCAAATTCTTGAAAAAAAGTATGACTTTCGAAACTAGTTGTACATATTACTATTGCACGATTTCTGGTACGTAATTCATTAATTCCTACTAAGGAGCTCATAAACAAATGATACAGTGGTGTAGAGAAGATATGAAACACGTAACAAATAGAAAATACTATTGCGGAAAACAGTAGCAGAAAGGTACCGAAGTCTAAGCCAACAAAAGAAAAAAGATAAACTTTAAAGTGTTTGACAATAATAGCAAAATTATCAACAACAGAGCAAAATAATGGAGAGTTCAAAAAGCTATTATGAAGAACTCTATAAATCAAGAATATCACGACCCAATCGGCATTAATCAATAAAGTAGATAGAGATGCACCAATAAGTAATTTTAGATTAGCGATTTGGCCCCACATAATAGCAAACGAAGTACAACATACCTACCGTACAACAACTTAAGAACAGACCATCACCAGGAGAAGATGGTATAATTCCAGAGATGCTAAAGCACATAAAACAATAACTTCACTATTTAATACAAAACGAAACAGACATACCATACGACTGGAATAACGCCATAGCCATCCTAAATAACATGATTAGTCCAATAATGTCTAATACAAAAACTTTTAGTTTTCGAAAAAGCAGGTTAAAGTATTTCTGAAAAGGTTTGAAAGCTACAGATAAGTTTAAATAAATATAATAATTAAAAACCAAAGGAGACTTATATTAATATTCTTAATAATGTCATGTTAACGTCATATTTATTTAAAAATACTAGGAAATGAATTTCAGCGTTGCTGAGATTAATATTATATCAGAGCTCTCAACTTTGGTAAAATTCAAATTCAAGATATTTTTCAAAATATGACGTTAACATGGCATTAATATAAATATTAATAAACTCAGGCTCCTATGGTTTTAAATTATTACATTTATTTAAACTTACCTGTAGCTTTCACACTTTTCTAAAAGAACTTTAACCTACTTCTTTTCGAATACTAAAAGTATCTGTATAAGACATTATTGGACTAATAACGTTATTTTACGGTCTTCTTTTAAGAGTTAAAATATATGTACAACTATTAAAGTCACCCTGTAAATCTAGGAGCGTCCTAGAAAAGGAAAAGCAAATCTCCACAATAGAAAGAAGCATTTCTCAGCCTTTGGCAAGCTAGATATAACAATGCAGTCAAATACCAAACACCCCAAAGCAAAAAACAATCTATCAGTCTGTGATTTCCGTCTTTACTTATGGAACTGAAGCTGTGACACTATGACACAAAAATCTGTTACTAAATTAAGGGTTGCACAACGAGAAATGGAAGGTATAATGCTCGGTCTAACCTTAAGAGATCGAAAGAAAAACGAATGGATCATTAAATGAACTAAGGTACAAAACATTATACAATTACATCAGTGAAGTGGAATTGGGCGGGGCACGAATGGAAAATAATAGGTGGATAGAGAGAATCATGCAGTGAAGGCCAAGCGCCAACAAAAGACTACAAAGACGACCACCAACAATATGGAGCGAAGACTTAAAACGTTATATTGGAAACAATTGGAACAGAGTATTATAGAACAGGAAGAAATAGAACAGTTTGAGGAAGGCTTATGTCTTGCAGTGGATGAAAATGGGCTAATATGATGATGATCATGATGAAACAAATACATTTCATGGCAATTCAAATATTGAAATGGGCATAATTTTAAATGGCCGGGTTTGATGATTATCAAACTACTATTTTGCTTTGGCCAGGTTTGGTAGTTATCACTTGGTATACAATAATGCCCCCATCCGTATGTATGCGCCCCATTGACCCGACTGTCGTGCTCGCGTCCAATACCATATTGTTAAAACATTGTTTGAATATACTTAGTTCAACACGTATGCTTTCGTCATTATTTGTCAACAACAAAGAACCTCTAATACAAGGAAATATTTTTGTATAACAATATCTATTAATACAAAGTAGGCCGATATAATTTTAAATAAATTTATTGAAAGTTGCTTCTGAAACCGTTATTCCTTCAATTTTACCGATTACCATAAATAATCGAACGCCCAATACCTGTCGCCTTGTAAAATGTGGCCTAAATATTAAATTTTCCGTGCTTTACACTTCCCAAAAGTTGTCATCTGTGCCGCTTCTTTGTAATATCTCAGGAATAGTTACGTGCTTAACATAAGAAACAGGTACAAAGCGACTTTTAGAAGAACAACGCATCGAACCTTTTAAATTTTACAGTATACAAATAGCTGTAACAATGGAAAAAATGTCAGTGGAATATACTCGAACAATTAAATAAAACAAGAAATGTATCCCCTTCTTTCTGGAAACACCAAATGAACATATTGCCTTATTTTATTATCTGATTAATGCTTTCTCTCTGTGGTATCGAAGGTACGTATTGTCACTAGTAATTCCCGAAAACTTCTCATAAACTTTTATAGAAAGGGTTCAATAACACATGGGATATCAATAAAAAAGTTAATGTAATATAATATGCTGCGAAGGGGGTATAATAATTGCACTCCTATGTGTAGACTAAGTAACAACAAATACCGTTGCCTAGCAATGTCAACAAATTTTTCATTTACTACATTTCATTGCCTAAATGAATATACCCCTAGATTCTTCCCTTAAACTTAGTAGGATTTAGTATTTGTTGTGGGCAGACTGATGTCAAGCAAGTAGGCCTTCACAGGTCCTTTTTGCCAACCCCGTGAACAAGGTTTAGGTATGCAGAGTACCAGCTACCTTAGTCCTACTTAGAATTTTTCCGAGGCTAAGGAGTTTCAACCCTAGCAAGGGATCTTTTACATGCTACACATCATAGTAACATGGGACCCACGGCTTTACATCACTTCCGAATGATGGCATTCTGTAGAGGCTTTCATCCGCATTTATTTATTTTTAAAAATCTCACCGGGACCAGTAGTCAGAATGCATAACAACTGAACTACCGACCCTGGCTCCCTTAAACTATTATTAAAATGTATAAATTTCCTAAATGATCATTTAATTTCAAAACTTGTAAGCATAATCTATACCCAAATCCAGAATGTGCTCTCTCTAAGCATTAAATATACACCTCAATTTGATCTATATTCACCATTTGACATTATTTTTATAGTATTTTCTATAACTTAATGTAATAATACTAATTAAACATTTTATTAATAGAAAAGCCATCTTATTATCTGACTACAGCTCTAATTACACCTATATCTAAGCTAAATTAATTATTATCAAATAGGCTTACCTTAATTTTACATATCATTCCGACCTAGTTTTCACAGTTTACAGTATTAGGATTCATTTTCACGCTGTAAAAACATTAAATTTGGTTTTTACATCTCAGACTACCTAATGTTGCATGTATTACCTAGTACAGTATTTTAATAAACTTGTGATTTCAAGGTGTTCGGATGATTCCAAAGGATGCAATCTAATAAAATCGCATTAAAACCCAGAGCTACTACAAGAATGATCCTTGCTGTATGTTCAGTTGTGTACAGTTTAAACCCCATCGGACATAACAGTCGTGTGGTGAATGAAGATAATGAAATTCTAGCTAACGGAAACACATAAAAGTAAGTTTCTCATATAGTATGTAACCAATAATAATGGGTGTAATGCAACTAAATTAAACTTAATTAAGTGATATTGTCTCCGCTCTCACTTCACACACCGCGTTTTGTAAATTTTTATGTCGAACCAGACCCTCACTTGTTCATAAACGTTAGTTTGAATGAAATATCGTTTGATCTTCAACGAATATTACTTGTTTGTTAATGGACAAGGTCTAGGCATGCAGAGTACCAGGTACCTTAGACACCGACTGCTTTGGTCATATGGCCAAACTCCTACTTAGAATTTTGCCGAGACTAAGGAATTCCAACCCTAGCAAGGAATCTTTTACATGCTACACATCGTAGTAACATGAGACCCACGGCTTTACATCACTTCCGAATGATGACATTCTGTAGAGGCTTTCATCTGCATTTTTTTATTTTTAAAAACCTCACCCGGACCGGGAATCTACCTCGCGACCCATAGATCAGTAGTCAGATGCTTACCACTGAACTACCGACCACGGCAACGAATATTAAGAGTACTTACAGTGTATCGAACTCACCATAGTCAGGTTGTTTATAATGCAAAATTGCACGAAGCTTCTCAGATTAATTTGCAAACAATGCGAAATGCATTCCGAACATAGAATCGAAAAATATTAAAACGCAAACGTTTGCCTAATTATGGTAAGACATAAGACTTTTCTTGTGCAATACAGGGTGAGTAATAATTAGGTGTAATAAATGTAATCAAAGCTTCTTTAGGCCAAAACAAAGCAATTAAGCTAATACATCTTAGTACTAAAATGCGAGTGTTAATGAAAAAAAATCTATTTGTGACTATAGCTTCGAAAGTAATTATCCGATTAATTTGAAAATACATTACAATCCACACAAATTTGACAACAAAATTAATAAAACTGACTAAAAAATAAAAAACTATAGCAAATGTTCAAAATTCTCCCCTCCAGTCGTAATACAAGCATGCTGTAGCGTAGCCTATAAACCAGTGGGCGTTCGACGTCAATATTGTGTTTTACATTAATAAAATTTTTTAACGTCAAGATTTTGATTAGTGTAAGTCGCTCGAAGCGAACTTTTTAAATGCTAAGAACTGATTTTTCAGACTGCAGAGTCTCCAAATAGCGTGCATTCCATGTCATCACAGCGTGAGGGAGTCAAGTAACAAGGCCACTACGCAAAGGGTTGCCATCTTATACTCTGCGTAATGTAACAGCGCCATTTCAATAGTAATAACCGACCTGGTCATCCTACTCGACGAACAATGGGCCATATATTCGAGACGGACCAACTACGGGAAAAAGGCGAGCAAAGAGACAGTTACGCTCTTTGGTAGCTCGTGCTGTTTGAGTACCTTGAGAACAAGGATACGTAGACAGATTTGACCTTGTTGCTGTTTGTACATTTATATTGACTAACGTTTCGCAAGACGTTGCAGCTTGTATCATGCACATTAA
The DNA here is from genome assembly GCA_940337035.1 of Agriotes lineatus. Classification (NCBI taxonomy): domain Eukaryota; kingdom Metazoa; phylum Arthropoda; class Insecta; order Coleoptera; family Elateridae; genus Agriotes; species Agriotes lineatus. The sequence goes on along the minus strand of OW679197.1, from coordinate 62,293,881 downwards.
GCCAGAGAATGCTAGGCGTTTATCTACAAAGACTGCGCGGTTTAAGCCTAAATTCCTTTTTAATAAGAATAATTTGAGTAACCGTGAAAGCCTCAAACAATAGATACTTCGAGATGTACTAGTATTTTTTTCTTTCAAAGCAAAATACTCACTGGCCACCCTCGACCTGAGGTAGGACCCATTCATAACTATTTCCACTTAAGCTAATGATCATTACTGTTTGTTTTCAAGCCTTTTTAGCTTTTCGTTTTTATTTTCAGTGTTTCTGCTTCGCTTTCGCTTTCCGTCCGGTTTTGGGTTTGTCTTATGGTTGCTGGGCTTGTAATCGCACGCTAGCACTTAGAGTTGTGTATATAAGGGTTAGAATTTAGAGTTCACCGTCGAAGAACGATTCCGCAGACGCTTGAAATTACAGCATGCGCCCGCTGAACGAAGATTTGGATACCTTTGTTCGTGGATCCTCAGATTTTCGACAGCATGCAGAGTAGCCATTAAGATGAGATCTCTCTAATCTCTTAGGTGTCTAGCAACGTACCTTGCACTTTCAAGAGAAATTTCTGGTTTCCAGAATTACACCTGTTGAAAAAAATGAAAAGGAATGAGACTGTCAGCCGTTTTCCGATTGAACTTTGCCTAGACGAATCTTATTGTTGCCGGATAATAATAAAGTATATATAGTATAAAATTGAATTAAATGCAAATAATTAGTTTATAAGTTTTACTAACAAAGGTTATTACATATGACAAATGCAGATATATTGTAATGGTATTAAGCCCACGACTTGGCTCTGCTAGAAGTGCAACATAATTAACCGATTAAATAAGCTCAGAGTTGGGGTGTTTTATGTAACTGCAATGTTAAACTAAAATTAAAATATTAAATGCATTAACAATGAGATGCGAGAAATAGTAAAGTAGTTGAGTAAGAAACGCAAAGGCAAAGCTTATTGTCACAGTGGTCGAAATTGACTTTTAAATAAATAAAAGCAATAGGTTTGTGCATAATGTGAAGCCGAACTGAAAGAAATTAATAGACATAAAAAAGTTTGCTATGAACATGTTAAAAGAAGCGTACTTCTCAATAAAGACAAGCAAAGTGAAAATTGTGAGGAATCTAAAAAGGTAAAGTAAGCAAGAATCAAATAACAGGCAAAGAGCAATTAGAAAAGCAGGCACCAGAACAGGAAAGAGCAAATGAGAAGTGGTGAACTCTAATAAATCAGTGCATTTAAAATTACAAAGCAGAGCAGTGGCTAAAACTAAAATAATAAAACGTCCATGAGTGTAACGCTATAAGACGTTAATAATTATAAGAAAAATACAATATTTTAGAATTTAAGGAATTTGTAAATATTAATTAAGTAATCAAATTTTCTTCCATTTTGTACCATTGTTTATCAAACTTTACTTCCGTTAATATTGTTACTTAGCAACTAGACGCGATATTGTTTAATAACGAGGAGAACAATTGAATAGAAGTTATGGGTAGTTTGTTAATATTTGTGCTCCACATTTAATACATAATTTTGATAATAAACGTATTTCCAAGTTATACAAAGTATACCATTTTATTTTCCAAGTACTAGTGTACATGTGTGAGTATTTTTATAAAGTTTCGCAACGAAAATATTAAGAATTCGACAATCTCATCTTCGAGGATCTCGGGGCCAATCAGCAAAAATTTACGAGCTTCGACTACGGCCAAGCTCAGTATCGAAGCCAAGAGATCAGCAGTCCAAGGGCATCGTATGGGTCTGCAAGAACGTCTCCACCAGATTTGGCAGCAAAGGGAGCAGCGATAGCTGAGAAAATCCAACGGCGCCATTTCCAGAGCAGCATCGGTGCAGTTCGACTAGGTTCTAAGGTACAAAATTAGCCTAAAAATTAGTGTCAGCGGCCGGAAAACGAGTTGCATACGAGATCAAACCTTACTGAAGAAGATTAGATTATTTCCAAGGCTTAAGCTAAGCCGTATTTCCAGTAATTAGTAAGGCGTCATCAAAATCCCTGGTTTAGCGGAAGTTTGGAGCTGCCACAGGAAGCGACCAGAAACAATTGCAATTAGACGGCGTCTGTCCTACGTCACGAAATACGTCACTGGTAACACAAAAACTTGTTATTTCTCGCCAAGCGCAAATAATTTGAATATTTACCTTGCGAATTCTCATATTTTTACGAGTATTTAAACTTTCATAGGATCGCTGTTTACGCGAGACAACCATTTTGTGATTTGGCAGATTGTGGACATTGAATTAACCTCGTATTTGAACTAATGGCTTAAAATTGCTGTTTAAAGTACAATTCAGATCAGTTTTAAATTACAGTCGACTTAGGAACCCACTCTCAACTGGAGCTTCTGTTACCGACAGCTAGCGTTTTTAAATAATTGCAGTAAAATAAAATATAAAGAAAGGCATATAACCATTTATTTTGTGCAGTAAATAAGTAATTTCATATTTTAACCAACCTAGTAATTTACTGACAGGCAAAGTTTGAGCACAGTAAAATGACTACACCTTAGAACTGTGTGTTTGTGAGATTTACAATTTTGCCCTAATTTTAAAATTATTAAAAATACAATCAATCAGTCAAGGGCATCATTTCATCTCAATATTTGTAATAAATACAATTGCCTCAATTTAAAGTATTATGAATTTTATTGTGTATGTCCTAATTAAATTCAACAGTAACCCAGAAATTAAGAGTCTAACAATTAAAAAGGTAAGATTTAGAACCAAACTTTCATAAAACCCTGAGAATAATAGTAAATTTAAACAAAATAAAATAAAAGCATTAAGACCACAACAATATTTATTAGGACTTGACAGACGTTATGTGCATTAATTCTATTACATAACAAAGTCAGTAAGAAAAGTTGGATTCCTGCATGATAATTCTAGACCCTATATCGCCACTTTGACAAAAAACCTTCCTTTCTCTCCTTACAGTCAAGATTTGTCTTTATACGATTATTACTGTTTCCCACAATTGAATGAATCATCACCATGAGTGAAATTTAAAAACTATAACAAGTGACGAATTTTTGTTAAATTGGTTTGACAGTCTGTAAAAGGACTTTTATTTTAGAGATATTATGAAGTTAACAAACAAATTATGGCAGTCAAAAAAAAAAAGAAAATAAGAAACCAAATCGGTCTACTGTTTATTGTGTAAAAAGTCTTGAACAACTGAGGATGAGGAATCGCCGCCATCTTGAAAAAGCGTAGACTTTTTAGATTTTTCACAAATATCTTGTAAACGGTCTTTTTCACAAAAAAGCCTTTAATCGAAAAGTTGTTACAAAAAATGTCTTACTCGTTTTTTCCTAAGTGCCATAGATTTTGATAGAGTTCCTAAATATCATATAGAAACTCTAGTTTTTGAGTACCTAATTGATTAATATTTTGCAACGCAACTAATAGCTCTAATAGCGCTTCTCTACCAGCATATTAATACGTTTGCTTAACGTTGGGAAAATGTTAGGTCTTCTAGTTAATACTGTCTACATGTAATGATGACCTCAAATCCGTCATTGCCCCTTGATCATCTTCGGCACCGTCACTATCATCGTCAACTGTACTTAAAACATTTAGGCAGTCTCCGTGGAAATTATTGCAAACTCTTGTACAAATTATACCCGCTTTTTTGCATTCGCATATACCTAAAGTCCACATTCATAAAATCTCACATGGTTATAGCGATTGAACTTCTTCAGGTAATGGATTAAAATGATACGAATCTTTAAAGTCAATGTTTTGCAAACTGTTTCCTCCAACACTTTCAAAAGTTTGTTGCGGAATGAAGCCAAGTTCTTCAATGTCCTTTGTTGATAGAAATTTATATAATTTTACTATATCTTGACCAGTAATAACAGGCATTGTAGGGTTATACATTTAATGGTGTTCTCAAAAACAAATTAACAAAATGATACAGGCATAACTTTTGGTTGAACATTTTATGAAATAGATAGATCGCTGACGTTTCGAAAATTGCGCATCATGGTATGAGGAACATACGCCCAAAGTAGAAAGCAAATTTACTAATATTTTCAGTACAAAAACAGCAAGACTAATTTGCACAGGAGCCGAAAAGGAACGCGCTCTATTGCCAAAATAATAGAGTGAACTATTGAAATGAGAGTTTTTTTTTTTACTATTTGCTTTTATCCTTCCGAGCAACATGTTTCGCCCAACTCTATTTCAAGGTAGCAATTCGGTGAACTATATCTGTCACTTTTCTTCGTTGACGAAGAACGACGTTTCTTATTTTGTCTCTGATACTAACACCAAGCTTTGCCCTCTCCATCTGACTTTGGTTTACCCTTAATGTTTTGGCACTTTTCTTGGTCAGATAACGCTGCGATAGTATCTAGCCCTAGCCTATAACTTAATACTGGTAACATACAGGAGTAGAAACTTTTTCTTTTTAGACAGATCAGGATGTCGTGGTTCCTTACAGTAGTTCTTAGTTTACCGAAAGTATTCTAGCCTAACCTAACAAGTACGTCTTGAAATTTCAGCAGTCCGATTATTATATTTTCCAATTTCATTTGATGACTTATGTAGTCTCCAGATTGACATCTTTAAAGGTCAACTGTTCAACGTCTTGTAACAAGATATCTGTCTTGCTCAAACTCATTTTGAGTCCTGCCTGTTGTGCGACGTGATTTAGTTGAATTAGCATCGTTTGTAGTGCATCGACATTTGAGCTTATAAGCACTATATCGTCAGGGAAGCGAAGGTTATTTAAATATTTTCCATCAACAGATATCCCTCTCTCTGCCGATTCCCCAAAGTTCATAGTAAATACGCTCAACAATATTTAACTGTTTCGCAAACGTATTAATACACGCGTAGAGAAGCTTTATTAGTCGCTTCGCATGATGTTTGACAATCAATTACTCAAAAAGTATGACATTGCGGACGAAAATGAATAAGACGCTTTTAATAGGAAATTTAAGAATCTTTAATTTTCTATTTACCTTTTTTATGATAAAAGACTCTTTATAAGATATTTGCTAAAAATTTAAATTTGCTTTCGCTAAAAATATCGGTACACATTTATGTGGCGTCTTTCCAAGTACAGTTACTATATTCATTAACGTAATTCCATTATAGATATTTTTAAAAGTGCCATAAATATCTGTATCATCAAAAATACGTTTTATCTACGATCATGTAAAAAGTGTCTACTTTCTACACCGATTTTAGTACAAAAAGTTAACGTTTATTACACTAGTGTTATAAAAATTTAATTGCACGCTAATGTCAATAAGAAATCTATGATACACTAATTTTAGTGCAAAAAGTTAACTTTTAGTACACTAGTGTTATAAAAATTTTATTGCACGTAAATTTAAAAAATACAAAATGAAATGCATACTTTCGTAAAAGATTATGATCGTAGATAAAACGTTGTAAGGCACTCTTGCAAAAAGGCTCTTTATTGCACTCATAGGTCTTAGAATGCTCGCTAACGCTCGCATTCTAATTTGACCTATTCGTGCAATAAAGAATGCCTTTTTGCACTTATATCTTAAATAACTATTTGAATATTTGTGCCAGATTATTAAACATAAATATTCATTGTCGCAGGATGGAAAAAACAAATTAAACTGTAAAAGAAAGAGCTTCATTTATGCCAAATTCAAATACCACATAAAGATCGCTTTGAGAGTTACACAAAGGAAACATTATTGTTCTGTAATACACTATAAAATTGTATAATAACATAATACACATTATATATTAATATCGGGTATTATATACCACACGATATACTTAAAAAACTGATAGTTAATATAGCTTACACATATTACTCTGTGATTTACAGTGCTGGGTTGCAGAACATTACAATTTAAAATTCCCTAACAAGCCTTGCGTGACCAAAATCTATCACAATTGTCGAACTCAGACCCTACACGACTCTTCGTTTTTGTTACGCTGTTGGCCATTACATACACATTACCTACAAAAAAATTAAAAAAATAGTATACGCCAGTATATTATTTTATTTCCAAATAATATGTAGAAAATTTAACATTATGTTCTTTTCGTGGTTCTTCTAATTACCAATTATATTTTTTATTCTGTAATTTTTGCTGGCATGTAATCAAACTTAAGCATCTAAGTGTAATATCTTTACTGTATATTTCATATTGAAATTTAGTTTCTAATTGTAGTAGTTGTTGTTTACTCATTTGTTAATTTATTATATCTTTGCACAAAAACTAAAAGGCCAATTTGCAATCTACAGGAGAAAGTTATTCGATTTATTAGAAATGATTTTCAATACATTTACAATTACCGAATATCACGTCTCCATAAAAATTATCAGAAAAAATACAAAATTCGTCCTACGTAATTAAGAAGACAATTTGCCACTATTAGCAGATATATAAAAATGTACAAGACACTAGCAATTATCAACCCAAGACAAAAATAGAAAGTTAACTGTATTTTACGTTTTGTATTAAGAGTAATACGGAATTAGTAAAAGTCAAACTTCTACCAACAATCGAATTAATTGTTTTATTGTGGCGCGTTAAAATATTATTAAAGTATTACTCCTTTATTAAACAGCCAAATTAACACTTCAGCGATGGTATCTGCTAAACTTTCAGTAAAGTGGGGATGTGGGGAAATTCGGCAACGTAATTGATGTGTTAAAATTAATTTTTTGTCTAACTGCTACCTTCAATTTACTATATTTTTGGAGAAATATAACCTCACTAGAAAAAAAAGAACACAGTGAATTTTGAAATAAAATTATATTTGACATTCACTAGCACTAATTTTGGATGCAGTGTAAATAGTTGTTTATACAACTAATGGTGAAAACGATACTTATTTGTGTTTGAAGGTTGATGCACTACGGCGAAGCCAAGCCAAAAACTTGCTTTCATACTTGTTATATACGTTGTTTTTTACAAGGGGATCGGGTAAACGACTTTTAGTTGTAATATATAGTATAGCACATGATATGTTATATTTTATAAATAATTATGTATCATAAGTACGCTGTACATATTAACCCGAAATATATATATATAAGTATGCAACTTTACATCCATCCATAGTTATGATATATTATTGCAAAATTTTAAACATCATTTGTTGAAAACTGTTCATAATAATTACTAAGCAAAAATAATTTTTCCTGAAGTTATTCAAAATTTCTCCTTGTTTTTTATAAAAAAAATCTGAAATTTATTCAGAAAGTTTAGAATTACAGTCTTGGACCCATAACGCAATAGACAGAGCATCACTTTCATGCCTTCTCCCATCTCTTCACTTGTTCTCCAATTCTGTCCCGAGTTACAACTACAATTCTAATAAAAACATTTTTTGTATACCGGTCTGTATCAGTTTGGAAATTCGACAACACGAAAAATATGTAACAACACTTCATCGCTATGGTGATTTACTAAGTCAAAATTAAACAACTTCAACCAAAATGGCTCTTCAAAAGTTGGCCCAAATGTTGACCACGACAGTAATATTAGGTAAGATGCTTTAATTGCTGAAGTAATTTAATATGCCTCGTATCTTTGCTCGAGGAATCTTATTATTATTTACTACGTTACTTCATTACCTGTTATTGATTCCCTGCTGTTTATAATGATTTGAAAAACTTACTATATTTTTTCCTCACGACCACTGTCCGACTTGCAGTTATGAGCTAGTTGTTTTACTATTAGAGTACAACGTTATTGGGTAGTACTTGCTGTATTATTTACTCAAAACTCATGGAACATGCTATTTAATTAATGTACGTTTAGTTAGCTAAAACCAACTAGTTTAGCTACTTAGTTATTTCCAACTCCCAATTTGAACCTCATATAAAGTAATGACTGAAATAATGTGTTGAATAAATTTCTACTTTTAGTAAGAATTACATTGCAGGACACTTAATATAAAGTGAATCCTCAGAAAAATGTTGGGTAACTAGAGGTGGATTCATTGTCAGCACATTCCTTCAATAACACTTTAGAAACAGCTCTAAGCGCAGCAAAAGAAGAATTAAAGAGACACTATTACCTATGCAGACAACACAACGATTCTGGCTAGGAATAAAAAACTTAATGGAGACAGTTAAAAAAAGAGAGGAGCATTGAATTTAATAATTGGATAACTGAAAAAGTTGGCTTTAAAGCTAACAAAACATATGTTAGTTAAATAGCATGAATAGTTTAGCTACTTAGTTATTTTCCAACTCCCAATTTGGACCTCACCATGAAGACAACTGTTGCTAAACAAATATAATAGTTACTTTAAATACATTTTCTCTCACTGTACCGCACTATTAGTTGAAGTCGATGAAAACCATATATAGTTGTAATTTTTGGCTTTGGCTATTATCCATAATTTCATAATTTGTTTTAAAATGAAAACTTAATCCACGACTGACCTATTCTTTCCTAAACCCCACTGATACAGCTTTATTTTCTGCTCCATTTTTCCATTTGGTGTTGCAACTTTGGTTACCATTTGCCAATTTAGTTAATGCGTAGTAATTTTTACTGTAGAATTTAGTGCAGTAAAATACACACGTTCATGGAAAACAATAACCTTCCTTTATTTTTATTAAAACACATAAACAAATACACACATGTACACATCCGTTAATAGTACACAAATACAAATTCGAATTGTAAGTAGCCCCGCCCAGTTTTCGTTACTGACTCAGCAAAATGCGTGTGAGTCTTACAAGCGCGAGTGATGTGATCAAGACTGATCTGGGACAAAAACTGATCTGGAAAACTAGGCTACTCGAGTTTATATAACAAGTGTTTGAATGGAAGAAGCGCCGGCTATTCTTTCGGATACAATTAATAGTATTGTCCAGCCGATCCTTCGCCCTATTGTGACACGAAAGTTTGGGATGACTTCCGCTAATAAAAGGAGTCTGCCCACTGCGTGTGTTTCTTTCATATTCCAGAATTTATGCCTGTATTGTGACCAAGGTTGGTCACTGTTCGTTTTTGGGTCACAAGGATATTTACGCAACCTTTCCTTTTGTCGTCCGATGCCTCTAACTTTGTGACATCCGTCCTGCTGTTTTTGAATTTGCACTTTGAGGTTTTTGACAAGTTAGTCTGCAACATTTGCATGACGACACAAATCACATTTAGTATCTAAGATGAGACACATCATAGATACTTTCTAGACTGCACTTAGTGTCAAGTTTGAGTTTATGACCGTCCCTTGCACGACAGGCGTTTTTAGGCCAATTATCTTGGTGCGCTACACAACACCAGAGATTTTGAAGACCGTACCCATTAATGATATACATTTTCATAATTTGCGATTCCTCATTTTTTGTTTTGGTATATCAAAGATTCTTTCCATCTACTTGGCATAATTTCTCGACTTGAAAGTCTATTATAATTATCTCGCCCTTTGCAATTTTTAGATGGGGCACTTCCCGACAGTAGTTAGCTCTGCAATGGTTTGATCATGATTATACCTGTTCTTGTTCTATTGAGTTCTAATAGGTAATTTCGCCCTTGATACTATTGCATCGCGTTTGAACGCAGTAACTACAACTATTGGCTACTACCACTGCATGTTTCTATGACTCAGATTCTTAAATATTCAACTAAAAAATCGAAGTACGTAGTGTGTAAGGTGTTGCAAGTTACCATTTAATTTTGTGAAGGTAATATTTTTCATCAAATATCATGTTATGTACTTCTATGAAATGATTAAGTATTTATTTTGTCTGTATGAACGATTACAATTGAGTTCTAGGCATTTGTAAGTGCATGGAGTTTGATCACACGAAAGTTTGTTTTTAGTTTATGCACATTGCCTATACGCTTATTCACATTAGTTTGCTTGGTAAATACTTTATCACACACATTACACATCACAGGCGTTGTGGTGCACACAAAAATACTTTAAAAATGAAAAATTATATAAGACAACTTGAACAACACAAATATAAAGACAAGTGATTGCACCAATGGTACAAATGCACCACAAATCGCTCAAGGAAGGGCATACACAGACAAGCGAAGAATCTTATTAGTAGCTTCAGCGTACTTATGCGAACGTTTTGTCCGTCCGTCTGTCTGTGTGTCCGTGTGTCTGTCTGGATCGCCTGTAACTTTCGAACGGCTACAGATATCGAAATTTTGAAAGGGGGCAAAGTTGTTGCTAAGGTCCCGAGCACCTTCATGCGCTATTTGGTTTTGGCGAAAGGTCAACTTGTTTTCGCAGTGCTGAAGCTACTCTTTAGACCTGTACTTGAGCAGTTTATTTTTTATAATCGCTCGTCTGTTAGATCGTCATCCGCCCCAATCTGGATAAGCCGAAGTGATTCTTATTAACGTCCTACCATAATTCAGCATTTTATCAGCAAAGTAAGGCTTAACCGAAAGCACGTTGCACTGTCCACGGAATACAAAATAATTGAACTAAAAACCATACACAAACGGTTTTTTAGTTTTTAGTAGTAGTTATGCACTCACTATTCCTTGAGTGGATGACGTTTGCTCCGTTTTAATTGTTTTAATGTTTATTTTGGTATACAAATCCATTTATGTTTGGTTCTATTATGTGATTGATTTAAAAATAGGTGCATAAAGAAACTCTCAACAAACAAAAGCTGACGTAAAAGAACTGCTTGCATGTCATGAATGTTGTGTTTGGTAGATGATATGTCAAATTTGTAGCAGAGAAGAACGTGGACACGATTGTCAAATAAAAAAAGACGTAGATATGGTATTCTTTTTCTAGCATTGCAAGGAAGATAGACTATTATCAAAGGTGTACATCTGTCACTATCTGGAGGACATTGGCATTACGTAAGGGGTGTTGGATAAATTTATTTTATATTGTATAGATGAATGCGGTACCGAAACCACAGTTATGGAAGTAGGAAAAGTAAGACAGTCATCGAAGGCGTGATGCTAACCACATCACCCAGTACACCGTTAACGTGTGCCAGATTGACTGGGTTTCGGAAAGGGATATTTCGGCGACCCTGACTCGTCTTGTATCAGGCCGTGTTCCTACATGGAATGAAGTGCCCGAACTATTTTATAAATAAATCAAAAAAACTGTATATTTCAGCAATTGCATGTCTTACACGAAATATGTAGTAAATCGCATTGGTAGTTGTTCTAAAGTATAATTTTTGTGAAAATGCAATACTAAATTATTTATAATGAGAAAACAAGACTTGACTTGACAGTTTGAAGAAAAAAGGATGTTAAGAACATTAAACAAACAAAAATTTTTCTTGCACGAACACCTTTTGTTCAAACGCCATTTCGATAATCAGCTGATCGTCTTAAATTTATAACCTAAAACAGATTGGCAATCATGGCCACACTCTCCTCTGCTACAAATCTGGCATATCATGAAATCACTCTAGTGTTTGGTATCTTTAGAGCACACAAGATTAGGTATAGTATTTTATCCTATAAATATTTGAATTACTTAATCTTTCAGTTTACGTAGTAAAAAAGTTAAATTCTATTATTTATTAAATTCTTACCTTTGAGCGCAGTAAATGTGATGTTCTACGTTTACAATTATTTAAAAAATTATATATTCATCAACTATTCATTTTCTCCCTTGTAAATTATTTCAAATCACCATCTCCTTTAAAATGCCTTACCATATATGAAAACGACGATGCAAACATCCTGTTCCACAGAAAATATAATACAGCAGCATTTATAAAAGTTAGAACTGCATTCAAACTTTAATATTAGGTATTGGACTTATAAAGACGTAGGAAGAATGTTGTTAACGGCAACAAAAATAGGTTGCAATTATAAGACCTTGGTTTGCGAGCACAAAGCTTAGCGGTGGATAATGCGCTCTTCATTAAAACGAAGTTTGAATGGAGACGATTCGAACAGCGAAATTGAAATGATTATAACTTTACGCAGCTCGTAATACAGAATAATAACTACATGATGTTCAACTTATTATGAACTCTATAAAAGCTTAACGGTAAAGAGTCAGAATTGGACAGAATAATCACATTGCCTACAGTATGCCGCTCGCACGCTAGTGGAGATGTACACGTGACAAAAAAAGTAGCGCAGATAATGAATAGGTTTCAAATTATAATGAGTTTGACAGACTTTCCTGCATTTGCCAGTTAATGAGACAACCGATTAATCTTTTCAAAAATCCTTTAAGCAGCACGCTGACCCAGCTAGGAAACAGTTATATTATTTTGAAAAATATTTGATGGATGTATTCCAGTTGTACATAAAGTCAATAACTATGCCATTGGATGCAATAAAATAGTTAATTTAAAACGAGGGCGACTATTGTACTTCGCTGTCACGACTTAAAGCGCATATGCTAATTTTCATGCAGAGCTTACCTGAAATAATGACAATCGCATATTTAAATCGCCACAGCTTTGATGAGTAATGCTTTACCGCAATATAAATGTGAAACTGAAGCTGCACTTAACATGACAGCCACGACTATACGAACAAGATTTGCATTTTTCGTATGGGGATGAATCAATAGAAACCATTGTTCATATAAAAGCAACGATGTGTAATTTTTCAAAACCACAACACAAGAATGTGGGTGAATTTTTAAATTTCTTTAACAAATTTCTGTTAATGAACCATTACAAGAAATATAATTTTTCATTGAATATAGTTTTGAAAACAATAAGCAAATACATGATTAACAAATTATATCGTAACCGATTTTCCAAGACGCATATAATATGAATAAACGTAGATGTGGACTGACAGATTGCATTGTCATATTTCAATAATTTTTTTTAAATCGTCAGTGAAGAACGGCGAAATCTTCATTAAAACACAAGAATTCGGCAGTGAAGTAATTCACCGTTTACCACTTTTTGAAGGGTGCGGGGAAATAGATAAACCTCAACCGACGTCAACATAACATACTAAAATTTGTTAAAATGTAAATTCTCGTTTTCTCTATTATAGGAAAGGGGGCGCGTAAAAATTAGAAAATAAAGTTAAAAATCTATTTATTGAATAAAAAAGAACCAGAGAACATAAAATAAATTACATTCTAATAAAATAAAATGCTACTCCTATATGTAGGTAGGTACATATCAATATATTGCTACGAACAAAGCTGTTTGTACCTTTAATTGTACTTTTCATTCTTTAAAAGCTCAGTTACTATAAAACCTAGCTTGTAGTAGATATCTTTTTGCATGTAATAATTAACTCGGCTAGCTCTACTTCTCTTTTTCTGCAGGGTAACTGTTGCTTAATGTTTACTCAGACACTGCAGTCTATTTCAAAGTATCTTTACTAGTAAATAAATTATTTTGGAAAGATAGTATTTATGTTATATTAAAAGTTCAATCATAACCTTTGAATGACATTTTGTTGATTTAATTATTTATTTAGTCAATTTACAAGTAATTGTTCATGTTCAATGAAGTTACTGGTGTATTGACAATTTAAACAAATTTTTGTTATTGACACTTCCAAAATTAATTATAATTATTAAACTTCAGGTTTACAAATTAATCAATTAATAAATCCAATTTAAATTAAATGCATTTTAAAATCTTTCTATGAGCTTTTTTAAATTCCTTTTATTTATATTGTTCGTCGCTCATTATTCTGAGAATTGAATTTCAATTTGACTCACTTTGCTTTGTCACTAGTAGTGTCGTGTCTGCAATCTTTTCTGTCTTGAAATACCCCCTGGACTGCACTTGATTCTGCTACTGCTGTGACAGCGTTTTCCAAATTTATCAATAGTTCTTCCACTGTATTATCACGCACTGATAATCACTTTTAACATCTTTTTAACTATTTTTACCCAGAGTTTATTTGTTTTTTAATTAATTCTGGAAAATTATTTTTATATGTTACAATTTCCAATGTTTTTCTCCCCGCCTCCTTTCTCATATCATAAAACATAAACAATTCCTTTTACTTCTCTCAGCATCCTTTTTGGAAGTAAATTTTATTAATTATTGAATTAAATCAAATTAGTTAGTCATTTTTAGGTTATAAATATTTACCTAACATTTCATAAACATTTTTAAAACTTTCCAGAATTATAAATAACCATCACATTAACAAAATTAAGTTATACCTCAGTACTTTGTAACATTCTGCATGTATCTCATATGAACAATAATTGATTGTTAACAATTCAAACTACTTACATATTTTAGAGTTGTTATACCAATCTTGGCCACTTTTAAAGTGATTCAACCTTTTTAGAATATATTCTTTTTTACCATTTTTATATCATAGCAACTTATTTTTGAACAATGGTGAATTTAACAATTATTAATTAATTCTCGAGTTATTTATAAATAATAACCTCTGCGATACATTTTCGGAAAGTGTATAATTATTAAATATTTTGTGTACATTATCTATGACGACTGTTGAAAGCGAGCGTTGCTTCTCTGGTTTAATAAGTTTTCGTTTTTTAATTTCAGTATTGAGCTTAAGTGACCGACTACAATACCATGTGGTAATTGCCTAAAAACTCGTTTTCTAGTTATTTCTGGAAGAAAAAAATATGCGCGGTATTAAATTTATTTCACTTTCTTTGGTGTTCATCAAAATTTTAGACTCCATAAAGATGAGTGACCTTAAACTGTGGCCTTGTTCCCAAAATCCCCCTCAGCGATGCTCATCTATTACTTTTTCGTTACCACATTGATAATGACCTCCCACGCGGAGTTCGGTTACTTCATTGAAAGGGGGCGCGAATAATATTTACCTACATTGAAAAAGGAGGCACAGATACAAAAGGTTGAGAACCACTGTCCTACGGGCCTCGGCAACTAAATCCACATTGTGATAAAAAGTCAAACTTCTGAACAAATACAAGTACCTTACCATTGTATAGTATCTTTCATTTTTATTAAAAATTTGTATTGAAACGTCAATTTAGATATAAATTATCTAATCATAGATTGAGAATTCGGTAGAAAAGAAACTGCAAGCGGCTTCCAAAATATTGCGCCGAAGGATATATTAATACAGCTCTACCTTCTCAAATAAATTTCACAAAGTTATTTTTACCAGCTGCGAACTGTTAAGGTTTATAATGAATAAGGATGCATAATTGCATATACATATAGGTCATGCAAAATATTACTTTCATCTATCCCTGAGTTAAAGCAACAATAGACAAAATATCGTCTTCCTCCAGCAGATATTTTTTGAGCTATACCGCCAAAAGACAGATAGGTAGACGAACAAACAGATAGACCGATTGACGGACAAACGGATAGCCCGAATTCAGAATACAAATTTTTCGTCATATAGGGACCCTGAAGCGTGAAGATCTGAAGAAATTTCGGAAGGTGATTTTTTCACGATTCGGGGAGAGTACTGAGAGTAGTTCACAGTGAGACATATACAGTGAATGTATTTGAATGCGCAATGTGGTATTTCCGTTTCCACTTGATTGTTACTATTGGTTTCTGAGGGTACGCCACGCCATGTGTAAATGCTTTTATTTTAAAATGCAATATATGAACTTTTATTGAAAAAGAAACATTAGAAATAACAACACGACATTTAATAACCAACATACTTGCTGTAAACTGAAGTCTTTATACCATTTAATCAACGGAATTACTTCCTCCGTAGAATATATTATGTTTGAAATACTCAGTAACGTTTCCATATTGCATTTTAAAATAAAATTCCCTGTATGACAGTGAGACACGCAAAATATATTCAATTTTACTGCCGAAATATACTTTAAATTGCTAAACTATTTGTGGTCTACATTCTTCTCTTTGGATATTTTAAGAAAATTACTGTATAAAGTCGTTTTCTCAAGATAAAGAGTTAGAAATTGCATTTATTTAAATGGCATCTTTCATATTCTGGAAATCAGTTTTTGAGTATTTTCCCCAAGCGTCGTATTTTAATGAGTTTCTTATACAGAATGCAACAGGCTGCTAGGACCATTGCAAAGGCAAGGAGAATATGCATGTGGCCATCGTGGTGTTTAACAAACGAACAATCAATGTACGATAACGGTAGGTCGTTAGGCTCATTATAAATACAACGTATATATTTGATTTATTCATTTTTTTTTAATAGAATTACAGCCACATGTAAAGTTCCCTTACTTTTGCTATGGTCCTAGTGGCCTTTCGCAATCTGTATAATAATCCTCAAAACATGATTTACCGCTTGTAACATCCATCTAAAGTTTACAGTCAGTATTTATATCGAGAGATCCAAAAAAAAACTGTTCCTCAGCAGGCTGTGTAGCTCCTCCGACGATACTGGGCCGATTAGGTTGTATGATGGCTTAAAATATCACTAATTGTTAGACTTAGATCGTAGGCCGGTTTTTATTTTCAAAAAAGGTTTTAATTAGATTGTGCAATTAGCAAAACTAAGCGTAGCTCACGTGATTTATTATATAGCACTACAGCAGCGCGACACCACAAAGTCCCGTGGCTCGGTGGTAGAATGTTCGCCTTCTACGCCGGCGCCGGCGGCCCGGGTACGATTCCCTGTCGGTGCATATTTTTTTAAATTTATATTAATGAATCTCTCCTAAATTTGAGAACGGAACCGTAACTCTGGTGATTCACTAGTTAAATAATAACGAAAAGTCATTTTAGGAGCAGAAATCTTTTATTGAGCAACACAAGACAAGATTTGCATCTGCATAAACTTTTTTTTTAAACGGCAGTGAAGAACGTCGAAATCGTCAAATAAAATACGAGAAATGGGCATTGAAGTAATCCAGTGTTTTATGACTTTTTGTAGGCGGCTGGACGATAGGTAAACGTCAACCGACGTCAACATAACCTACAAAAGTTGGTTAAAATGTTGTAATTTCGCGATTTAAAAAACAATGTACCTACCCCACGGCACTGGAAGTTTTTTTTATCCCGCATGTGGCTTATTTGCTTTGGTCCTACGGGCCTCGGCAGCTGAATCCGTAATCATGATAAAAAGCTCAACTTCAGTGATAACCTATGGAGAAACTAATATAAAAAAATATATACATTTGAACTTTCAAGTCCCTATACTTTCTTACTGAAGGGACTTTGTACTAAGGTATATTAGGTTTAATCGGTTTATTATAACCTAAGGAATCTATGACTAATCAGCGTACCATTTCTTTTGGGACACCCTGTATAATTGTTATCCTTGAATTTATTTATTTACTTACATCTTACATCAAAACAAACTAAAAATTTTTGGTTTTGGTGAACGGTGCATGTAGCTACAAGATTTAATTATCAAAAAACCTTCAAAAGTGAAAGAGTATGTAGGTTACTATAGCTAACAAAACATACAAATTAAGCATTTTTAGATTACGATCACGAATCGACACAACACTAATGATAGTTGCAACTTACAAGAAGGTTCTACTAAATAAAACTGCGTATATGACAATAATATTTGTTGAAAGTAATTGAAAAAGTAATTGATGTTGTACAATTACAATTACCAAGTAATTGGTAACTCAATTACTATTTCCTGCGAGTAATTGAATCTCTGGTAATTAAATTACTGCATTGAGGGGTAATTAGTAATTATTAATTAATTACTTTTTAAAAGTAATTTGCCCAGCTCTGAAAACAAGCATTTTAAAATAAAAAGATAATACAAAATACTGTGGTAGAAATGACACGACTCTTATTATCACACGACAGTTTTCATCCATTCGCATAGTTGTACTTACATTTCCTTTAATGTGTAGTATAATTTTTACCGGCACCCAGTGTTAAAAATTCATTTTTTGTAAATCTCTTATTTTCTTCTTAATATCCTCTCTGAAACTATATTTCCCAAGTTAGAAATTCATTTTCTTTATTTATATCTTCATTCGGTTGATGCTAGAGTTGTGATTTTGGTAAAAACTGCAGTATAGTCCACTGGTATATTTTGACATTTACGGAATATTTGCAGAAAGAAACTCTTTTGTCGTGTGTGAATTCAAATTCAATATTACCTTATTGTCTACGATTGTAATAAATCCACTTTTACAGTCATGTATTTTTGTACTAAGTACACATAAATCTTAAAACTGCTGCTAACCTAAATTCGCATCTTTACAGCACTCGAGATTGGATCTGGCGTGAGACACTCGTGTTCTACCTCAATTGTCTGAACATTTTGCCGAACCACAGTCAAACTGAGTGTATAATATAAAATGTAATTATTACAACTATATAACATTAAATAACTTTATCTACTCCTACTGTACAATGACCATTCATAATTCACAGTTTGCAGCCAATCATAAAATTCTATTTTCATTATTCAATAGTTTGCAAGTTGCAACCAATCAGAAAATTATATTTTCATTACTCAATAGGTTGTAGCCAATCACAAAATTCATTCTTATTATTCAACGACTTTTGAAGTTAATAGCTGCCACAAATGTCATAATTGGGAAATATGAACACAAGACTCCTATTGCATTGGAGTAGATAAAATATCGTATTATATTCGCGATTATGGCCATTATTCACTCAGATGACTTGCACCACGCGCCTTCGGCTTGTGGCGCAAATGTCATCTTCGTGAATAATGGCTGTCATAATCGCTCATATAATAATATACTATTATACATTTATATTACACCTAGGACACAACAATTAAAATATTACAGTATTATTTGTAAAAGCATAAATCACTGACATGCAAAAACCACCGTTTATTTTATTATCTTCGTTAATTAAAATCTCATAAGTGTTACTATTACTAAATATTTGACTGATTTTATACGACCATTCAAATGCTCATAAAAATTTAGCATATATTTTCTCGCTACGATTTGCTACCTAAGTTTCTTGATAACATTTGTTTTGCTTTTAAAACCTATCGTTTCATCTACAAATTTATACAAATATTTTGTTGCTTATCTTAGTTTCTCCTAGTAGCATAAACATTATTATTAATAATTTTTATTATCTTCCCTTTAAATTGTAAATTATTTACTCCTATTAGCTTATCATCCAGTAATTACTGTAAAATTATTATTTATTATTATACCAGCCTGTACAGGGTTATTCATTATAAATTACCCACCCCTTATCATCGTTATTATTGCCTATAGAAAAAAAAGTTTTAAATAAAAGTTATGTGGTTATAACTGAATTTTGTTAAAATGCTATCAAAAGTACAGTGGCGTGCATAATTAAGGGGATACAAAAAAGTAATATATTTTTGTTTAATGGAACACCCTGTATATTATTACATTTTTGGAATGATCTTTCTTTCCTGATTTCAAAAATATACCATATGTTACCCCTACCTTATACCGTTTTTGAGTTATTAAACGTCGAATATCATTAACATTATTAAAGTAAGCTATGAAAATGACAACTATTTTGTTTGATAAGTGACATTTCTTTAATGAAATAATCTAAATGAGTTATTTTTTATTTATATTTAAATTTCCTAAATAAAACTTTGTTATATTTAATAATGTTAACTACTTTAACTAAGATATTCGACGTTTAATAACTCAAAAACGGTATAAGGTAGGGGTAACATATGCTATATTTTTGAAATCAGGAAAGAAAGATCATTCCAAAAATTTAATAATATACAGGGTGTTCCATTTAAAATAATATATTACTTTTTTGTATCCCCTTAATTATGCACGCCACTGTACTTTTGATAGCATTTTAACAAAATTCAGTTATAACCACATAACTTTTATTTAAAACTTTTTTTTCTATAGGCAATAATAACGATGATAAGGGGTGGGTAATTTATAATGAATAACCCTGTACATCAATACGGCCTTCCTTATTGCAATTTTGAAGATCCTTTGACTCAACAATACGTCTTAAATTAGGGTTTGTATATCTCTATTTCCTCTTCTACTTTCTTACCTTTTTTGTTGTTTTCTTCAGCCATGTTTTATTAATAAAAAATGGACGATGTTTATAAAAGTTCTATATATTGGGGGGGGGGGGGGGCATATAATTATAACGTATGACGTTTTTATTTTAATTTTCAACCCACGCACATATAAAGATAAAATGTTAAGTTATTTTATAATCTCAAATGCTTTAACAGTTATTTATGTAATAATGGCATAGCAATAGATTATAGCAACAGGGAATGTTTAAGGCGGGACACAAAGCGGAGAGCGTTAAATTTTCCGAGTGCTATAATCGTGATTATACTCGTGGTACCATACAGCGTTTAATTAATTTTGTTTCTCAAAATGGACAAAATTTACAGAATCAGTGTTTTGGGTACAGTCTATTACGCTGTCGCTGTGAATTGTTGGTTTGCTATGGCTTCTATGTAAATTGTTGGTGCTGCTATACTACATTGTTAGCGTTTGTTATACTGCTTGGCAATTTTATACGCCCTCGGATCATAAAATCCATATTACGCCCGCTATCGAAAGCCAATAAACAAAATTACGGTTCCAAAATAATATAAATTTTTTAGCCACTGAAATTGCAAATGAAAATTTTATTTCGAAATGTTTCTGAATAGCCAAGTATTCTGTCCTTTTATGATCAATCGTTAAATATATATTATAACAACTAGCTTGGAAACTTGGAACTAGATTGATAGTATATCTGTTGCAAAACTAGTTAAATGGTATTGTCAAGTTTTTAATTTAATAGAGCCTCTGTTTATTTCATGAAAACACATCTAATGTAATTAAAGATGAAATAAAACAACCAATTACAATAGTTAATCACTCAAGTATGCGAAAGTCGCTTACAATACCATGAGTAGTCAAAGTTATGTCCTATTTTTGCGGTGGTATCACAAATGTCCATTGCACTTTGGTACAATTAGAACGAGTGCATTGGCATCCTAAGCGCAATGGACATGAGTAGTGATACCACCCCAAAAATATTCTACTTAACTTTGACTAAAAATGGCATTCGAGGGACTATTCAATGAACCAAACAACCTTTTCAAATTAGTTTTCAGTAAATCTAGCAACAAACTACGCAATTTCGATAGTAACGGAAAACCAAAATTGACTTTTTATAATAAAAATCACATTTGTTTAAAATATTCACTTGAATACCTTTTAGAAAGATATATCCCCTGATATTTTTTTGGTTGGTCAAGAAAGTCAAATGGTGGATTTTTATTGGCCACTTTTTGACAGATTTATTTCGCATGTGTAAAAGAATGTTTTCTAGATACCTGTTATGCTCTATACCTACATGGAAAACAATCCCCAGCACTATTATCGGTAGGTACAGCACGCTATTCCTAGATTGCAGTTTTGCACCCTCAGATGCCGCTGCTTCTCGAAACTGCTTTCCAACATCTCTTCTGGCTACACCAGTCTGCAGCTAGATACAGCAAAGAGGTGCGGCCTTGCTTGGCACCTTCTTCCGCGTGCAACCAAACTAGTAGCAGTTCAGCTTACTCCTCCACAATGGCTGCGGGCATCATGTTTGCTCCCGAGCTGCTTCCCGAAGGAGGCCTTCGGGAAGCCTTCGCAGTCGTCTAAAAACTACCTTTCACGTCGACAGTATTTGTACCAAATTATCCCACAGGCTTCTAAATTTACTACATGAATTTAAGTAAACACAAATGGCGTTCAAATGAGTTTTATTACTTAAACTACAAATCTTTAAGACCCTACTTGAAATTCGGCTTGTAGGAGGCCAAATTATTATTTTTTTATATTTTATATCTTCATAATAAACGGAGACATCTCAAAAGGATTTACGGTCAAGCGAGGATTAAGACAAGGTGATCCAATATCGTCAACAGTTTTTAATTTAATTTTAGAAAAGACAATTCGGGAAAGTGAAATACACACGCAAGGCACCATCCTACAACACCGGCATCAATGTCTGGCATATGCTGACGATGTAGCGATAATCGCAAGAACTAAATATGAGTTGACAGAAGTAGTGCAGCGGTTAGAAAAAGTTGCCAGAGGAAAAGGATTACAGATCAATGAAAGCAAGTCTAAGTACATGTTAATCAGAAGAGGAAGATCATCACAAGAGGGTGACTTCTATAACTAGTATAAAAGACGGGAAAAAATATATATTTGAAAAAGTGGAAGAATTTACGTACCTAGGGGTGGTGTTAGCTAGCAATAGTGATGAAAGTGTAGACATTGAAGGAAGATTAAACAAAGGTAACAAAAGTGGGGGAGCCCTTTTAAACATACTCAAGTCAAAAGATGTGTCTATAAAAGCAAAAGTGCGGGTATATCAAACAGTTATTAAACCAGTGGTGCTATACGGATGTGAAATGTGGATTTTAAATAAAAGTGCAGTAAATAAATTAGAAATATGGGAGAGAAAAATACTTAGGCGAATTTACGGAGCAAAAAAGTAAAGGAAAAATGGGAGAGAAGACCAAATAGGGAAATAATGGAACCCTACGGTCAACCAAGCATCACAGCAACAGTTCGAGCACAACGAATCCGCTGGTTGGGACATGTATATAGGCTTCCAGAATCCCGAGCAACAAAGAAGATGCTGAAAGGTGGAATTGAAGGAAGGAGAAGAAGGGGCAGACAAAAAGCAAGTGGTTAGATAGTGTACAGAAAGACCTGGCGGAACTAAGCATCACAAACTGGGAACAAGCAGCGACTGATAGGATATATATATATCAGCTCAACAGGCCGTGGAGGCCCAGGGCTTGTTCTACAATTTTTCTCCACTTCTTCCTATCAGTCGCTGCTTGTTCCCAGTTTGTGATGCTTAGTTCCGCCAGGTCTTTCTGTACACTATGTAACCACTTGCTTTTTGGTCTGCCCCTTCTTCTCCTATATATATGAAATATGAAGAAATATATATATATATATATATATATATATTAAAGGTAAACATTTCAGGGTGTCATACCGCTTAATAAATTTGAAGATTTCTTCAACTGGTTGAAGAACATCTTGAATGGCGTTTGGGGTTGGACGACGTTTCGACGAAATCACATTCGTCATTTTCAAGTCCTTGTAGTCCGGGTTTGGCTTCTAGTTATGCGGCAACACGACGGACTGTCAACTTGATGCACAGCTGACTGAATAGGTTGTTTATCAATTACTGTGGCAACTAGCATCGAGGGAGCTGTACTGCTAGGACGGATGGCTGGTGTTCGCAGAGAATGGCCGGCCGTTGCTTGTAGTAACGTTGGTAACCACGATGCAGGTAATCGGCTTGTGTCGTCGCGGGTGTTCATACAATTCGGACGTTTCACGATTTCGATGGCTTCTCGTATGATGCATGCGTCTTTGTGTTCGACGCTGGCAATGCTCTTGGTGTTGTCGAAATCAATCTTGTGCGAAGTATCCCATATATGATGCACTAGCGATGAAGTGTGTTCCATCTTCTTAACATAATTCTGATGTTCCTCCTTGCGTGCCTTTATTCTCCGGTTGGTGTGGCCTATGTAGCTGCTATCGCAATCCCGACACGGTATCTCGTAGACTCCTTGGTTTTCCAAAGGGATGTACTCTTTAGGATTCCTCAGTATGGACTGGATTTTTCTATCCGTGGTAAAGGTTGTCCTGATGTTACATTTTCTAAGGATTCTTCCGATTTTCTCTGTCGTGCCTCGGATGTAAGGCAGGTACGCCGTGCCACAAGGTCTCTCCTCTTCTGCGTCTTGCGTTTTGGTCTTCGGTGGTCGGAACGCTTTCCTAATCGCTGCTCTGCCATAACCATTTTGTTCGAATACTCGAGCAAGGGTTGCTAATTCTTGTCTTGTATTCTCCTTGTCGGCTATCCTTCTTGATCTACAAACCAGTGTTGTCAGGACTGATTGTAGTTGAGCAGGGTGGTGGTGTGAATTGGCATTTAGGTAGCGATTGGTGTGCGTGGTCTTCCTATAAACCGTGTGCCCCAATTTTCCATTCTTCTTGGTGATGAGAACGTCTAGGAATGGAAGGTGGTTGTTCTTCTCCAATTCCATCGTAAACTGGATCTTATTATGGATGCTATTGAGATGGGTAAGGAAATCAGCAAGTCGATTCTTACCATGACCCCATATGCCAAAGACATCATCGACATACCGAAGCCAAAGTTTCGGTTTGTAAATGGTGCTGTCCAGTGCTTTCGATTCGAAGTCCTCCATGAAGAGATTCGCAATGACGGGAGACAAAGGTGAACCCATCGGCGCTCCTTCTACTTGCTTGTAGCGTTGACCATTATAGATGAAATATGTATTCTGGAGACAATGATCGGCAAGTTTGATGATGTGTTGAGGTGGATCATACTTCTGTTTAATGACTTTTAGAGCTTCGGCAACTGGCACTTTAGTAAACAGAGAGACGACGTCAAAGCTCACGAGGATATCGGTCGGTGTAATTTTCACCTTTTGCAGCATCTCGATGAAGTGGGTAGAATTCATAACGTATGAAGCCGCATCTGCCACATGCGGCTGCAGATGTTTAGCTACGAACGCTGCAAGTCGTTGGACAGGTGATCCTATGGAACTAACGATAGGCCTAAGCGGTGTTCCATCCTTATGAATTTTTGGGAGACCGTATATCTTGGGACATTTAGACGACTTTTCTCTAGGTATAAGTTGATTTTGCACTTCAGTTTCTATGTTACTCTCCTTTATCTTCGACTTGGTGGTCTTCTCCAAATACGTTGTTGGATCTGTGGAGATACATTTGTAAGCACTGTCCTGCAGTAAAGAAATCATTTTAGAGTGGTAGTCATCGTTGTTCATGATAACGGTGACATTTCCTTTGTCTGCAGGAAGAATAATGATGTTGTTGTTCTGACGAAGATTCTTGAGTGCCAAAGATTCATCACGGGATAGATTCGATTTGGGTGGTTTAGCCAATCGTAAGATTCGAGAGGTATCTTGTCGGATGAGATCGGCGGTATTCTTATCCAGTCTCGAAATCGCAGTTTCTACTCCGCAGATGATAGATTCCACTGGAATACGTTTTGGAGCTATGGCGTAGTTGAAACCTTTAGCAAGTGCAGATATCGCAGATTCATCCAAAGTAATATCAGAAATATTACGGACAACTTTAGACATATCCAGATTAGTAGTACGATACCCTTTTTGCGTTGAATAAAGATGGTCGTCCAACCCCAAACGCCATTCAAGATGTTCTTCAACCAGTTGAAGAAATCTTCAAATTTATTAAGCGGTATGACACCCTGAAATGTTTACCTTTAATACATATCAGCCGCGAAAACCTTCGTAATATTATTATACGTCTCTACGGGGAGAATATATTCCATCAAACCAGAAGTTTTGAAAAACTGCGGTCCAAGAAATGTAAAAATCTATGCAATTTGACATTCCTGCAACGCTGCAGAGATCAGAACATCATCCCGACCTGTGCTAGATTGTCATTCCATCGAAAAACGTATCGGACCACGAACATTCTGAACAAGGCAAGTGCTGCTCTTCTTCGAGATTCCATCAAAGAGACGAGACACATTTTGGCCAAATAAATAAAGAACTTCTTGATTTGCATCTTCCACTCAGCGGGATCATCCACCCTATGATCTGGAACATCATCGACCAATTAGCAGACTTTCGAGCGGAAACTGACAGAAACCTCTACACGATAAAGCAAAGGAAGAAATTCGACCATCTTTATTCAACGCAAAAAGGGTATCGTACTACTAATCTGGATATGTCTAAAGTTGTCCGTAATATTTCTGATATTACTTTGGATGAATCTGCGATATCTGCACTTGCTAAAGGTTTCAACTACGCCATAGCTCCAAAACGTATTCCAGTGGAATCTATCATCTGCGGAGTAGAAACTGCGATTTCGAGACTGGATAAGAATACCGCCGATCTCATCCGACAAGATACCTCTCGAATCTTACGATTGGCTAAACCACCCAAATCGAATCTATCCCGTGATGAATCTTTGGCACTCAAGAATCTTCGTCAGAACAACAACATCATTATTCTTCCTGCAGACAAAGGAAATGTCACCGTTATCATGAACAACGATGACTACCACTCTAAAATGATTTCTTTACTGCAGGACAGTGCTTACAAATGTATCTCCACAGATCCAACAACGTATTTGGAGAAGACCACCAAGTCGAAGATAAAGGAGAGTAACATAGAAACTGAAGTGCAAAATCAACTTATACCTAGAGAAAAGTCGTCTAAATGTCCCAAGATATACGGTCTCCCAAAAATTCATAAGGATGGAACACCGCTTAGGCCTATCGTTAGTTCCATAGGATCACCTGTCCAACGACTTGCAGCGTTCGTAGCTAAACATCTGCAGCCGCATGTGGCAGATGCGCTTCATACGTTATGAATTCTACCCACTTCATCGAGATGCTGCAAAAGGTGAAAATTACACCGACCGATATCCTCGTGAGCTTTGACGTCGTCTCTCTGTTTACTAAAGTGCCAGTTGCCGAAGCTCTAAAAGTCATTAAACAGAAGTATGATCCACCTCAACACATCATCAAACTTGCCGATCATTGTCTCCAGAATACATATTTTCATCTATAATGGTCAACGCTACAAGCAAGTAGAAGGAGCGCCGATGGGTTCACCTTTGTCTCCCGTCATTGCGAATCTCTTCATGGAGGACTTCGAATCGAAAGCACTGGACAGCACCATTTACAAAACCGAAACTTTGGCTTCGGTATGTCGATGATGTCTTTGCCATATGGGGTCATGGTAAGAATCGACTTGCTGATTTCCTTACCCATCTCAATAGCATCCATAATAAGATCCAGTTTACGATGGAATTGGAGAAGAACAACCACCTTCCATTCCTAGACGTTCTCATCACCAAGAAGAATGGAAAATTGGGGCACACGGTTTATAGGAAGACCACGCACACCAATCGCTACCTAAATGCCAATTCACACCACCACCCTGCTCAACTACAATCAGTCCTGACAACACTGGTTTGTAGATCAAGAAGGATAGCCGACAAGGAGAATACAAGACAAGAATTAGCAACCCTTGCTCGAGTATTCGAACAAAATGGTTATGGCAGAGCAGCGATTAGGAAAGCGTTCCGACCACCGAAGACCAAAACGCAAGACGCAGAAGAGGAGAGACCTTGTGGCACGGCGTACCTGCCTTACATCCGAGGCACGACAGAGAAAATCGGAAGAATCCTTAGAAAATGTAACATCAGGACAACCTTTACCACGGATAGAAAAATCCAGTCCATACTGAGGAATCCTAAAGAGTACATCCCTTTGGAAAACCAAGGAGTCTACGAGATACCGTGTCGGGATTGCGATAGCAGCTACATAGGCCACACCAACCGGAGAATAAAGGCACGCAAGGAGGAACATCAGAATTATGTTAAGAAGATGGAACACACTTCATCGCTAGTGCATCATATATGGGATACTTCGCACAAGATTGATTTCGACAACACCAAGAGCATTGCCAGCGTCGAACACAAAGACGCATGCATCATACGAGAAGCCATCGAAATCGTGAAACGTCCGAATTGTATGAACACCCGCGACGACACAAGCCGATTACCTGCATCGTGGTTACCAACGTTACTACAAGCAACGGCCGGCCATTCTCTGCGAACACCAGCCATCCGTCCTAGCAGTACAGCTCCCTCGATGCTAGTTGCCACAGTAATTGATAAACAACCTATTCAGTCAGCTGTGCATCAAGTTGACAGTCCGTCGTGTTGCCGCATAACTAGAAGCCAAACCCGGACTACAAGGACTTGAAAATGACGAATGTGATTCGTCGAAACGTCGTCCAACCCCAAACGCCATTCAAGATGTTCTTCAACCAGTTGAAGAAATCTTCAAATTTATTAAGCGGTATGACACCCTGAAATGTTTACCTTTAATACATATCAGCCGCGAAAACCTTCGTAATATATATATATATATATATATATATATATAACAAAGTCCTTTTCACAGCTCGGTGGTTACTACACAAGGCGAAGAATTTGACTGGGAAAGGGGTTATAGTCAACACCAATCTCAGTACTTGGGCAACGATTACAAGAGCTATTAATGGTTTGTTGAAATAAAACCACTTGATGCTAAGGTCGACAAGTTTCGAAATATATTTATTCCATTCTCAAGACCTACGGAGAGGTTACAGATAAGAAGCGATGTTTGTACAATGTAATTAGTTAAGATCTTACCTAACAACTTGCGGCACACAACCGAAAAGGCACATGTAGTTCACAAAACATGTGACTAGATTTGAAATTTTAAATTTACAAAAGCAGTACAGCGAATGCAGCATATCACACAACAAAAAGTAATGCTAGATTTTCCTGTCACCAGGTTACATGTTAAAAATCCACAAATACATTTAAAATTAATTAATTACTACAATTTTTATTAGTTTTAAGCCATAATGGCCGTCAATTTGATAAAATTGTTCAAAACCGATAAGGAATGCAAAGAAGTTATAAACTTTGCAGCTGACAGTCGTGGTTCGCGCATGCGCCTTACGATCGGCGTCGGTAGTATACCAGGGACGTTCAAAATGGAAAGGTACTGTTCGCTGGCACAAGTAAGGAAATTTATGAAATTTAATTAAAGGGTAAATTATTTATTTATGGGAAAGAAAGATATATTATAAGGAGAGTGAAACAGGTTAGGTTGAAAATTATTGACCCTCGATTCTAACCAGGTTGGGGAAAATCTAAAGAAAAATCGTTATTGGACATTGCTAACAGGAGGTGATATGAAACACTAAGGTTGTCAAAGTCTGTTTTTGAATTAAGGGTGTTGTTACTGCCAAAAATGTGGCACATTTCAATAAATAAACGATGGTTACTATTAGATTCTGTTGTAATGATTTTGGTATTATCAAAATCCATCTCATGACCCGTACTGTTGACGTGACTAGCTAAAGCACAGGCCTTAGGTTTTACACGGGAATCGCTTTTGTGTTGGGTAATCCTAGCTTTCAACCTCTGTGAAGTTTGCCCAATATAGGTGGACTGGCAACCATTACAATTTATCTGATAGATGACATTTGGGGTTAACATAATTGGAGTTTTATCTTTCAATTTGGAGAAACAATCTTTTATAATATGGTGGTGTTTATCTGCTATTATTATGTGATTAAATTTGTGGAAAACCCTTTTTATTATGTGGGATAGCCCTTTGATGTAAATTAGACTTTTGTACATAGGGGGTTTGTCGTCCCCGTTTACAGACCTAACAAGAGGAGTGGCCCTGTTCATCGTATTGGAGAATAAAATGGAATTTAATAGTGAGATTGGATAATTATTTAATTTAAGAATGTTAATTAATTTATTAAGATTGGTCTTATGGAAATCTGGGTGTGAGATCGTAAGGATTCTGTGTTTAAGACCTCTTACGACATTAAGTTTGTGTCGAATGTTATGTATAGATTGAAAATTCAAATACCGACCAGAACTGGTGGGTTTGACGTACCAATCCAGTTTGATTTCGTTAGATGCAGTTCTGATGACCAAAGTATCCAAGAAAGGAACCGACCTATCCTTCTCTCGCTCCACTGTGAATTGAATATGTTTATTGAAGCTATTAAAGACACTCAACACATTGTCGACCTCGCCACCCGGTACTGCGCACACTATGTCATCAACGTACTGGTAAAGAAAGGGAAATTGGAAAGCCAATTTAGGGGTACATTCTTTTATTATGGTATTAACAATGATTTCAGCAAGAATTGGTGAAAGGGTTGAACCCATTGGAGAACCAAAAATTTGTTTGTAAAAAATATTATTAAATGAGAAATATGTCGAATCAAAAATGAATTTGAGTAAATTGATAAATTGTGGTTTTGGTATGCTGGTAAATGGATCTATCAGATTCCAATTGTTTTCAACCACCTGTATCACTAAATCCAAAGGAATATTAGTGAAGAGTGAGACCACATCTAGTGAAATGATTTCAAAATTAGGAGGTAAAAGAAAATTATTAATCTTTTCGCTGAAAGCGAAACTATCTTTAATTCGGTAGCTATTGTACTCTAGGAAAGCTTTCCCTAGTATTTCTGCTAGATATTTAGAAATGTTTTTATCAGGAGATTGTGTTGATGACACAATGGGACGGCAGGGTATGTCAGGTTTATGAATTTTGGGAAGGCCGTACAATTTAGGGGAGACTGAATTATGACAAATTAAACGTCTGTAAGACGGAGTATCTATGTAATTATTATTATGTAATTCTTTAATTAATTTATTGTGTTTTGTTTCAATTGACAAAGTGGGGTCTTTATTAAGGGGTTTGTAAACCTGGGTGTCTTGTAAAAGGACCTGCATTTTACTAATGTAGTCAGTCCGTTGCATGGCTACAGTAACATTTCCCTTGTCTGAAGGTAAAATCAATACATCTGGGTTTTCTTTTAAGAATTTATTGCAATCCCTTTCTAATGATGATAAGGGGTTATTGGTGTTATTTTTATTTTTTAGGAAGTCTGTAAGGTGAAAAGCTACTAAAGAGCGATAATTATTTCTTTCCTTGTTGTCTAGAGTACTGATAATATCTTCGATTTGGGAAAGATATTTATAAAGGGTTGATTTGTTATTTAAGCGAACAGGCAAACCAAATTTCGGTCCAAGTGAAAGGAACCTTTTAATATTTTCAGGGAAAATAACATTAGTGAGGTTTTTGAACCACTTATCAGGTGTAATATTATTACTACTGGCTACAATAGGCGTCAACAGGTTATTTAATTTATTAACGTTATTAATTTTTATTTTATTAAGTTGAAATTGATATGATTTAATTTGTTTTATATTAAAGGACTTGAAAATTTCTCTAGGTAATAATTGCTTACTCTTCTCCATGGAGATATGTAAGTTTTTATGTAACATTCTAATAGTGTCATTAATATCGTTAATTTCAATTTTTAATATATTGTGCAGTAACCTTTTTTCATTGTTCTCCACTTGTTTGAGAGTCCTGTTGTTCTGATTGTTGCTGAAGAGGTTTTCTGACGCTTTGATGTAGCCTCGTAAATGCACTGGTGTCACTTGGTGTTGAAGGCATTTTCTTAAGAAAATCCTCCTGTTGCGTGCGGCTGCCAGCTTCCTGCTGGTGTTCTGCCACATTTTCATGTGGGTGACTGCTTCATGTCCATACTCCCTGTTGATCATTTGGTAGAAATGCATCCTATTCCTATAACAAAGTCCTTTTCACAGCTCGGTGGTTACTACACAAGGCGAAGAATTTGACTGGGAAAGGGGTTATAGTCAACACCAATCTCAGTACTTGGGCAACGATTACAAGAGCTATTAATGGTTTGTTGAAATAAAACCACTTGATGCTAAGGTCGACAAGTTTCGAAATATATTTATTCCATTCTCAAGACCTACGGAGAGGTTACAGATAAGAAGCGATGTTTGTACAATGTAATTAGTTAAGATCTTACCTAACAACTTGCGGCACACAACCGAAAAGGCACATGTAGTTCACAAAACATGTGACTAGATTTCAAATTTTAAATTTACAAAAGCAGTACAGCGAATGCAGCATATCACACAACAAAAAGTAATGCTAGATTTTCCTGTCACCAGGTTACATGTTAAAAATCCACAAATACATTTAAAATTAATTAATTACTACAATTTTTATTAGTTTTAAGCCATAATGGCCGTCAATTTGATAAAATTGTTCAAAACCGATAAGGAATGCAAAGAAGTTATAAACTTTGCAGCTGACAGTCGTGGTTCGCGCATGCGCCTTACGATCGGCGTCGGTAGTATACCAGGGACGTTCAAAATGGAAAGGTACTGTTCGCTGGCACAAGTAAGGAAATTTATGAAATTTAATTAAAGGGTAAATTATTTATTTATGGGAAAGAAAGATATATTATAAGGAGAGTGAAACAGGTTAGGTTGAAAATTATTGACCCTCGATTCTAACCAGGTTGGGGAAAATCTAAAGAAAAATCGTTATTGGACATTGCTAACAGGAGGTGATATGAAACACTAAGGTTGTCAAAGTCTGTTTTTGAATTAAGGGTGTTGTTACTGCCAAAAATGTGGCACATTTCAATAAATAAACGATGGTTACTATTAGATTCTGTTGTAATGATTTTGGTATTATCAAAATCCATCTCATGACCCGTACTGTTGACGTGACTAGCTAAAGCACAGGCCTTAGGTTTTACACGGGAATCGCTTTTGTGTTGGGTAATCCTAGCTTTCAACCTCTGTGAAGTTTGCCCAATATAGGTGGACTGGCAACCATTACAATTTATCTGATAGATGACATTTGGGGTTAACATAATTGGAGTTTTATCTTTCAATTTGGAGAAACAATCTTTTATAATATGGTGGTGTTTATCTGCTATTATTATGTGATTAAATTTGTGGAAAACAGACTTTGACAACCTTAGTGTTTCATATCACCTCCTGTTAGCAATGTCCAATAACGATTTTTCTTTAGATTTTCCCCAACCTGGTTAGAATCGAGGGTCAATAATTTTCAACCTAACCTGTTTCACTCTCCTTATAATATATCTTTCTTTCCCATAAATAAATAATTTACCCTTTAATTAAATTTCATAAATTTCCTTACTTGTGCCAGCGAACAGTACCTTTCCATTTTGAACGTCCCTGGTATACTACCGACGCCGATCGTAAGGCGCATGCGCGAACCACGACTGTCAGCTGCAAAGTTTATAACTTCTTTGCATTCCTTATCGGTTTTGAACAATTTTATCAAATTGACGGCCATGTTGGCCAAATAGCTAATAAAATTATTGTAAATCAAATTTTAAATGTGCTAGTAATTTTTAATGTGTAATTGACTAGATGTATGACTAAGTGTATTTATATCATGTGCAGCCCAGGTCTGTAATCTTGGTGGCCTACTGCCCCTGTTTATGAATTTGTTCAAATTTGAATATCTACACATGCTTTTAATAAAACATGTGTTTTGGTCCACAAGGTGTTAGCTTTTGATAAAGTTTTGAATAAAAACGAAACGTCAGGCGAAACATACAAGTGGTTTTAATTCAATCTAACCATTAAAGCTTGGTACCTGTGCGTAGCACTGAGATTGGAGTTTTTCCAAACCCTATCCCAGTCAAACATTTTACTGTGTATGTAACCACACAAGCTGTGAGAGGGACTATCTTTATATATATATATATATATTGATGCCTGTTAAGTTGTCACTTCCATTATCTAAACAGGGCGACCTAGCTTCCACATGAAGGAGGCGTGCTAGAAGCAATTTGAAACTATATATAGGTAGAGGGGAAGATGCATTATCCGATTGTCTTTAGAGGGGAAGCAATTTTTGAAATTTTTAGTTTCATATATACCGTGACCATGTCAGCCACGTAGCCACTTCTATGATGACGGAGTATATATAGATACCAAAGCATTGTAGTCACTTCCAACAGTGTTGCCTAGTTAAGTGCTCGTTTAAAGTATCACCTTTCAATAGCTTGTCAGCTAGACGATGTGCGGCGGCAGAAGCTGTGTGACTTAATTATTATAATGTCAATATAATATTTATTGTTGCAATAAATTGCAAAATGGGAGGGTTTTTTCATTGTTTCTAATAAGGAAGCAAAAGCAAAGAACGTCATTTCGACAGTAATAAAAACAGTTAAGCAGTCGACATTTCAATACAAAATTGCAAACATTGGTTTTTTACTTCCTTTTACAATAAAGGAAGTATTGGATTCACCCCAAAAATTCGAAATTGAGTTTTCAACGGATCTTCACGTTTTAGTCCCCTGGTCCCAAAAAACATTTTTTTTTCATTGGTCTGTCTGTGTGTTTGTCTATCTGTATGTCTGGGTGTCTGTGATCAGAATATCTCAAAAACGGAAAGAGCTATGGCGTTGAAACTTCATATAAAAGTTTTGTGTACTATGTAGATGCGACAGCAAGCTTTTGAAAAAAATCGCATAACCGGAAGTAGGTGTTTACTCTTGTAATTTTTTAGTTTTTTTCGATTTTTTCATAAACGGCTCTAACGATTTTTTTTAAACTTTACATTTTTATTAAATTTTTAATGTGTATTGATGTGAGATAGGTGATTTTCCAGTTGAATACTTCTAAAATGGGTTTCTTTTGTTTTATTTCTATTTTTTTTTCATTAACTCCTATTTTAAATAGAACACCCAGTATATTATTACATTTTTGAATTGAGCTTAAAATTCTCGAAAAAATTTGTCTCTTAAACTAACATTTTATTTTGTACCGTTTTTGTAAAATTTGTAAGTTTTGAAAATTTTTGTCAAATGCTTAAAAATTTAAAATCAAATTTTTTGCTAATTATAAGATCACTGTAAAAGGAAGTTGTGTGCGTGTATCACACCAGATTTTTTGTTAGTAGTTTATTATTAATTAATTGATTATTAATTTTCTATTTCCAAAACCGTTCACCTAACATGATTTTACGTCTTCAAAGTTCAGAATGGTGGTGTTGTAATACAACCAAGTTAGAGATGTTTGCTTATTTTTGATCCGAGCTTTTCAAAGACCGATCCCTGATGCCCGTTTTCCGATTTTTACCGACAAAACGTTGCTTTCTTGCGAAAAAATTCTCCCGAAACTGCATATTTTCTGGTCGGTCGTAAAAAGTATTATTTTTAATTCACTGAATTCATTATCAGCTTCATGGAAATCTGAAACTGGTTAACTTAATTTTTATTTTAAAATGATAACTTTACGATAGTACCGTTCTTTTGTTCATTGAAAGACAAACCTAAAAAATGGCGATAAATTTTCTGGTTTTAAAAAACATGTAATTTTTGACATACAGTGACTTTGTTCGGTATTTATATTCTCAATAATGGTAAAATCTAAAATACATAGATTAAATTCAAAAGTTACTAAAACTAGACACAATTAAACAATTATACCATGATTTCGAAGGCTATCACGGCCATTGTCATTAAGTAACAAACGACTTCCGGGATTGGACCGTGTCATTATTGAGGTCGAAGAACTCAACGATTCGCTAACTTTGGCAAGGGGCTTCATCATGACCCAATGCAAAAGAGCACGGTAACTCAACGTGTAAACCACGCCAGAGGTGAAACTCTTTTAACGATCGGAAGAAGAAAAGTGAGAATTTATAGACAAGTGCCGTCGCGGTTCAGTGGCGGTGAGCGGGGTTTAGGAGTTAGCACTTTCCACATAGAAGGAAAAGGAAGCTTCGTCTCGATTGAGATTGTTAGGATGTTTGTACGAGGACTGCTGCAATAATTTCGGGAAAGTACGAGAAAACCACAAAAGAATTCAACGAAATATGTTTATTGCTTTTCAAAATATTGTCCCTTGCAATTAATAAATTTTTGCATGCGTTCAAACCAATTCTCAAAACGTTTTTTTCTATTCTGAACGAGGTATAGCTAAAACATTTATATGCTTTGACTGCTTCTTGGGATGACATAAACCGCTGACCACGCACTTTATTTTTCACCAGAGGAAATAGGAGAAAGTCATTCGGTGATAAATCCGGACTATAAGGACAGTGGGACATTAATTCAATGTTTTGACGCTTCAAAAAATCGATTGTCTGAGCTGCCGTCTGGGAGCTCGCATTATCGTGATGCAAAATGATATGCTTGCTCGCATTGTTTCTCCTCACTTCAGCTATGACTTCCAGTAAGCAAATGGTAGTATAACACTCAGCATTGACCGTTCTTCTATCTTCTAAGGCCACAGTTGAGACATGTCCAGTAAAGCCAAAAAATGAGACCATCGATTTTTTCGAATCACTTCGAGATCGAACAACCTTTGTTGGTTTTGGTTCACTTTGGAACACCCATACATACGATTGACATGTAGTTTTAGGTTCATATGAGTAAATCCAGGTGTCACCGCCTGTGATGATGTCGTAAACCAGATTTGATGATCCTGCACTGACTTTTTTGAGCATGTCTTTGCACCATTTTACGCAGTTTTGTTTTTAAATATCAGTTAAATTGTGAGGGATCCACCTAGAAGCAAGTTTCTTGACACCCAAGTGTTCATGCTTGTGAACTGGAAAGTATAAAGAAATTAAAGGATGGCTCACGCCTCGTTTGTGTTTTGACCCTCCAATCTGTGCCGTCACTACCGGCTTCCTGGAATTTTCCTCCGTAATGGCGGCGCCCACGCAATATTGTATAAATTTGTTTCATGTCGATGCCAAGGAACGACTCAATGTCTTGATATGTCACATGGCGGTCAATCATTACCATTCTGCGAACAGCATCGACGTTTTTTGGAACAACAGCAGTTCGTGGCCGACCTTCACGAGACTCATCGCCGAGACTGCTACGTCCAAATTGATACCACCGATAAATTGTTGTTTTGGACGGTGCTTCATCACCAAAAGCTGCAACAAGTCTTTCCGCGCACTGTTGTTGAGTTAAATTGCTTCGAAAATCATAAAAAATCATTGCACGAAACTGTTCTCGACTTAAATCCATTTTTCGCAATCGCTTCGACTTTGAAGAGCTGTCAATCTAAAACAAATTTAACATTTTTGTGTTCTATCAACGCATACTACCCTACATAATTACATTTTTTTTGAAAATGACTCAGCCATCTTACTAAAACTACTAGAAGTACGTCATTCCCAAAATTATTGCAGCAACCCTCGTAAATCACAATGATTTCGCAAATCTTTCTGCTAAAGAAGAGTGGGGATTTGCAGGTTCTTAAACCATCTCAATAGTCAACATCCAGACCGTTTTACCATTTACCATGGAGATAGAAGGTAACGGCTCCCTTCCTTTCTTAGATGCACAGATTTCTCGGGAACCCAGTGGTAGACTTGGTCATTCTGTATATCGCAAACCCACTCACACTGATCGCTATCTACATGCTGATTCCCACCATCATCCTACACAAAAACTTTCCGTTATCAATTCGCTTGTACACTGGGCTATTTCCATATCTCAACCCGATAATGTCCACGCTGAGTTAAATCACATTCGGAAAACTCTTAGAAACAACGGTTAGTGTGATAGGGATATACAGCTTGCCATCAATCGCCATCTTCATCCACGGCCACCCAAACCTCAAAAAACCGATCCTCTTACAGTAATAGCCTTTCTTCCCTATATCTACCAAGTCACGGATCGTGTAGGAAAGTTTCTTCGAAAACAAATCATCAAAACAGTATTCAAACCCCTGAGCA
The DNA here is from genome assembly GCA_940337035.1 of Agriotes lineatus. NCBI lineage: Eukaryota > Metazoa > Arthropoda > Insecta > Coleoptera > Elateridae > Agriotes > Agriotes lineatus. Next base: position 62,256,894 of record OW679197.1, on the reverse strand, counting down.
AAATCTCACAGGTTCTTCCTTCACATAAAGACGAATTAAACACTATGGGCCGGTTGCAGAAAGCAATGTTAAGTCTGGTGTTAGCTAACGCGACGTCAAAGTTAACAAAAACGAATCAAATCTCAAATGCTTATGGTAACTAATACATTAGTAAACAAAATTTGATGCGATTTTGTTCACTTTGACGCGATGTTAGCTAACACCAGACTTAACATTGCTTTCTGCAACCGGCCCTATGTCATCTAAAGATGTTTATAGTGTCCCTTGCTCTTGTAATGCTGTATACATTGGTGAAACAGGACGTTCAGCAACAGGACGTTCAGTGAAAACTCGCATCTCAAGTTGGATTTCGTTTCATCATCAGCCATCTCCAGACACCAACGCGATACTGGCCATAAAATCCTTTTTGATTAAACTTCCATTATCTGCAAATCCCCATTCTTTTTTAGCAGAAAGATTCGCGAAGCTATTGAGATTTACAAACACCTTAACAATCTCAATCGGGATGAAGGCTTTCCCCTTCCTTCTATGTGGTAAGTGTTAATTCCTAAGCCCCGCCCGCCGTCAACGAACCGCGACGACACTTGCCTATAAATTTTCGCCTTTCTCCTTCCAATCGTTAGAAGAGTTTCGCTTCTGGCGTGGTTTATAAGTTCCGTTGCCGTGCTCTTCTATCCCTTCCCTTGCAAAAGAGTTTCGCCTTGGGCGTGGTTTACACGTTAAGCTACCATGCTCTTTTGCATTTTCTCCTGGTGAAGCCCCTTACGAAAGTGGGCGAAACGTTGAGTTCTTCGATCTCAATAATGACACGGTTCAATCCCGGAAGTCGTTTGTTACTTAATTATACCATTTTGTTCTGTGTTTACCGTAATAATTGGTTCTTGTTACCAGAATTATTTCCAAATTGCTTCTTGCGTTTCAATTTTAATTTAAATGCGTTTCAAATCTATCTTCTTCATCGTACACTAAATTGGGATTAAAATTTATTTCTTCTAAAGACTTTCTCTTGTACTCTATTGTTACCGTTCTTTTCACAATCATTAGAAGTTTAGAAATGTTGGCGGTTTAATAAATATCAACAGGTAACCTGAAAATATAAGGTATTAGATGCGCATAACTGCATCAACATTATTATATAGAAAAACATATATTTTAAGTAAATACTTTTTGTAAACTAAATTGTTTTCGCTTACTGCGTAACACTCTTAGTGGCCCTTTTGGGTGTGACCCATGAAGTTCGCAAATTGTTTTGATTCATTTGATCTAAGATTTAGAATTTGAGTTATTGAAGCTATTTGTTTCCTGAATTTGTATCCTGAATTTGTTCCTGGAAATTGCTTCTGAATTTTCTAATTTAACTTTTTTCGATAATTCACACATTTCTACATCACCTATACCCCATTTGATGGTACTGTCGGGAATAGCAAATATTTATTATTTTTTCTTGTCTACAATGTACTCGTCCCGGTGTTCTAGCAATACATTAATAATTTATCAAGCTCTTCAGGTATTAAAATGAACACAGCCTTAGATCCTTTGACTACAGCTCAATGCTAGAATAAATTAACACACATTCCAAGCTTACCTGGGTTTAGTACCATTTGCACCAACATTCTTTCTCTAGTCGCCATCAGCACGTTAATTTCACACTAGTACATTTGCTAGCAACGTTGCCAAATTTCGGAAGTTGCAACGTATTGCACATGTAGCGGAAGTCACTAAGACTCTGTGGTGAAAACGATGGTGACGCCAGCGGCATATACCTGAACTAAGTGACAAACTGAAAATGCACATCCATAGCGTAGTCACTTCCCCACATTTTTTCGGATTTGAGGCACGTGCGACCTCTATGGCCTAAATATGCTAAAAACAAGGCAAAACGCAGTGACTTCCGAAATCGGAAGTGGCACCGTAATTTTGGAAGTGAGAACGAATATTGTGTACCTATTTCGGAAGTCACTTGATACACTTCATAAATATATATATATATATATATATATATATATATTAGCTCTGCAGGCCTAGTAGGCCCATGGCTTCTTTAGTTAATTTTGCCCATTCTTTCCTATTTTTCGCCTTGTCTTCCCATCTCGCAATGTTCAGGTAGCGCAGGTCGTTCTGTAGTTCGTTTCTCCACTGGCTCCTGGGTCTCCCCCTTCGCCTCCTCAGGCCTATTTCTGCGTTATATAATTTGCTTGCTGTTCTTCGGTTATCCATTCTTATTAGGTGCCCTAACCATCTCATTCTCTGAGCTTTCACTACCCCGATAATGTTCTCATCGCCGTATAAGTCGTATAATTCTTGGTTTGTTCGTCTTTCCCATTGACCTTCCACGCACTTACCACCAAAAAATTTTCTTAGCATTTTTCGTTCCCACACTTTCAGCATCTGTTGGTCGTACTTTCTTAATGACCACACTTCACACGCGTATGTAACTGTTGGTCTCACAATTGTTTTATACACCCTGATTTTCATGTTTCGGAACAACATGTTACTTAACAAAATGTTTTTGTAAAATCGTACTAAAATATGGTCATTTATGCATTAATTTGCGGGCGTAAATAGTGCCGTTTGCGCCCTAAGGCCTAAAAATAATTTGCGGGCGTAAATAATGCCTTTTGCGCCCTAAGGCCTAAAAAACCAGCATCACATTGGCAATCAACAACAATTTGATTTTTGAGAACGAATCGTGCCATTTATTTTTCAAAGCTTTATGGTGGATTTTACAAAAAATCTTGTTTGCATTTCGGGCGTGAACGGCGATTTTGGCCCTTTGGCGTTTTATAATCCTTCGGCCCTTCGGGCCTCTGGCTTATAATTCCGCCGCGGGCCAAAATCGCCTCCTTCACGCCCTTAATACAAAAATAGCTATTTTTATCGCGGCTGCATTTTTAGTACCTGCTGTAATTCGCGCATTGATTTCCGCACTGTTATCTGGTTTCTTTGTAATCACTGTGCCTAGATACGTAAACACTTCCACTTCTTCAAATTTATACTGCTTAGTTTCATCCAGCTTGATCATTAAAAACATGTTCTGCTGCAGCGGTTGGTTGTTCCATGTCATATATTTTGTTTTGGTTTCATTGATCTCCAGTCCCATATCCTGTGCGCTTAACAGTAGTTTCTTTGTAACATCTTGGATTTCTTTTCTTGTTCTTGTAAGAATTGTCAAATCATCAGCAAACGCTAAGCACTGGTGAAATCTTTGGTAAATTGTTCCCTCTCTGTTTATATTTGCTTTACGTATTGTATGTTCTAATGCCAAATTGAATAATATAGCCGATAACGGATCGCCTTGCCTCAACCCACTTTTGACTTTGAAAGCTCGTGTCAGTGTTCCGTTGACTCTTACTTTATTTTCTGTATTCTCTAGTGTCATTGTTATGAGTTTGATTAGTTTACTGGGGATGCCAAATTGACGTAATGCTGAGTATAGTTTGTCCCTTCGAATACTGTCGTAAGCCTGTTTAAAATCTAAAAGTATCAGGTGAGTGTCCAGTTTAAATTCATAACCAGTGGCTTGTATTTCTCGCAAGGTAAATATTTGATCAACTACTGATCTGCCTTTTCTAAATCCGCATTGGTATTCTCCTATAATCCTCGCGGCATATTTTTCTAATCTATTTTTAACATGTGTCGTCAGTATCTTGTACATGACATTTAGCAGCGGTATTCCACGATAATTTTCGCATGTTTCTTTATTGCCTTTTTTATGTACTGGACATATGAAAGCCAGATTCCATGATTTGGGCATCTCCTCTTTGTGCCATATTTCGAGTATCAGTTTGTATATTTCTATATGTAATTTTTCTCCTACATATTTGATTGCTTCTACTTGTATTCCGTCAGGGCCTGCACTTCTGTTATTTTTTAGATTTTTTATTATATTTACTATTTCTTCGTATTCTGGGGCGTTTTCACTCCCGTCGTCTAGGTCTTGTCTTGTCTGTTCTGAGTCTTCTAGGTTATCATTGTCTTGTTGTTTGTTCAGCAAATCTTCAAAATACTCCGCCCATCGTTCCTTTACATCTTCCTGTGCGCCTAGTAGATTTCCATCCCTATCTTTGCAGAATACTGTTCTTGTTTGGTATCCTTGTTTTACTTTTTTCATTCCCTGATAAAAATTTCTTATTTCTCTGTTGTTATAGTTTTCCTCATTTTTTTCTAGAATTTGAATTTTGTGTCTTCTTTTTTTTCTCTACATAATCTTTTGCACCTCTTCCTTTGTTCCTCATATTCTCTTTTGCTGGTTTCCGTTCCTTGCAGTAACATATTTGTTCTTGATTTTTCTCTCTCTTTGACGGCCCGTTCGCACTCTGAGTCAAACCATTGATGGCTTGTAGTGCGCTTCGTATGGGATTGCTCATTTACGACTTTCATTATACTCTCTTCAATCATTGTAATATGCTGTACGTTTCCTTGGACTTTTGATGATTCAATTACCTCACTTATCCTTTTTTTCATATTTTTCTTGATCGGCTTTGTCCTGGAGTTGTAACTTTTTGTACATGTTTCCTTGTTTGTCTTTCTGCTGTTTATTACTACCTGGTATTGATTGACGCATCCTTATTCCTACCATGAAGTTGTCAGAATCGGCATCGGCCCCTCGATAAGTTATTACGTCTGTAATACTTCTCTCGTTCATAATTTCTATTAACACATGGTCAATTTGGTTGATAGTACTTCCATCGGGGCTCCGCCAAGTCCCTTTCTGGATATTTTTATGTTGGTAATCAGTACTTTTTATTTTCATTTTTTTGTCCGTTGCAAGATCAATTAATAGTCTGCCATTTTCATTTGTTTCCCTATGTGGATCCCGAGTGGTGTAACAACCGTCCACGTTCGATCAGCAGAGTTAAGCAACGCTGTCTCTGGTCAGAACTTGGATGGGAGTTCCACGGCTGCATCTCTCGGCGCCTCGTGGTACGGCTATCACGGAAAAAAGTTGGTCCCGGCGGTCATAGCTACATCATGACAGTCGTTAGTGGGGTTGGAAGTCCTCATAACTGCACAGCGACGCCCATAATTGGCCTAACGGCTGCTGGCTGAGTGCGAATTAAATAAATAAATTAAATTAATAAATGCAGACTATACTTTCCTATTGTTGGGTAATAGCTTGACTCTCGTCCTATTTTAGAATTACAGTCTCCAACTATCATTTTCAGATCGTACTTTGGGATTTTTTCATATTCTGTATCTAAAGTATTGTAGAATTGCTTCTTGACTTCCAGTTCTTTTTCCTCCGTTGGCATATGCACATTTATGAGACTTATTTTCTGGTATGTACCCCTTAATCTCAGCAAACACATTCTCTCCGATATAGGAGTAAAACCCAATACTGCTGCTCTCAAACTTTCGCTGATTATAAATCCCGTTCCTAGTCTTCCGTTTCGTCCACTGCTTTTGAAAAATGTGTACCCTTCCAAATCCACTGTTTCATTATCTTTTTGTTTAGTTTCTTGAACTGCTAATATGTCCATTTCATACTTCTTTAGGACCCTAATAAGTCGTTTTATTGCTCCCGCTTCATATGTGCCTCTCATATTCCAAGTTGCTATAAATATTTTCGTTGTTTTATTTTCTTTTATTCTACTTTTGCTATTTGTAATTCTATTTTTGTTATTGTTATTTATGTTTTTCTCCTTATTCATGTCCATTGCCACTGTCGTCTTCTTTGTTCGTCCGTCCAGCTTATTTTTTAGTAGTTTTTTGTTTCATGCCTCTTTTCGTCTTCTTGCATAATTTTCTCCAGCTTCCTGTCCCATTTATACAGCTTTTCATTAACCCACAGCTTTTGGTAACCCATCTTTACTTTTTTTCCCTGCTTTTCTTCTTCCTTTGCCTTATCTCTTATTTGTTTCTGGATCTTTCTTTCCATTAGTGTCATATCCCTGTCTATGTATATATTTTTATTTTTTAGTTTAAAACAATTTTTAAATATGTTTTGTTTTTGTTCCCAATTCTTCACAGTTACTACACATTTTTCCTTATTAATTATATAAGCATCTACTAATTCCGTCTTCACGTTTAGTGTTTCTTGTATGAAAGTTGCAGCTTCCTCTTGGATTACTGCTCTATCGGTGGTATCAACTTTTATTCCTGTTATGACTAGATTGTTCTTCCTCTTTTCTCTATCTTGCAGTTCCAATTTATATTCTAACTCCTCTATTTTTCCTTCCAATTTGCATTTCTCATTATTCCATGTTCTTGCATATGGGTTAGTTCTTGTTTTAATTTTCTTATTTCTGCGCTGCTCTTCTCAAATTCCACTGTTAATTTATTTTGTATTTCTTCATTTCCTATTTTTATCTCTTCCTTGATTTTCCCCATCCATTTTTCTATCACCTTTTTCATAGCGACCTCCATATCAGCGTCTTTAGGTAAAGATTCCGCCCCTACTGTCTTCTGTTTCTTAATTTCTGGGGATTTTTTAATTATTGCAAATATCTTCTTTTCTTTCTCTCTATTGTCTTCTTTATTACTCCTTCCTCCCTGTTGGTTGCTTTCTTTTTGTTTATTTTTCTGCGTTAGTTTTTCTATCTTCTCGTTTTTCTGGGCCTCTATTTGTTTTTGTTCCCAGTTGTCAAACTCTACTGGGTCCTCTGTGCTTCTTTTTCGTTTTATAAACTCCTTTATATTTGCAGTACTGTGTGCTCTTTGTCTTCCTTCTCTGCTCTCTTTCTTGTTCATGGGTTCTTCTATACGTTTTCCGCCTTCTTATTTGTTTCGCACGTACGTTCGTAGCTTATTTACGCGCTCTAAAAATGCGCCAATCACGCATCCGTTGAGTTGACGTATTCCGCGTTGTGTTCGCTCGTGCGCGCCTCACGACCTTCGACGAGTGTGCTGTTACCGCGCTATCAGAGCCGGCTGACCGCGCGTATCAGTTCGGGTCGACCCCTCGCAAACTGCGGCGCGATACGCCTTAGCCTCGAGTGTTCTGTTTATTCCTAATTTAATTTTAATTAAAATTACACTCTTCTCACAGTTTACTGCACTTAATTTTCCTTGAAACACTTACTTAACAGACTTAGGAACCTACTTTCCACTTTAGCACCTTTTATTTGCCACTTTTCATCGTTTAATTTACTAAACTTTGCAGAGTGACAGAACCGATGTATCGGTACTCGTGCCGCCTCACTGAGTTCCTCCTCAATAATCGTTTACAATAAATTTATTCAATTGTTGGGATCTAGCGGGGTTCATTGACTGAGCTTTACCCTTGGAAATACGAGGATGTCGCTTTAGAAAAGAAGTATACCAATCCTTGTCTGCAATTTTCTTTTTGGCGTTGAACTTGTTACCTATGCCGGTTTACTTCAACAAATTTAAACACACTTCTTTGTAATGCTTTTGGTGTCAGGGGCTTTCCGATTTCCGGTAGTCTTAATATCCGTCTTTCAACTAAATTTTTTTGTTCAGTAGTCAAAAGTGGTTTTCTTCTAAAATTTCTTGTTATACTACCAGTCTTCATATGGTTTCTTAATGTACGCCTCGGTATCCCACATCTATTCTCTCGACACCTCTGATTTTCCCTCTTTTAGCAAGTTCACAGCCTCTTCCATCATGTCAAGCGTCCAGTTAGCCGACATACGACAACATCTTCTTTTGTGCGGCATTCTGAACTTGAATTTTCATTTTAAATCACTCAACTTTTGGGGCGGTAAATAAGGCCCACGCTTTTGCTTTTGTAGGCATTCTTTTCCACCGAGACCTGATCTCAATGCATATTGAAAGTGTCCATCGGCTTGGTAATGTTATTATAAGGAAAGAATGGCAAAAAATCCCAAAAAAATTCCTGTACAATCTCATTTGTAGCATGCCAAGAAGGTGCCAAGCTGTATACTACTAAAGGAGGTCCAAGTAAATACTAGTGGTAAAATTTAGCTTTGTTTTTTTGTTGCATACTTTGCTGTACTAATATGATTCGAAATAAATTATATTAAGGATATAAAAGATAATGAAAATGATTGAATACCGAATATTCGGTTTTAACTATTCAAGAAAAATGCTTTTGCACTACTGTTTACCAGAAACCCTTTTCAGAGTCCAGATATATATGAGGGATATTAATAATTAGCATATAGTATATCTTCTAGTTGTAAAATTGTTAATAACAGCTAAACCTTTTAAAATGTAAGATTTATTTTTGAACATTGGCTTTGTTACCAAATGTCGAATACTAAACTGTATATAACACATTATTCGCCATTTGGTCGAATAATTAAAGAAGGCCGAATATGGAATAGTAAGATGAATATTTGTTACGTCTCTAGTAAGTATCTATACGTAACAATAAGTTTTCAGGGTTATTCTTGGAATAAAATCTAAACTGTTCACCAAATTATAAATAAACTTAGTTCGGCTATTTATTCACAAAAACAAGCATCTAAACTAGTTTCCAAAATTATTTAGCTTTACCAATTCTTTTCAGCCCTCCCCTCAAGAAAACTTTATCGTCTCTATCTCAACTATTATTAAAATTATAGGTGTAGCTGTGAGTGTAATTTTTGAATTTCAAAAAGTTAGTTTGAAAATAAAATATCTTGCAACTGATATTTTCAGTATATTTATTAAAATAAAATTGTACATAAACACACAAGATTGCTCACTACTATTCCGTCTTCAATTCTACCTTATAACTACTAACTGCTTACATTAACTACCATATTTACAACTGCTAAACGACACTACCTAATTAAAAGAAAGAGTTACAACAACTTCATGTTTACTACCGTGGACTGTTACTACCATACATAAATACGAGGGTAACTAGAAAAGTTATCTACGTTACTATGAAACGAATTACATACGGTTTTTTAAATAATTTTATTTTTCAATATAATCTCCCCCAACTTCAACGCACTTATGCCATTTGTCCTTCAAAGAGTTAATGCCCGTTGAAAAAAAAAGATTCTTCTTGAGTCTCATAATAGTCCTTGACTGCCTCCTTCAAATGCTCGTATGTTTCAAAACGACGCCCTCTGAGATTCTTTTTTAGGTTTCTGAACAGATAGAAGTCGGACGGTGCCAGATCCGGACTATAAGGTGGATGGTTTAGCTCAATAAAGCGGCATTCCTGCAGAATTGGTTTGATTTTGGCGGCCTTATGCACGGTCGCGTTGTCATGAAGAATGAGCGATTCACCTTGTGATAAATTTGAACGTTCTTTGACAATAGCTGTACGCAGCTTTTTGAGGGTGTTACCATAAACCTCTGCAGTGATTGTAGAGCCTTTAGGCATATATTCAATCAAAAGAATACCTTGCATGTCCCAAAAGATGGTTGCCATGAGTTTTCCAGCTGAAGATTGCGTGCGGGCCTTCTTTGGGGGAGGAGACCCCTTATGCACCCATTGCATAGACTCTAATTTCGTCTCAGGGTCCCAGTGATGTACCCAAGTCTCATCACCAGTCACTCTCCGCATTAAGAAGTCGGGGTCCGCTTCCAAAGATTCCAAATTGTTTCTACAAATTTGCTGTCTACGCAGCTTTTGCTCAGGAGACAATAATCTGAGAACCCACCTTGCTGAAACTTTACTCATGCCCAGTTTGGCGTGCAATATTGTCAAAACGCTAGGTTCGGATATTTCCAGTGCTGTAGCAATGGTGAAGACTTTTGATACGGCGATCCTCAAGAACCATGGCTTTCACTTTCTTACACATTTCAACATTTGTCGCTTCTGCAGATCTTCCACTTCTGGGATCATCTTCTATAGATTCCCGTCCCCACCTAAACTGTTTTGACCAAAATTTAATTGTGAAATATGACGGAGCATCGTCTCCATACACCGCAATCATTCGTTCGCGAATCTTTTTCGGATTGTTGTATTCCTTTGTAAGGAATTTTATTACACTTCGATGCTCTAATTTCTAAAGACTCATTGTTAGACACAAAACACTCCACAAAATATAAAATTATTGGCGGATATGAATCAAATTTTTCATGCAACAATGAAAGACTTGTCACTGTTTGACATTACAAGCTGAAGCTTATCAATCGTTTCTATCATGGCTAGGTAGATAATTTTTCTAGTTCCCCTCGTAGTATCAATTTTAGCGCTGCATTATAATGGATAGTATTTTTTACAAAATAACAAATAATTTCACCCTTAGTTATTTATTATAAGATTATTATTACTATATTTTCCAATGCCATTAAAAAATTCATACATTTCAAGAGATGTTTTAGTTGTGCAAAATACTTCTTTTCTTCTGAAAAAGGTTTCAATAATTGACATAACTTCCAAACTCCTGTAAATTATAATTAATAATGTAGACATCAGATACATTAAACGTCAAAATTTTATTTTGGCTAGATTTTTCAATGGTATTGGAAAAAATAGCAGGCTCAACACATCAGACACTTAATTCTTTCATGATCGTATAAAATTAAACCACTCGCGCATAAATTAAACGTTTATACTTGCTGCAAAACTCTTACTTTGCTTAACTTATAGAACAATCTACTATTTACTTCAAGTTTCACAATTATAAATCATTAAACCTTTTTTTAACTGCAAGACCTTTTGTATTGCATACATGTCTTTTCTGTATTAATTTTCAAATCAGTGATTTTCTCGTATATGTGACTCCATATGTATAACTAAACTACTTTTATGTGACCCTCTGAAGTTAAAATTGTAGCAACTGTATAGTTATATGTTTAACTTTTTTGTGTTCTTCTGTATTCACAAATAGATCAACTGTATGGAATTTCTCCTGTATGTGTCCTCATATGTGTTACTAAAGCACTTTTCTCTGTTGCTTTGTATTCACAAACGGAACAACTATATGGTTTTTCTCCTATATGAGACCTCATATGTCTAACTACATGACTTTTATGTATTGCTTTGTATTCACAAACAGAGCAAATATATGGTTTTTCTCCGGTATGAGACTTCATATTTCTAGCTAAATCACATTTGTGTGTTGCATAATATCCACAAACGGGACAATGGTATGGTTTTTCTCCTGTATGAAACCTTGTATGTTTAACCATATAACTTTTACATGTTGCTTTGTATTCACAAATATAGTACCTCTATGGTTTTTCTCCTGTATGATACTTCATATGTTTAATTAAATTACATTTATATGTTGTTTTGAATTCACAAATAGAGCACCTATATGGTTTTTCTCCAGTATGAGATCTCATATGTATAACTAAAGCATTTTTCTGTGTTGCTTTGTATTCACAAACGGAACAATGGTATGGTTTTTCTCCGGTATGAGACCTCATATGTCTAACTAAAGCACTTTTAATGTTGCTTTGTACTCACAAATAGAGCAACCGTACGGTTTTTCTCCAGTATGAGACTTCATATGTTGAATTAAATTACTTTTATGTGTTGTTTTTAATTCACAAATGGAGCAACTGTACGGTTTTTCTCCAGTATGAGACTTCATATGTTTAATTAAATTACTTTTATATGTTGCTTTGAATTCACAAATAGAGCAACTGTACCGTTTTTCTCCAGTATGAGACTTCATATGGTCATTTAAATTACTTTTATATGTTGTTTTGAATTCACAAATAGAGCAACTGTACGGTTTTTCTCCAGTATGAGACTTTATATGTTTAATTAAATTACTTTTATATGTTGCTTTGAATTCACAAATAGAGCAACTGTACGGTTTTTCTCCAGTATGAGACTTCATATGTTTAATTAAATTACTTTTATATGTTGTTTTGAATCACAAATAGAACAACTGTACGGTTTTTCTCCAGTATGAGACTTCATATGTTTAATTAAAATACTTTTATATGTTGTTTTGAATTCACAAATAGAGCAACTGTACGGTTTTTCTCCAGTATGAGACTTCATATGTTGAATTAAATTACTTTTATATGTTGCTTTGAATTCACAAATAGAGCAACTGTACGGTTTTTCTCCAGTATGAGACTGCATATGTCTAACTAAATTACTTTTATATGTTGCTTTGAATTCACAAATAGAGCAAGTGTACGGTTTTTCTCCAGTATGAGACTTTATATGTTTAATTAAATTACTTTTATATGTTGCTTTGAATTCACAAATAGAGCAACTGTACGGTTTTTCTCCAGTATGAGACTTAATATGTTTAATTAAATTACTTTTATATGTTGTTTTGAATTCACAAATAGAGCAACTGTACGTTTTTTCTCCAGTATGAGACCTCATATGTATAACCAAATCACTTTTACATGTTGCTTTGTATTCACAAATGAGCACCTATATGGTTTTTCTCCTGTATGAGACTTCATATGTATAATTAAAGCGTTTTTTTGTGTTGCTTTGAATTCACAAACGGAACAATTGTATGGTTTTTCTCCTGTATGAGACCTCATATGTATAACTAAAGCACTTTTCTGTGTTGCTTTATATTCACAAACAAAACAACTATATGGTTTTTCTCCTGTATGAGACCTCATATGTTTAACTACATCACCTTTCTGTGTTGCTTTGTATTCACAACGGAACAACTGTATGGTTTTTCTCCTGTATGAAACTTCATATGTTAATTAAATTACTTTTAGATGTTGATTTGAATTCACAAATAGAACAACTGTACGGTTTTTCTCCAGTATGAAATCTCATATGTATAACTAAAGCAATTTTCTGTGTTGCCTTGTATTCACAAATAAAACAACGATATGGTTTTTCTCCGGTATGAGACCTCATATGTCTAACTAAAGTACTTTTCAGTGTTGCTTTGTACTCACAAGTAGAGCAACTGTACGGTTTTTCTACAGTGTGAGACTTCATATGTTTAATTAAATTACTTTTATATGTTGTTTTGTATTCACAAATAGAGCAACTATAAGGTTTTTGTCCTCTACATGCCTCCATAGCAATATTTATATTATTTTTGTTTTTGCTTGCTTAAATTTCTTTTAATGATAGGTGAGCAAAAGGAAGTCGGACGTCTTCACTCCTACAACAAAAGTAGATTGTTATCAACTCAAGAATTTAGCAATGCAGCAGCATTGTGCAAATAAAAAATTACATTTGTAAAGTCGCACATCTATGGGTTTCATCTTTAGAAATCGACTATATTTACCATAGAAAGCATGATATAAAATTATGGATATCTTTTTCAGATAAAACAGTTCTTCACTTTTGCTTTCGATGAAGTCTACCAAGTATCACTAATAAGATAAAATTATACCTCAGTTATCACAGTGGTTAGTAAAAATGTTGTCAAACAATTAGAACACAAAAACATGCAATCGCAAAAAATGGGACAGCCAAATGTAAATGAAAAAAAAAAGGTAAGACAGCATTATAAGGTCTTGCTGTTTACGCATGAGCAAAAATCGACCTTTAGGCACGAATGTGATCAGCGGTTCCGAAGCAATCTCATGGGGCATTCAATTTTAAAAACTCTCAAAGGCTGCAACTCACTTAAACAACTAGAACACAGCGAATTGCTGGTAAACTGTTTGAAACTACTGCTTCTTTAGTTGGCGTGAATCCAACTAGCTCCGGGTAGCATTTAAGCTGGTGCGTTTTGGCAAACCCGACCGAAACGAGATGCATTTTGCCTTGAGTATAGGACATTGCCGTTTGTAATGTTACATGCAGTCTGCATGTCACATGTATTTATATAAAAGATATCCAAATAGTTAATTTAAAAAAGTTTGTGTACAGTCGTTGGGTTGTGAATGGTTACGGGTAACCAAAGAGAAATAATAAACAGAATGAAAAAAAACTTCAATTTGAAACTTGACTCGAGGCGGTCATATTAAAACCGATGGTGGTTCAATCCCAACCAATTGGTATTTTCAATTGAATTTAATTAAATGATCATTACACAGAAAGTATTTGGTAATGATATAAAGTAAATTCAGCAAATCAAACCTTCTATCAAGTCGACATAATTGAAGTGTTTTCAATTGCATATTGAAGTTATATTACCAAGTAAATAACTTACAATATAATTAACGTAGAGCCAGTGTTTACGTGTGTGTTGTGCATTCAATTGAGAAGTGCTATCTGGAAGATAGCAACACATCCAAAGAGCTTTTTGAGGGGATTGGAAATTTTAACCAGCCAGTTACTGTTAGCTATACTGCTTCATTTGCAGAGGGGATTCTATAGGTTGCTGATCAGGTTACTCCAAAGCGACGCTAAGGTCAGTGTTTGTTTAATAACTTTTACGAACAACTTTTGGAATACTTCAAGGAAGATTTAAATTGTGTATGTAAGATTAGTAAACTTGTATTTAGAACTAAGAATTACTATTAATTATCTAAATTTTAATAGTGTTCTGAGTACTCGGCGATTTTAGGCAATTATATTTAGAAATTATACCTTTTGGATTTAAGCTAAGATTGGGAAATGTAAATTTGGGATTTTGGGTTTTAAATATTGATTAAAAGTTATCCAAAACAAACTAGATTATCCTTACGTCATTGAAAAGTCAATAAATATATCTGAATGTCATTAAGATATTTAGAATATCAGTAAAAGACCTGAAAGTAACTATAAAATTACTTTATAGTAATCAAATATTTAAACAATCAGCTATACTTGTTATTACGAAGCACCATTCAGCTGAGGATAAAGAGTATTCATTTAATTGTACTGGCTAGCGGGAGCAATATTTAAAATAATTAGAAAGATATACTATGACAATCTTTGTATGTCAAATATTGACATTTGTGAGGTAAGTTATTATTTTAATTTATCATATAAATAAGTAATTCAACATCTCAAGTGGGGGTGTTATATTACACATTGTGACCAAGCGCAGGTACATTTTGGCAACCGTGACAAAAACGAGGTGCATTCCACAAATATTGTCAGTTTGCCCACGCGTTAGTAAGCATTGTGCTTTTGTTTACCTTTTTATTTCATATTAATTAATTATGTCAACAATTTTACCGTATCCTTTGTCAGATATATTTAGATATCGTATTAACCTTCCCGTACCCGTGTGGGGTATTCTACATACCCCAGAGTAGTTTTTTTGCTGTAACTGTTCACCACATTTTTTAATAATCTTCAGATTTTAGCTATTCCTCAAGATATAGAGTATCTTAATAATTATGAAGTTTGATTTAGAAAAAAAAATCTAACTATTTTTATCAAATAATTTTTGTGTGGGGTATGTGAAATATCCCGTACGGGCCCCAGCGTAATAATTTTTGCATTGTATTTTGTATTCGTATTTCGTCCGTTTATCATAAAATGGCCACTACGTATTTTTATGGAGATTTTGGACATGGCTGCCCTCAATGCATATATAATTTGGATGGAGCACAATCCCAAATGAAAACAAAATGGTAAAAGTGGTAGGAAATGTTTTCTTCGTGAATTGTCGACTGATTTAGTTGAGCCGAACGTTATGGCATGGAAAAATGCCAGTATTAATTATCATCAATATTGTTCTCTGAATGTCATTTCTTGGCAGTGGTCTATTATGACGTGTCATCATCACTATGTAAAAGGAGCTCTTGAAATGTTTCCAACAAAAAACAATGAAGCAAATGCCACGATACTGGCAGAACGCAAGTCAAATACCAGTCGAAGGTGCAACTTTTGCCCAAGAGTTTGTGACAGAAAAACAAAATTTTCGTGTGTAACTTGTTCTAAATCAGTATGCGCAATACACAGAACAACAGAAACTATATCATATTGATGAAACTGCAAACCCAGCGACAATAAAGAACAATTATAAACAAATATTTTGTATTTTTTTTTATTATTTTTGTATATCTATTTAACCTCAGTTTTACTTTGTATTTTGAATAAAATTTTGTGCTATACGTCCTAAATGTCATTTATAATAGAAAGAAATTAATAACAAAGCCCAAATTGGTTATAGACTTTAAAAACCACTGGGGTATCCCGAATACCCCGTATGGGCTCTAATGAAAGTTGTAGAGCACGGGTATGGGAGGGTTAAAGACGTAAACAATAAAATCGTTACTGTTAAACGAATTCTCAAACATAACCTCGACAAAATGGATAATACGACGTACTAAACCAGCGTCGACCTGTATTACGTGCAGGTAAACATTTTCAATATTGCTATAAAATAATATTGTCTATTAGTTTGCAACTATATTTTAAAGAAATTATTCTAAGAAAATAGGAATGAATGTTAATGGGGTGGGATTTTTTAGAAATGATCAATATGAAATTTAATGTCTATTAAAATGATATATCTACTTAGTTTACAATAGGGTGCAATTTTTTTAGAAAAGATTATGCTTGTCATCATACTTCCTACAGAAAGAAAACCAGTAACAGTCGAAAATCGAAAAATTTGGAGTGTGAAGCCACAATTTCTATTGTTGTTAAATTAATAACGGAAGTGACGAAAAGAAGAAATGATCATATTAAGGTAAAATAAGATGTAAAAGTGTATGAAAAGTGTTTGAAAACAGTAGATAATATTCATTATGGATTTATTATGGAGGGTACTTTATATGCTTTTCAGAATAACTTACCTGCTGTGATTACAATTAATAACAAGCATAGATAGCGCTGATGCATTTGGTGCATTGCGTGCTTCACTTGATACGAGAATAGTTTTTGAATCTTATTTTCATAATGAATTAGGTATCACAGAAGCCATTAATTATCATGTTTCAAAATTCCAGCTTGAAATACTTGAAATTACGCAATATACAAATATCCGGGTACCAATGGAAGATCAAGGGTAGTTATGCACTACTCATTTGAATTGAAACCCTGTGGTTTCCCAATTCGACTTATTATTTTTATGCCATATAATTAATTACTGTATGATAATTTATTGTTGGGAAATAAATAAATTATTGTTATTATTAAATGGATGAAACAGATTTGGCTAAAAGATCAGTGAATCCAAATATCATACAGTAAGGTACTGGTATGACAGTTGGAGAAAATAGAACTTAAAACCACGTGATGGTGTTGGTGCCCTAGAGGTATATCTCTATAGGTTATATTAGATACTGTTCAGTTTGTACAATTTCGAACTGGAAGTAAGGTTGTAAAGTTATTCTAGTTACTTCTTGCGTTAGAGGTAAAGTGTTTTTTAAATAATTAAAGCGTTATGTAACGAATAAAGTCAGATGTGTACTATAATAATTACCTTTGATAACTGACTCTGACAGTACTGGCTCCACAAACATTCACCTGCGCGTCAAGGCCATCTCTTTATTATGACATAAATTATAACTGTCATAAATGCAAACTTTTGTTAAATCGACATTTATGGATTAATAACAGAAAACTTAAGGTCGTAGAAAAAATATTGTATGCAAACTCGTGCTAAGAATATTATGAAACTCGGCCTTCGGCTTCGTTTCATAATTTTCATGTCTCGTGCATAAACATCAACTTTTAGCACTTGTTGCATAAATAGCTATTATGTTAACAGTTAGTGTTGCAGGAGCTGTACCATTAGCTATAATAATAACCAAGACGCAAACTTTTATAGATTATGTATCAGGGTTTCAGCTTGTTAAAAGGTTATTAGCAATAATGGATTTGGTGCATAAGGCGAACCAAAGCTCTTCATGACTGACGATAGTGATACGCAAAGGGAAGCTCTACATCAAGTATCTCCGCATGCGAATTTGTTGCTTTGTTCTTTCTATATTGGACAAGCTGTTTGGAGGTGGCTTTGTGATAAAAATCATCTGATTGTTAAAGAAGATCGTCCAGTACTGTATCAATTTTTTTAAACATATTTTAATCGCTTCCTCAGATTTAAAAGCAGAATCTGCCTTTTACGGAGCTATTGCTAATGAAGTCGCAATTAAATACCCAAATTGGAAAATGTATATAACGAATTACTGGAATCGTCGAGAAAGTTGCTGTCTGTGTTACTGTGATGCCAGAACACATGGGAATCAAACAAATAATTTCTCTGAAATTAGCGTTCGATTATACAAAGATATTGTTCTCAGAAGATGTAAGCATACAATGTCGTTGCTCTTGTAGATTTCTCATCAACCGTTATGGAACAATACTATGTTAGACGCCTTAGAAGTTTTGCTAATGGTCGGTGTGATAAAAATCGACTTATGCTTAAAGCACAAATTTATAAAGCATCATACCTTTTGTTACGTGCGAAAAGCATATTGTACTAATGGTAGTAGTTTACGGTATAAGTAGTCGTGAATAAACGATCAAGTGGGAAAACGTGGTGAAAGCTTATAAAAATTAGTATCAGAGTTGCAAGGTTTGTTAAAAAAAGAAAAGGGGTAGAAATTGGATAACAGATTTTGTTTTCAAAAACGAGTGACAGCATTTAATTGTGCAAAAGGTTTTAGCGGAAAATAATGTGAAACTCGTAATTTCTCGTGGTTTCGGTTATAGTATTTTGATGCTGGCCGACCGCGCTTGAAGCGGATATTGGGAACGAGGTGTCACTTTCCGTCGGACGAAGAATCCGAAGTCAATTATGACGATATAGAAACCACGCAAAAAATTGCATAGTTTATTGCCTGTTAAGTACAGGGTATGTATAGATATTTTGCATCTATCTCAGTCTGTTTCGTAATTCAATATTATAGCAACAAGTATTAGGCAGAAACCATATGGGAAGATCGTCTTCTGAAATTCGTCACGCAGTTTTGGTGTCTACTTGCGGTAGGTGACAGCTGGCGATTGGGTCTGTCAGGCTGACAGTTGTAGGAGAGGACCAACCGGCGAAGTGGGGTTAGTGAATTTCTAGAGCTTCTTAAAGCTGGTCGTCGATAATACAAGTATAACAACAAAACAGATAAGTGAATTAACTATAATCTGATGATATTTCGCATATAACTGAAATAAGAACAATGTGTACCCATTAGAAATATTTGGTATAAGTTAATTTGGGGTACCCCATTCGAATATTAGTGCATTAATGATGTCCAACTTAATGAATACGAGTGTTAACAATAAAGTTAGCTAAAGGTATTGCTTTCTTTCATTTTCATTGAAACTTTGGGAAGGTTCAATAATCGTATTGTAGATATATAGTGAAGTTATAAGTTTCTTTACCTATATCAGTGTGCTTGAGTCAAAATTGTTGGCGCTCACCTTTAACATCTTAGTAATTAAAGAATTCGCGACGTCTTCACTGTAGCTAGAAACGGGCCTCAACTACACTCTTATAGCGAGCAATTTTTGAAGTTAAAATATAGAACGCCGACCTAAAAGTAAGTGAAAAGTTAACACTTTCAAAAGAAATGATTGCACAGCAAAACAAATATTGGTTTAAAGTACCAAGTGAAAAGACTGAGGAGCAGTATGATGTAGATTTACAACTCGGTTATTGCTCTTGTGAAAGTGGAAAATTGGATGCTGTGTGCAAACACCAAGCTGGTGTCTATTATTTTTTTCGG
>OW679197.1:62207301-62237483 GCA_940337035.1 Agriotes lineatus | reverse complement strand
TATACAGGGTGTTCCTTAATGATATGCGAATATTTAACGGTGTGAATCTACATGAAAAATTAATGATAGTTTACTTTATAAACTATGGTTCAAAAATGTTCCGTTATGCAAATACGAGGTGTTAAAGTTTTAGGATAAAAATGGAAATTAATAATAGTTTCAAAACCGCTTAAGATATTTCAGTGATATTTAGTACATAGCGACAGTTAATAAAGGTGCATATTTTTCAATACAAAAATAATTTTCAGCTTTAACAGTGGCGTGCGTAGGGGGCAGTGACTTCGATATTTTTGAAGAAAAAAATGTACGCCAATGGTTTTTTCTAAAATAAAATAGTATATTACATACCGAGGTGAAAAGTGTTTCATTCCTGTCGTGAGATTAAGTAGAGGTGAACTTTATCTCGAGACAGGAATGAAACTTTTCCCCGTGGGATGTATACTATTTTATTCGTCACCACTTTATTCTAAACACTAATTGAAAAAATTATTATCTTATATTATAAGAGCCGATGCCGCCGGCCGTCCAGACCGTAAACACAAGTGGCGCCGGCACACGCAGCATGAAGGGCCTGCATACTACTACCACACGCGCGCTTGCTATATCGGTTTCTATAAGCGCAGGTTTCTGTAAGCGCACATGCCGACCGCAAGCACGTGGCGCCGCCACACGCAGCCAGACGTAGGCTGCCTACGCGCGTTCTAGTATTATGATACAGGTTGTGACGCGCATGAATGGATCAACGACATTCCCAGTATCCCTACCTACTCAGAGGTCGGGAATGGATCGCGCATGAATGGATCAACGAGATTTCCATTGTCCCTGCCTACACAGCGGTCGGGAATGGATGCATTTCCAACCGGCAATCACTTTTCCGACCGGTTGCAAAGTTAAGTTGGGAATAGCTCATTTTCCAACTTTTTAAAAGCCAGTAATGATCTTATTACATATATGGTTGCGAATAAAATATTTTTCAATTCACCGTTTAATTTGAAACTCTCTTGAGTTGTTCCTGCGATGAGCCGTTTTTGAGTAAAAAATAAAAGCCGTTGTATTGTCCGAGAATCTAGTTGCCATGGAATATGTCACTTGCTTTTTACATCTGATATTTTCTAATAAGTCTTCGTCGTTCAAGTCTGTGCGCTGCGAATTATTTATTTTATTTTATTTTTACAATCTTGTTAGAAATGGTGAATTATTCAAATGCAGAAATGGCAGAAATGCATTACGTGTATGGCCTCGCCGGCGGTAATGGAGAGCAAGCCAGATAGTGAAACCTTTTCTAATATTCATCGTCGTTGTTTTGGCAATACTTCTCTTCTGTGTTTTACCGTAGATGAAGTTGAGCTACATGGCTGGGAATCATTATTTCCTTTTCACTCACAGTTTTCTTCAATTTTCTTTTATTTTTAAATACTCCTGTTCTTAGTTTTCATCTTTTGATGACGCATCTTCTTCTACATCACAATCCTCTACTTTATCGTTATGAAAAAATAAAAGTTTTGAACTAGAAATTCAATCGTGTTCGCCAAAATCCTTTTTTCACATGGATGATTAATTTACGAATATTAAATGTAACAGTAATAGGGATCGGCCGATACGGGTTTTTTGGCCGATACCGATATATCCGGCGATACCGATATAATCGGAACCGATATATTCTCATTGCTCTCTCCCACTACTTTTTGACAACATGCATGTACGTGTGCGCCGCCACTTGCTGGATTCGGGCGGGGTAATCCCCTAAATACGAACTCTAGCTTAGGTTTGCTTATAGAGGTGTCTTCTTGTCATTTCGTTTTAATAGCGCAATTTAACCCAACCATTTTTTTTCTTGACCTATTAGTATTGTTAACAATTTCTGATGATGCAAGACCTTGAAATGGCATCGCCTGATCGAATGTTTTTGCTGATGAACTGAGCTCTGTGGACTAGTGGTTACCACGTCTGCTTAGCATTCGGGAGGTTGTGGGTTCGATTCCCGTGGCCGTCTGCTTCGATTCAGGTTTTTAAGTGGTTTTCCCGAGTCAACAGAGTACCTTCTCTGAAGCGAATTTAGGGGCAGTACTTCTGCACCTTTCCTGGCCTCTCTTGCATTCTCCATCCATCCTGAAATTTCCGTTATTGGCTGAGGAGAGACGCAAGGTCCCTATAGCAGTCCGTCCCCAGTTGGGGGAATTGAAATGACCCTGAACCTTTACCTTTATATTTTTTGCATTCCACAAGCGAGGCGAAGCTCGAAGATATTTCGCTGCATAGTGCAACACACTTGATCGAGAGCCTAAAGTGAATAAATAATAAAAAATTTATTCATTAAATACGATGTTGCAATCACTGTTGTAATATTTAAAAAAGAATACCAATTGGCCCGCCTTCTCTGTTTCATTCTGTTTCGATGTTTTTTTTTAAACGAGCCACTAACCCTAGTAATTCAAGTTTACACACATTGCAAATTGCCCTGCATCCTGCTTTTCCCAGGACATTTTTCTTTACGAAGTACTGCCAAATCTTCTCGCCTTTTCGCCCCGACATTTCGATCTGCAGCAGTTGACTTTTACACCTTGAACCATTCAATAAAACTCAGCAGATGAAAATAGAAAATCTCAAATGCCACCGTCGACGAGTCATCGTCATCGGCGCTTATTATTTTGACAAGAAGTGCACATTATTGCATATACAGGGTGGAAAAAAAGTCTGGAATATAGCAAATATTTCAAAAACTACTGGAGATGAATTTTTCAAAATTGCCAGACTTATATAGGTAAAAACGGCGCATCTAGGAAGGACAAAACCGTTTCTGTAACTGTACAGGGTTAGTCAGAAAAAATACCAACTTTTGTATTTTAAATTGGACACCCTGTATATTACCGAGGAATCAAATAGTCCTTCAAAAGACAATTTCAACGATATAGGGTTTGTTGTTCAATTTGCTGATTTGGTATATATATATATAGCCTTCACACTGCGGGCTATGCTACTGAAGTAGAAAGAAAGTCTTCAGATCAGCCGATTGGCTTGCAGTTTTCGACTGGACTTATTCCCGCTACGAGCAGTACCCGATTTAGCTTTCTGTGTGCGCCTCCATGCTGGCAGAAGCTGCTGGAATCTAACATCGCCTCCACCTCGTGCTGGATCGGGTGTGAGCCTAACGATGTTTACTTGATCTATAAATTCATATCCCTTCGACTTTAGGGCTAACGGCTTTACCGTTGTATTAGCAAATTGTATTTTATGTGTTTAAACTAGCGCCAGCTTTCAGCTGAGTTTAATTCAGGTATAAATAACGTCGCTTCGCAAGCAACAAAACTAGCTTATTGGATGATTACACCACTTACGTTTGTTCCCATAATTACCGCCACATCAAGTTTGCTAACTGGGCTAACCAGCATGTCATAAGGTTACCGATAAAACATACAGATACCTGAATGTGTGAGTATTCGCGAAGTGCAATTAAATCGTTAAGGGTGGAACGTAGTAACGTAATAACGTTTGTAGAAACTTTTGCCCATTCCGCATTGTGCGCAGGTCTGATTTATTGGGGTAGCGAGAAGGGGCACCTCGAAGGCTGTTGAGCGAGGTTGCTAGCATTTTTAAGTTAGTCTGTATATTTTAGCTGTACTGTTCAGTTTATATATTTTCGCCAATATACGTTTATTTAATTCAACCGTGTTATTATTTGATATTTTGGTGCCGAAACCCGGGAACGGAGCGGAACGGAAAGTGAAAATAAAACTGAACACTAACGCGAACATTCTGAAGTTAAAGTAGAACGGGAACGCGAATATTCAAATCGTGCGGTTAAAATACGGGCTCAGCGATGGAAGTGAAACGAACGGTGTGCAGGTCGCAGTTAACGAAAACAATCAACTACGTAAACGGTTTGCTAGCAGAGGAATACGATGCTGAAGACATTTATACGGCGCTGGCAAAGCTAAAACTTGCGACTGACAATCTTAAGGAAATCGACCGGCAATTAGAATCTTCCCATACCGAAATACTGGAAGAAGAATTCAAGAAGCAGATGGAGTATGAAGAGGTCGCGGTAACCACGATGTCTAAGCTTGAGTTTAGATTAAAAATGTTAGATAGAGCACACACAGAAGCCATGCAAGCTGGGGCAAATGCGCGACATGCAACAAACGAAACGCGGGAAGAAGCACGACCTCATCCCGTAGTCAAGCTGCAACGATTGGAATTGGTGAAATTCGACGGCAGTCCAAAGGGTTGGATTCCTTTTTGGGAGCAATTCAAATCTAACGTTCACGAAAACTATCAGTTGAATAATGGAGATAGATTCAACTACTTAAGGATGTCTGTGACAGGCAAGGCAGCAGAGACAATAGAGGGATTTCCACCGTCGGGAGCTTTTTACGAGGAAGCCCTGAGTATCCTAAAGGAGCAGTTCGGAAACGCTGAACGGCTGATCGAGCAGTATTTCGACAGTATAATAAAAATTGAACCAGTGAAATCCAGAAACGACGTAGTTACATTACGCAAAAATTATAATTTGATCACGTCAGCTATGCGTGCTTTAACGATCCTGGAGGTTTCGAAGTCACAATATAACATCATCATAAAATCGAGCCTGATGAAATCGTTACCCACGGAATTGCGTCTAGGATTTTATAGACAAACAAAGGGCAAAGTTTTGGATCACCAAGAAAGTGGTTCTAATGCGTCAGGTGCCGCCTCGACAGAAGAAGACGCCGATCGGCAAGTGAGTGATTTATTGAGGTTTGTCAAGAATGAAATGGAAGCTTTAGAGCAGGCGTTGAAGCCGGATGGAGATCTTAGAGGAAAGGTGCCGGAAGCTTCCAAGAAACAGAGTTACAAGGGAACTGCGTCAAGTTTACTGGCGACCCAAAATAAAGCTATAAATAACTGTTTCTTTTGCAAAGGCGATCATCCGACCGAGGGGTGCGATGCAGATGTTTCCTTGGAACGGAAGAAAGAAATGCTGAGGGCCAGTGGACGCTGCTATCGATGTACAAAAGGATCCCATAGTTCAAAGTTTTGCCGAAACAGATACTTGAGTTGTAGGAAATGCAAATGAAGACACGCTACCACATTGTGCGACCCAGCATGGGTTAATCTGGGCAAAAGTGGACCAACAATAAATATTCCGGAAACAAGTGCCGGCAGTGCGCCGACCTCATCTGTGTCAAGTTTGATGACAAACATAAAGAAAAACGTGTTACTACAAACTGCCTGTGTTTACGCGAGTAACGGAAGTGCTTCGATAAAACTAATCCGCTTAGTGCTTGACGGCGGCAGCCAGCTTACGTTTATAAAAGAAAACGTCTCCAGAATTTTAGGGTTACCAGTAGTAGGGCAACATCGCGTTAGTATCACCGCTTTCGGGAACAATGGGCCGGTACCATCGAATCTTTATAATCGCGTGTTAATAACTTTGAAGGGACAATATACGGATGAAAAATTAACAATTGAGGCCGTGGAAGTGCCGGAAATTTGTATGGACAATTTAAACATTCCAAGTGAAAGTGTTGCAGAGTATAAACATTTACAGTTAGCGGATTACGTTCCTAAAGACACTGATCGGTCGTTAATGTTTGAAGGGATTAACTTATTGATAGGCGCAGATAACTACTGGTCTGTGGTAACTATTGGACAAAATCTTCGCCTAAGTGATCATCTAGTAGCCGTTAATACCAAATTTGGATATACGTTACACGGACCGACCCCAGTAGATGCCACAACCGTTGCCGTTAATTTACAAACCGTGCTACACGCAACAGTTTCAACCACGGAGCCATCAGTTGAAAGACTATGGGACTTGGAAACCATAAGGATAACAAATGAAGAAGACAATCAAGGAGATCCCTCCAAATGGAAGCCGTACGTTGCTAATCGCACAAGGGAGATCCAATCTCTGTTCAACAACATACAAGGCTGGTACGATTGTCCATGCCGGGAGAATCCTGCGGACTTACTTACTCGCGGAATTACTGCCAACGCTCTACTGGATTCCGAAGAATGGCAGCAGGGTCCGTCGTGGCTACGAGAGAACGAGGATAGATGGCCAGTTGATATTATGGACGACGTAAATCCACAAATTGCATCAGTAACTAAAGGGTGTTGTTTAACAAATCAAGCAGATGGTAGAAATGCGGACAATTTTTTAGAATTGGCGAGATATAGTGACTTTGATCGGGTAGTGCGAATAGCGGCGTATGTATTGCGATTTACGGGAAATTGCAAAAGCAAAACCAATAAAAAAATTTTGGAAATTTGAGGCTAGACGAAATCGAAAGTGCAGAAAGGTGTGTACTTAGGCAGTCACAGCAAGAGGTTTACCTTTCAGAGGTCAACAATCTGAAGACAATTGGTGCGGTCGAGCGCGATTCCAGTATTTCGACTTTAAAACCCTTTTTGGACAAGGACGGACTGTTACGCCTGGGGGGTCGCCTTCAGAATTTAGAAGCAAACTTCGATCTTAAACATCCCATAATTTTGCCGAAAAGTGCACATTTGCGTAAGTTATTGATTACCAAAATTCATAGAATTGTTCACCACAGTGGTGTAAATGCCACTCTTTGTGAACTTCGCAAACGGTTTTGGATAATTTGAGGTAGACAATTAATAAAATCGGTGTTATCGAAATGTGTCGTTTGTAAGAGGTTACACGGAAAATCAGCATCGGCGCCGTTTGCACCATTGCCCAAGGACCGAATAGAGCAAGCGAAACCATTCCAAATAACGGACATTGACTCCGCAGGGCCGTTGTACTTCGAGGAAACGGGCCTTACACAAAAGTGTTAAATTTTTCTGTTTACCTGTGCGGTAATAAGAGCTGTGCATCTGGAGCTCGTTTTAAACATGGATGTCGCAGCCAGTATTTGTGCTATGAAACGTTTTTTTGCACGTAGAGGTATACCAAGGATTATTTACTCAGATAACGCGAAAACATTTAAAAGGCTGTCCTCAGAATTTAAAGAATTGAGTAATATAATAGACAGTCAAGAAATATCCGAATTTATAAACCAGCGTCGGATCAGTTGGAAGTTCATAGCCGAGAGAGCTGCTTGGCATGGTGGTTTCTATGAACGGCTTGTTAAAAGCGTGAAGGATGCCTTAAAAGCTACTATAGGACGATCTCTGTTAAACAGAGATGAATTATTCACTCTTATTACAGAAATTGAAGCTACAATTAACGGACGACCACTGACGTACATCGGCAGTGAACATACGGATCCACTACCATTGACACCGGCACATTTCTTGTTAGGCCCCGGCCTAACTACCATACCATCCATAAACGGGAACGTCAAAGAAGATGCGCTAAGAAAGCAGTGGAAACAAAGAACTAGGGCACTGGACTACTTTTGGAAAAGATGGCGAGAGGACTATTTGCAGTTACTAAGAGGAGCCCATCACAACGTTAATGTGCGCGAGTGCCCAGTGAAAGAGGGCGATGTTGTGCTAGTGCATGGGGTTGACAAACGTCGACTTTTGTGGAAATTAGGCATAGTGGCAGAAACTATTTTAGGACGCGACGGGAAGGTGCGTGCGTGCTACGTAAAGTGTGCGAATGGAACAATTTTAAGGCGCCCAATACAGCTTCTATATCCTTTAGAATTAAGTAGCACATAATTTCGCGGCCGGAGGATGTAGAAACTTTTGCCCATTCCGCATTGTGCGCAGGGCTGATTTATTGGGGTAGCGAGAAGGGGCACCTCGAAGGCTGTTGAGCGAGGTTGCTAGCATTTTTAAGTTAGTCTGTATATTTTAGCTGTACTGTTCAGTTTATATATTTTCGCCAATATACGTTTATTTAATTCAACCGTGTTATTATTTGACAACGTTCATTCAGTATACGGGATGCTTCAAAATTATCTGCTTTGGCTAATTTACAGTTTAAATAAAATAGCTTTTATATAACTCAGCAAGGGCTGCGTTTTCCTATGCACTGTCTCAGGTTTGATCTATTAAGATTCTGATATATAAATGTGTGATATGATATTTATTATGTGATAGTATTGTTATTGTTTTTTAATGCCGGTAATTACTAGGGATGTCGTACCCGGTCTAAAATCAAACCCGGGTACCCGAAAACAGTACCTGGGTACCCTCGGGTACCCGATATATATAACAAAAATGTTAGCGTACATCGGAACATCTGAGGTAGCTAGAATTTCTTTCTTTACGCCAGGAGTTTTAAACTGAACTAAATTGAAATATGCAGTACCTACTCGCCAATTCAAACTGCAAGTCGTCTATTATTTGTAAATATTTTCACACTTCCAAGTGCTATCAAAATCAAGTACATACGTGACTTCATTCGAAATTCGTAACAGCATCAAAATCACACAGATGATGTTTATGTTACTTCATCCCAAACTGACGCGATTTAATGGTACATACTATTGACAGGTTGAATATTTCCGTGAAGCGGATTTATTATATCAAACCAGAAACATTATTTGGTATGGGATGGGGTGATTCTAGTAATTACTGCATGGTTATGTTTTTCTAGAGCGTATTCCTATTGTTTTTAAGATTTTATCATCTTCTCCGAAAAAGACTGACTTTCTAGAAATTACATAATTTACTAGTCAGGTACCCGGGTCCTGAAAATATACCCGGGTTGACTATTACCCGGGTCTACCCGGGTACCCGCCGACATCCCTAGTAATTACAAATCGATTTTATTCCCCCTATTATTGATCTATTTGAAACATTATACGATTTTTCGAACTGTGGGTTTTCATTGTTTATATTGTATGGTGACCTTGAGCAATTTAATGGTTCGTTTGGCCAAATAAACAAGGGAACATGGGCCTGAACCATTTGGCGCCCCTATAATTTCGATATTTTAGTTTTGAAGGTAAGTTACCTACGCCCTTCCACTGAGTTAGTACAAGTGCATGTTCCAATATCGACAATTAATAATGTAACAAAGGAAAAAATTGTATACAAAAGTGCAAATGGTTTTCATGTACAGGGTGTTTCCTCAAATTTTGACAGCTTCTAGCGACTTTGTTATTCCAGATAGAAAAAAATTGTTCAGATAAAAATTGTAGGGTATCATCCAAACCGTCCGAATTTGCTACTTAAAGAAACAATTGAGCATCACGGGTAAACTTTTTCACTTATTGTAGACTTTTTTAATGGAACACCCTATATATTGTGTGTTGATTGGATAGCGCTTAAAATTCTCTTTTCAAAAATATATAAGTTGCCTATAATTACTTCATCTCGTGTTATTGTTTCTGAAAGAGCTTCAAGAGTACATGGTTTGTTGATGTACACTCGTGATTTCAAGTAGCGCCATAAAAAGTAGTCACAAGTTGACAGGTCTGGTGACCTAGGAGGCCACTTCACATCACGCAGCGAAATCAGACGTCCTGGGAAATTTTCTCTTAAAAAAAGCCGTTGCAGCTCTGGATGTATGGCAAGTTGCCCCATCTTGTTGAAACCATACAGTATTGATGTTAAAGCATTGCCTTCTCAATTGCGGCAGAAAAAATCACGCAACATCGCTAGGTAGCTATCTGTGTTGACAGTGACTTTGCGTCCGTTTTCACGGAAAAAGTAAGGGCCAATAATGACATTGCGACTAATTCCACACCAAACAGTTACTCTCTCACTGTGCAGAGGTTGTTGATGAAGTTCCTGAGGGTTTTCGGAGGCCCAGTAGCGAAAGTTCTGTTTGTTCACCATCCCCGACAAATGAAAGTGGGCTTCGTTACTCATAATCAAAACAATATCATCAGTCATCATTTCCAACATCGTTTGTGCAAACCTGAGTCGTCTCTCGTAGTCGTTTTGCATGTGTAAAATTTGGCGAACTGACCTGTCTGACATGCGAAGAGCCCGAGCGTGACGCACGGCCGAACGACGAGGGCTTGCCGTACTCTTTCGATGTTTTGAGGAATTCTTACGGTGCGATCGCCTCCCCGTGCAGTCCCTGATCTCAAAGAACCGGTTTGTTGAAAGGTATTCACCCACTTCATTATGGTACGAACTTGGGAACACGACCATGATAACCAACATTAAAGTGATTTCGGAACCTTCGCCGCGTTTGAATCACGGAACAGCCCGTTTCAATGAAGGTGTTGTAAACAAACACGCGATGAGCTATAGACCAAGGCTCCATGGTAACTAAAACGGCATCTGCCAACGAGTAGATACTACCTATTTCGAAAACATTAGGTTCACCCCACCTTGCTTGACACGCCCCTCAAAAATGCCATACCTCCCTGCCGGACCCTGTATTTACCGGGTGATCATAAATGGTTGTGATTTGATTTCTTAGGTTGGCACTGTTAATGTGGGGTTAGCAAGTTAGATTTTGCGTCAGTCTGTGTCAAAACTGACGCAAAACCTAACTTGCTAACCTCTAATTTGGCATAGGGTAACCAACATTAACAGTGCCAAACTAAGAAATCAAATCACAACCATTAACCATTTATGATCACCCGGTATATAAGTTATTATGCTATGTATATGTAAATAAAGATACTTTTGCTTTAAATTTTGGCAACCACCAATGTAACACCCATAAATAACAAAGATGATATTAGAGCCCCTGATTTCAATCATTTTTACTACAAAAAATCTATGTATTACGCCGGTCCAATATACTTAAATTTTCCGTCGGCTGAATTACGACAAAAAAGAAACTGTAACTATATTTAAGAGAAAACTAAGAGACTTCTTACTTCAAATTGCTTGTTATTCTATTAACAAGTTTATTGACCACTTGAAACGGGTCAATTTGTGCCACCTGTCTTTACATCTTTTCATTATATGTTAATTAGCAATAAAGCCTAACAGTAGGTGTTCTTGTGTTTATTCATTTAGTTTAGCACTATAGAGTAATAATTGATGTATACACAGTCAATAACTATAGATGCAACGCGCCGTAATTTCTTAAAGAAAGCATCGACAGTGCAGTTTAGTTCGGGGAATAACCGGTCGGTATGTGAATCAACGCCAGAGGTCTGCAAAAGGATTCATTCATGCCAAAGTCGGTGAACGCAACGAAACTAAAAAGCTTGCAAACAGCGCGGGCCAAGTGAAGTGGCACGTGCTACCCACACGGTTTAACTAGAGACCTCCGACAGGGACCAACCAGGAAGTTTAGCAGCTCCTTAAAGACGCTAACGACTGCCGAATCGACAGGCTCAAAGGCCGTTTCTACAGCAGCCTTGCAGCGTTTCCTGGGCTACGGGAGGAACAATAAAGGGAACCAGGTTAGTCCTATGTGAGAATTGCGCAATTGTCAGCAAATGTGTCACTGACTGATAAAGCCTGTGCCTGTGCATTTGGAGGCGATGAATCACAACGCGTCCCCATAAAACAAGAGTAGAGAACTGCAGGTACGAGCCATTTTGAGTGCATGAAATTAACTTTGCGGCGCTATTCAACGATCGTCATTTAATAAGTTACTGTCTTATGCGTAGTGTATAACTACTTTGTGTATTTGGTTTTCTGTACCTGTGTTTTTGGTGTGTTCCTGTTTATTTACAGATTATATGTATTCATTGTAAATTGTTGGGATTTTTATTGTCATTCATGTTTGTATTGGTGAGTACAACATTTCAGGTGTCCACGAGAGTGGTCTTACACAATATTAGCTTTGCCATAGCTGCTCTGACGATGTAAAAGAGTCTCATAGCACCCAGGGCATTTTAAAGTAATAATTCAGTAGGTGTAGGGCTCGGAGCAAGAGGCCGCGTTACACACTGTGTTAAACGTGAACCAACCTGATCCTTTAGTGCATATTTTTATTTTGTGTATGCTTAATTAGCTTCATTTATATTCATTTTAGACTTGTCTGAACTGTTTTTATACAGCAAGCGCTCGATAACGTAAATACCGGATAATGAAAACATCACGCTAACGTAAACACAAAATTCATACTATACGATCAAACAGAACGCCCGATAACGTAACCAACCTGTACAGTTCGATAACGTAAACAGTTCTTTAGTCTGCGATTTATGTAGGGGATTCCCCTCTGCAACACAACTGAGTCGTTCGGATGGGTGTTTATGATGCGTTTGCATATCATTTTAGTCATTGTTGAACATAGGCGCTAATTTATGCAGAATAAAATAGCAGCTTTTGTTTTTTGTGTTATTAAACAGTTCTTTTAATAATGTCTTTACTAATAAAATCACACTCGCTAATGTAAACATTTCGACAATGTGAACACACTTGGTTTGAATTACTTATATATAAATACTTATTTGTATGTAGAAATTACAATATGGACTAATACAATTATTATTCTTATATTCAAGAAAATTTAAATGGTTGCAGGAGTACAGTGGTGAGAAACAGCCAAGACAGACCCGACTGCAGGACACCAACGGCTGACATAAGAAGCTACGTTACCCAAAGTCGCTTGATTTTTTTCACAAAAGGATTTCTAAACAACAACAACTGTTATATTTCTACTTATTTTTGATCTTTCACATCATATTTGATTCCATACAAATGAAACTTTTAGTGAGTGAACACAGTTGCATGCCATGTGACTGTGACTTTCACTTAACGAAAATAGTAGAAGAGTCATCCAATTTATAGTCCATTTACTTGACATCTGCACTGTCAAACTGACATTCTGTTGGCACCACTGCTATTTTGCACATTTTAACAATTAAATTACTGTACAGTCTAATAAAAAGCACATTATTTTTGAGGTATAGTCAAGAAATTTTTTTTAAATTTGACACTGACAGTGCAGATGTCAAGTAAATGGACCCTTTAGGGCCGGTTGCAGAAAGCAAAGTTAAGTCTGGTGTTAGCTAACATCGCGTCAAAGTGAACAAAATCGCATCAAATTTTGTTTACTAATGTATTAGTTACCATAAACATTTGAGATTTGATTCGTTTTTGTTCACTTTGACGGCGCGTTAGGTAACACCAGACTAATTAACATTGCTTTCTGCAACCGGCCATTAGGGTGGTGCATATGATACGTCACAGACTGTCAATGTCAAAATCCAATTAAAAACTATCCTTTATATCATGGTGAATACTTTTAAGTCAAGCTATGGATAACTAGAAACAATTAAGTTACTAATGTCAAAGCTATAAATTATAGGTTACTAGCAACCCAGTGAGACAAATGTCTCATTTAAAAAAACAAAAAAAGACCGTTTTGCAAATAGAACGCGTATTCACCACACGTACGTATATGACGTCATTGATGGTAGCAAACTACCAGTCGCATTCGCCTTGATAAAATTTGCCTAGAATCTAACCTAAAAAGTTAGGATTAGGATAATTAAGATAATAATTAGTGTTAGAGACTGAAATTCGGTTCCTGACCTGACATGACCATTCCAAACATATAACTTTAATAACTTTTTTCTCTATCTCTTACGGTTTGGCCGCTGAAACAGCGTCCCAGACAGACACGTCTATTAGATAAAGGATATTTTGAACTGACTTAAGCAAAAATAAATAAAAGTTGCCAGGTAACAAAAACGCAAATTTTAAAAATTACGCTTTTGCATATAATAACAAAAAAACCAATAGAAATTCAGTGCTACCATGAAACGTCTTTTTTGGCAATCCGGGACTATAGTGAATCGAGTTTATAAAAGAAACAGTCACTGAATCGATTACCATGACAAAATTTAGTAATAGCAAACCCATCCAATTGTAAATATTACACGAAAATCCAGAAAATTCAACTGAAAAATGCAAGCAGTCATCTAGAATAATGCATCTTTTATCAATACACCAGTATTATTTGCAAAATGAAAATCATTTTCAGCATAAAAGATCTATGGCAGTCAGCACGAATCATTAGCTTTTTGAAGCTGCTTTTTTACAATTAACTGAGATGTTTTAGTTCTTGAATTTATGATCCACCATATAAACAAGATCAAGTACAGGCTTAATGTAAGTTCAATAGTCGCTTTAAATGAGTTTTGCAAACAGATAAAAGCTTGAAAATTATGTTCTGACTCACCTCTTTTTAATATCATCTGGAGAAGTATATTCCGAATAGATGTGCCTCTTATTGACTTTACTAAATCTCACGCTTTTACTTTTAGGTGTATTGGTAGCCTTCACTGGTTCCTCCACTACGTTCAGCATGATGTCACATTCTGAAATATCGACAGATGAATTTATAAAGGTAACATTTTCACTTTGAGCTTCTTGTACGGTGTTTGAGGAAGTGGCATCGGTGTTACAATCGTTCAGTTCAAGTGCGGGATTATCCAAGCCTTTCGACATCTTCTTGCCTTTCCGCTTGACTTCATACTCTTGCGAAGGTGTACCACATTCTACATCGTTATTTAAATCAAAAGTGGGATTATCGATAGCCAATGAATCGTTCTTTAGTTTCTTTTTCTTTTTTGGCTTTTCTTCATATGGATTATCTTCAATTGTGATTTCCGAGTCGTTTATTGTATCGTTTATAGCAAAACTTGGATTTTCAATGCCACCTTGATCAATTTTCAATTTTTTCTTTTTCTTCTTCTTCGATATACTGTTATTGTCGGTAGCACTAACTTCAACTTCATCAGTGTTCGTGCCATAACTGAACGATTCAAAAGTGGAATTTGTTATATCAGCATCTGATGGAATTTCGTCATTCTTAGACTTCCTTTTGATTTTCTTCGATTTGTTATTTTCAATGCCATCACTTTCTGCACTATAATTTAGTGCTTCAAATGCAGGATTTGCTATGCCAACATCAGCTGTAAATTCATAGTTGTGCATTTTTTGCTTTTGCTTCTTAAGTTTCCCGGGCAATTCTTTTTCGTGTTCTAAGTTTTCTTTAGATTTATCACACATATCATTGCTGATATTCTCACAAAAGTTTCCCTTTTTGCTTTTCTTCTTCTTCATCTTGAGCATATCCTCATTTAATGTTGCTTCGAATTCATCGTTTTCAGTAATTGTGTCCAAAATATGTTTTCTAACGACTACATTGCTGCGTAGAGGCTCAAACGCGGGATTAATTACGCCTAAATCTTGTTTTCCAACAATTTCACCATTTTTTGCAGGGACTTCATCGACGTTAACTTCACACTTCCACCCATTTGTCTCAGTTTTTGCTTTTTTTCTAAACGTTTCTTCACACTGCTCTTCAGAATATTTCCTCTTCTTCTTTTTCGGTGTTGTATTAACAATTTCGTCGGAAAGATATGAAACAAATGAAGTTTTAGCTTCCTTCTTTGATTTTTTGCTTTTTTTCCCGTTTGTAACACTTGCTGCTTCGTCGGCTTCAACAGAACCAGAATCACTATTATCCGCATTACCATTATTTGTTGCACCATTACTAAAACCCAAACCAAATTTCTGGAAATTGGGCATTTTATTTTTAAAATAATCAGCCATGGATCCACGTTCAATCAAATTATCATCGTTAGCGCAGTCATCGTTCTCTTCTTCCATTTCAACTTTCGGCTCTGCAGTCAGCTTCTTTTTACCAAATATGTTGGCCAAGTCCTTCTCGGAATACTGGCTGAGGTCTTTTCCACGTGTGAATTTCTTATAGTGCACTCTGGCACGAGATTTCTCGGATTTTTTCTCGAGCGACTTCAACTCACGTGGCTGCTTTATATCAGAATCGGTAGAATTGCTTAGTTCCTTCAGAAGTATGTTGAAGTTGTCCTGCTGCACTGAAGATTCAGCGGAATCCTTATAACCCATGCCTAGCAACAAAGTAATTAATATTTGTGTATCGATGTGAACTGCAAATACCTACCAATCGTATCACTTTTGTAGGACAGTCTTATAACGCCAGTTTGGCCGTCTTCGTTGCGCCCTAGCCCTTTGCCCTCTTTCCAGCCCATGCGGGCCAGCATTTTTTGGCCAAATGAGTTGGTGTCTGCAAATCACAATCACTTTCAAAATTCTTCTCTGATTCTGCTACGACTTTGTAATGTTTTGGAAGAAATACAAAATAAGCAGTTAAAAATATGTTGCCTATTGTAGATAATTTAGGTTATGTTAACCGTCAAATTAGGCCCGTAAGTTCTCATTATGAACATTCAATTGAATATTTACATATTCAACGGATAAATACTTATTTCCAAGTAGTAATTGTAAGGATTTCTAATAAAAACCTTGCCTACCTTTGCTCCATAAATTTCCCTGTGGATTT
Source organism: Agriotes lineatus (assembly GCA_940337035.1). Taxonomy (NCBI): domain Eukaryota; kingdom Metazoa; phylum Arthropoda; class Insecta; order Coleoptera; family Elateridae; genus Agriotes; species Agriotes lineatus. Next base: position 62,221,384 of record OW679197.1, on the reverse strand, counting down.
AAGAAAAACTTCTGCTTGCGTTTTCGTTCAGCTAATAACGACATTTTGTAAGTTTAGGGTCACTGTAACTTTTGTGCAAGTGTCGAGGGTTGTTGTAATTGATTTACAACCACATTTACAATATTTTAACGACTACTCGCACGTGTTGCTACATTTTCAATTTCACATTTATAAAGAAAGGCAAGTTTCTAAATTACCAACTTTTTAGAGTCCTTTGTTCTAATAACCAACGGTAGATGGCCTGGCTCTCTTCATAGCCGACTAAAAAATTACATGCTCCTAAATAACTGTTCACTTAGCTTTAGTCGTTAAAAGTTACTATATCACAGTTATTTTTATGTTTATATTATGTAATATTACAAAGAATAATTTGAATTGTAATTATTAACTATTAAGCTTAAATCACATGAAGAAAAATTGTAGCGCAAACGAAAATTACATTACTTATGTGAAATGCACATGCATGTGATATGTATGCACTATACGTACATATATACAGAGTGATTTTTTAAAAACTCAATTGCTGCAAGCCCTAGATAGCCTGAATCAGTTGGAAATACTGAAATGTATTTTTTATTTTATTTTATGTCATACTCAGCCAACAGCCGTTAGGCCAATTATAGGCGTCGCTGTACATTGTTGGTGACACTGTAAGTCTATGTCAAATTCGAGGTTAGGTTTTGCGTCAGTCTGTGTCAAAACCATCGACATATAGAAATGGACCGCTAATGGACGACTGCGCAACTCTTTGCGTTAGAAAGAGAAAGAGAACAGTTTAAGAACTATCTTTCCTTTTCCTGCCGGCCTCCTATTGGCCGACAGAAAATGACGTCACAGCACAGTGCCGTCGCGCCAATTTACTTCGCGTAAGCAGCCTCGAACGCACGTGTCAATATTTACAAACATTATTCTGTTTGTAAATAGTTATATTTTCATAAAAACAGTGGTCACTTTTATTGTACTATGGTTACACAGTGTTTTGTGTGTAAGAAGCAATGCAAAGCTGGGGAGGAAACTATTTATCATAGGTAAACAATATTTCTCTACTCAACCTCTGTTACCTAACCTCTATAGATAATTTTAAAGTTGATTTTTGCTAATTAAAATGTATTTCCAGCCTTCCGGCAAAACCAGATATGAGAACAAAATGGTTAAGTGTGCTTGGAGTAACAAATAACTCATCACAGTTTAAGGTTTGCTCCAATCACTTCAAGTCCAAAGACTATACTCGTGCTGTCGTCTCCGGAAATCTTCGACTACTCAGAGATGCTGTGCCATCATGCAATTTGAACAGCAATAGTAAATTTGCTGGCAATGAACCCAGCAAAATTGATGAAAGACTTGTAAGTAAATGAACACATGCACTGAGAAAAAAAGTATCGATTAAAATATTGATTAAACTGAACTGCAGATAATTAAAAGAAAATGTAGTTCACTAAGCTACATATTTTTAACTACGCATGTACCTAGTTGGCGATACTGTGATTTTTTTTTCTCAGTGTGCAATTTCGTGTAATTTTTGGTCGAATGAAGTACGTGTCTTAATACAGAACAATTTACAGGCTCCTGAAGATGTAGAAAACTTTGAAAGCTTGCAACCCCATGTAGAAAATCAAAGCTTGCAACCCCTCATGGATTCTTCAATGAAAAGGTTTGTTTTTCAAGCTTAAATGTAATAATAAGTGTAACAGAAATATACTAATCAGCAACGTTTTTGATTTTTCCCAGGAAATGTCCATTCCCAGTTAACGATGCAAGGGATGAATGTGGTGACAACTTTACTCAGTATAAACGAGTAAAAGATGTTCAGTGGCAGAGTGTCATGAATGATTCAACAAAGTCAACTATATGTTGGGAAGTTGCAATGGACACCATCACAGAACAAGCTGAGGAAATCAAGAAGTTACGTGGTACAATTAAATCCTTGGAGTCCAAGATGAGAAATATCGAAGGCCTGGTGGAAAATTTAACTAAAAAAGATCTAATCGCCAAATCTGCTGCGAATAGCATAAAAGTACGTATAAAATATTCACAAACAAGTACATGCTCTCAAAGGAAAATGTCAACAATTACATTTCTAATTTTTCTTCCAGGCGTCAATGACTCCTTTGGCAACCATACTGCTACAAAGAATGCTGGATGGCAACAAAAGGTTCCAAGAATGTCCAAAAGAGGTTCAACAATTTTCTAGTACGTTAAATTTTTTGTCCCCGAAAGCGTACGAATTCGTAAGGTCCAGCTTTATCGAGTGTCTACCCAATGTCAGTACCATTCGTGGTTGGTTTCAAAAAATCGATGGCTCTCCTGGAATTTCGGCTCTGGCAATAAATACCCTTAAGAAAAAGGCGCAGGAAGAAGAGAAAAAAGGCAAAAAAGTATTTTGCGGACTTCAGATGGATGACATGGCAATCAAGCAGGGACTGCACGTAGAAGGAGGAAACGTTTTTGGGTATGTTGACATGGGCGAGATAGAGGCATCAGAGGACAGCACGGGACAACTCGAAGAAGCTAAAAATGCTGCGGTCGTCATGTGTACTTGCGTCAATGGAAACTGGAAGATACCAGTGGCATATTATTTAATTGCTGGTTTAAATGGCCAACAACGAGCAGATATTGTTACTAAAGTTTTGGATGCTCTGAAGGATACAGGCATTGAAATTGTATCCTTCACGTTTGATGGCGCTGCGAGTAATTTTGCCATGGCAAGGGCCCTCGGAGAGAACATGTCATTATTAGCTCATGTAAATAATTTCTTTTTTAATCCAGAAACGGAGAAACCTATTTTTATCGTGCCGGATGCTTGTCATATGATAAAACTGGTTCGTAACTGTCTAGGGACATGCAAATCTCTCTTTACAGAAGATAATCGCGAGATTAATTGGCATTACTTTGTTCGCTTAGTCGAGTACCAAGAATTAGTTGGTTTGCATGCTGCCAATCGGTTGCGACGAAGACATTTGAATTGGGAGAATGAGAAAATGAAAGTGGCACTTGCCGTTCAATTATTGAGCAAAAGTGTTGCAGATTCTTTTCAATTTCTTCGCGAAAGAATGGGTTTAAAAGAATTTTGCAACTCTGAAGCAACTGAAGAATTTTGTAAAAATTTTAATGAAATTTTTGATATTTTGAATTCTCGAAATAAATTTTGTAAAAACCCCCCATAACAAAAGAAAATATTGATCACATAAAACAAAGAGTGATCGTTTTGCAAAACTACATTCGCTCTATTAAAATAGATGTTAATACCCCAGTCATTTTTTCGAGATTAAAAACTGGTTTCTTCGGGTTTTTTATTGCACTCCAAAGTGTCGTTGACATATTCCATAATTATTTTGATCCTAGAGCGGGACTGGAATATCTTTTAACTTACAAATTGTCGCAAGATCATTTAGAACTGTTTTTTTCTTCGGTTAGAAGCAGAGGGGGTAATAACAACAATCCTACTGCTGCAAAATTATTATCATCAATGAAACGCTTGCTCGTTCATGCCCAAGTTGGTGGGTCTAAATATGCCAATTGCCTCGCACAAGACGAAACTCATTTTTACATGCAAATTCAGATAAAGTTGACAAAACAGACGTTTCTGTACTATCAGAAAAAAAGACAACAGACGAACTAGACGAAGACACTCTATTTGCTGGGGCTTTTGAAAATATAGACGAGTGTTACATTGATGATGTACTCGGGTATATTGCTGGGTTCATAGTGAAAACTTTAATGCAAAAATTATCTTGCGGCATTTGCATTGATTTAATACAGTCAACTGAATGTTTTTCTCAGTTACAAGACATTAACAATCGAGGTGGTTTATCTACTGCTTCCAAAGATGTTATAACTTTATGCAAACTGGCAGAAATGAATTTTAAAACGTTTTATCACGAATTTCAATTAAAATATAAAGGTTCAACAGTAGATGCTCTTGTAGCAAGGACACTTCGGAATGTGTCAACGACACTATTGGCTAATGAAAACCATGCACTGGTACAATCAGTTTTAAATGACCACCGGTTTATGTTAATGAAAATGATTAGTAAACAATATTTTATATCGCGAATTCGTCATTATTGCGTTTGCCAAAGAGAAAGTACAACAAGAATTAGGCATAAATTAACAAAAACCATACTTTTTTGTCACCAGTAAACGCAAATTGTATATACTGTAATAAATGTGATATATTTGTAATGAGTGTATATATTTGTAGTATTTGTAATAAAAGCAATATTTTAAACTATTCTATGTATAAATGTTATTCTTTTACACTCTGTTTTAAGAAATCTTTATTAATGTAGTAAATACATTCAGCAGAAATAATATACAATACAACAAATATTAAATTCTAGAACAAAAAATAAATGCTTATAAAACAACATTGAATTAAATAAAATATACGTATTATTTATACACATAAAGAATAAATAACAACCTACTTCGCAGCCATTTTCTTCCGATGTTCTTGGGTAATGGAGGTATTCGGCTTATGCTTCTCCTTGACAAATTTGAAGATGTGGGCATCGTCAGAGCAGTTTGAAGTTATTCTCCAAAGTAGGTTGAAAATCGGTAACAGAAAGAAATGCATATAAATAATCCTGAATAGTTTTGATAAATAATAATCTCACGTTGATTATTACGTACTAACAACTGTGACATGACTGATATCATCTTCAAAATATAAATGCGGGCAACACACATATAATTTTGCCCGTACCAAGAGTAATTGACATTGTCCTTAGAAAACTGCCCTCGCAACAGTTTTCATTGCAACCAGCACTCAACCCTTGGCGAGTGCAAAATTATCGTTAAGTACCTTATCTCGCCCTTGTTATATTACTAACGAAAATTACTACTGTTGCTTATTTCATTATTTTATACAGGAAACAAATTAGCTGATACGTCAAAACATGTACATACATTTGAAGATGTCAAAGGCTGATCATAACATGAACATAAAACTGTATTAGCTTCTACCACATTTGCAGGAATACCTAACGATTACTTTTAATGCTTCGGAAGTTAAAAAACGTGGTACAGTACACTGACCTGTAGTACCAATTTGTTGCAACCAGGAACGCAGGTACACTTCTTTTTCGTGCTGACCATTAGCACCGTGCAAAGGACATTTATCACTGAAAAAATTTAACTATTTTAGTTAATGCGTAGTACATCAGGCAATAGGTATTACAAAATTAACTATGGATGATTATTTCGCTATGTCGCTGTAAACAAACTAAAAATATGAATTCACGAACTGAATCAACGTAATAGACATTAGAATTAACAAGTATTTAAACAAAATATAGGCAATACTTACTGTTAATTAGCAAAACGATGCACTTAACCTCAACAAGCGGCGTTGGGAAACGCAAGGTTCTGTGACGTCAAAATCGATAAATCGATATTCTTGTCTGCGACTGCGTGTATTAGAGATCGTAAATTTCCTTGCCGCGAGCCGATGGGGTGCCTGCCAAACTTTTCTTGTTGCTCCTTCTTATAAGGTCTCACTTTCACGCCTGTGCTACTGAGCGCCAACAAGGACAGAGCGTTCTCAAGTCATATGCGTTCTCTTTCTATCCTGTTTGGCTCGCGCAGCTCTGACTAGCGGTCCATTTCTATATGTCGATGGTCAAAACCATATATTTAATCAATCCTATAACATAAAATCGTTGCTCTCTTTCTTTGTTTGTATCTTTGTTCGCTATCTCCTCCGAAGATACCGGACCGATTAAGTTCTATGATGGTTTAAAAATTTGCTAATTTTTAGATTTAGATCGTAGGCCGGTTTTTATCTTCAAAAAAAGTACGAAATAGTACTTTATGTAACTAGTCCTCAAAGCAAGGCTTTATTAGGGGACGAGTCGTAATGTTTCCGGACGAGGTGGAGCGAAGCGCAGCCGAGTCTGTAATATGAAGATGAGTCTTCTAAAGCCATTTGAGGACGTGTTGCATACAACGTTTTTTTGTATTAGCTCTCCAAACATTATAATATGAAGTTTCAATTACCATTAACGCGGCATTATATTAGGAGGCTGCGCGAAAATGTATTTTTCGCTCCCCAAACTGGTTACTTTGGAAACTCTAGGATCCTCAAAATGGCCATTTAGAGGCCTTGTACTTAAAGTCGTCATGGCAACTAATGTTTGAGTCCTCTAAAATGTTGCCATGACGACTTTAAGTACAAGGCCTCTAAATGGCCATTTTGAGGATCCTAGACAGTTTCCAAAGTAACCAGTTTGGGGAGCGAATACAAAAAAAGTTTTAATTTAATTAAATCTTCTAAGTAGCGGAGCGAAGCGTCTTTGGCCGTGGGCTGCGGTGTGGCAGCTGTTGTGGCCGTGGGCTGCACTGCGGCAGCTGTTAGCTCGGGTGATTCACTATGTTCATATACCATTATAGCAACACTTTATTCAACTAAAGATAGTTACTCCAGTGGTAGAATACTCGCCTGCCACGCGGGCGGCCCGGCTTCGATTCCCGGCCGAAGTAACCTTTCTTTAATTTATATTAATGAATCTCTCTTAAATTAGCGAACCGAAGCGTAGTTCGGGTGATTCACTAGTACTTCTATATTGCTAGCAGGGTCTGGCAATGGGCTAAAACATAACGGCGCCGACTATAGTACGACCGTCTCTCTCTGAGTACTACGCGTCTCGTGCGCATGCCTGGAATTCAAACTGCACAGCTTCGTTCACGTGTTCACGGACGACGCTTGCGCGCACATGCAATGCTTGCGCACAATGCACCAAGTCCGTAGAAACAGATGGCTGTCTGTCTCACTTACATTGTGACCTCCCCACTTACAGGCGCTACAATATAGTAGCATTAAATATCAAAACCTAACCTGCTAACCTCGAATTAGACATAGACTTACAGTGTCACCAACAATACATTTCAGTATTGCCAACTGTTTCAGGCTATCTAAGACCTGCTGCAATTGAGTTTCATAAAAAAATCACTCGGTACTTATTACTAGAGTTCCTAAATATTATAAGAGTTGAGACAAGTCGGGAATAGATGCTGATTGGTTGTGATTCACTGCGCATGCGCAGTTTCGTTTGAAATTGCGCCAGATTTAAGTCTTATAGTTACTGTAGAAACCAGTTCTGAGAATGTCACATTTTAGGGTCCCCTGAAACAAAAAAACATGTTTTTGTTCAATGGTCTACTGTCTGTGTGTGTGTGTCTGTGAACAGAATATCTCAAAAACGAAAAGATGAATGGCGTTGACACTTCATATATGTATAAGTTTTGTGTATTATCTAACGGGTGTTCATAAACAGTCGTCATCCCAGTAGGTTTTGACTTCAGAAACGTATGTCTATTAAAATTGAGAAAAAATGCTCTATGACAGTACTCAATGACGTTTCATTGTGTTGCACGAATTAATCAAAGACATAACATTTTGTTTTTCAAAGCAACTGGGATGACGACTGTTTATGAACACCCGTTAGATGCAACAGCAAGCTTTTGAAGAAAATCACATAACCGAACGTATGGTGTTTACTCTCGTGATTTTTTAGTTTTTTCGATTTTTTCAAAAATGGCCCAGACGATTTTTTTCAAACTTTACATTTTTATTACATTTTTAATATGCATTGATGTGAGATTGGTTATTTTCAAGTTAAATACTTCTAAAATGGGTTTCTTTTGTTTTTTTATTAACTCCTATTTTAAATAGAACACCCGGTATATTATTACATTATTGAATTCAGCTTAAAATTTTAGAGAAAATTTCTCTCTTCAACTAACGTATTTTGTATACGGTTTCTGTAAAATTTGTAATTTTTGAAAAATTTTGACAAATGCTAAAAATTAAAAATCAAATTTTGGCTAATATTATATCACTGTAAAAGGTAGTTGTGTGCGTATATCACACCAGATTTTTAATATTAATATTGAATATGTCTAATATCACCATTAAATATATAGTACTTCTAGAAAGTATCCGGAAATAAGTATTTTTTATTTAGTTTTTTAAAAATAACATACTTGACATATTGTAATGACGCCCCCCCCTCCCTTATGGACTTAAGTTTTGAGGGAATGTTCTTGCTTAATTGCTAAAATGTCTTTTTCTTTGAAAATGTTCACGTAGCACTTTGCTCTGCTTTTAATGCACTTGGTTTTAATTGCACTTATGCACATGAATTTATTTAACACTGTATCACTGTCTGTCTTCCGATAGGTTGTTTTACTGCTCTTTGCAATCTTTACTTCTCGTACTGATTTGCTTCACCTTTCCGTTTATGGCTTATAAACCTTTAATACTTATAACGCTCATACAATTTCTGTACTTCACAAAACATCGTGTATTCTTTTAAAATTCATATCATTGTTTGACGTTATTCAACTCAACCCTGTCAGCTACATAATTCAAGCTGCATTTGCCATTCCAAATATGAATTATGACTGAAACTCTGAACGTATCCCTTCTGACTTCTATGTTATCTCATACCAACCTTTTTTACACAAATTATGATTGCCACTGCTCATATCAAGTGCATTTATTAGTGTAAAATTACTGACTTTCTTGCAATAAATAAAATAGTTTAACTTATTCATTCTTGTGGCAACTAGGCAATCAGAATTGCTGTGGCAAGTAAACCACTACCATATATGATTGTCTTGTGTTTTATCCATGACCTACTACACTGACAATACACACACACAATTTTAAAAGTCTATGATTTTCTAAAAGAAAGTTTCATGACATTCCTTAAAACTATACAATTCCGGATACTTTCAAGACGTACAAATTGTAATTGTAGTATAAAAACCATAAATTCAAAAATTAATTTGGCTTCTGTTACGGTATAAACTGGTCGTTAAGATACTTGACAGAACTAGAAAGCAAAGCACACTCTAATTGCATCTGCACAGGCTGTTGTCCGGCTAAAAACTCAGTGTGAGGGGGGTTCGTTTCGACACGGCACAGCTTAGGACGAGATGCTGTCACTAGAGATGTTTATTGCGACAAAGAGAATGGGAAAAACAAATGGGCGCCACGGAATTTGTTGATTAGTACTCAATCTAACTTACACTTGGTCATAATCCGAAATTCAAATGCCGTTACTTCACTTCGGTGACCATGGGAGACATCCTACAGCTGCAGAAAGTTTCACCTACCTTTGGTGATCTTCTCGCAATTGCCTGGACACTGCACAATAAATTACACACAACACAAAGACAATGTTGTATACCTCCCATAATCCGGAATTCCCAGTAATTCGGATCCAATTAAACAGCAATTATGCACCTTATAATCCGGATCCACTTGAGAACACAAAATGCATTCTGCATATTTTGTTACCACAGTTCGAATTATTTTCAAGACGTGTAAAATTGTTCCTAGAAGGCTTTATTTAGTCTTCATTTGTGCATTGTTTGATGTTTTGGTTAATATAAACTTCCTTCAAAACACGGTCATACTCCATCAACGATAAATCATCACGAGGCCCTTTAAAAGTTTCGGCAGCTGTTTGCAATCGACAGAAGAAAACAAAGTGGAACTTAATTCTTTACTGACATTGCGTAGGTTGTGAGAAAACGCATTTTGTGTTCAAAATAACGCAATTCTGCAAAAAAGGGTTACCGATTATTTTAAGATTACGTATTCCAACACTCTAGAATAGTATGTATCTATGTATTTATATATACAATGCGTTTGGTTAATGAAAAATGAAGTATTTCTTTATTATATACTTAAGAATGTTATTTTTTTGGATATGTATTACGTATTATAGGTATTTTTTTCATTATACGTGTATAAATAAAAGAGGTGTAAAATTGATTCCAATAATCTGGATTTTCGATAATTAAGATTACTACGTGCATTAATTAGTCCGGATTAGCGAGATGGTACTGTATTTGATTTATTTACTGCTAAAGTCCTATATACCATTACATGATGGAGACAAAGTTTTTGTGTTTTTTTTAACGATGTAACGTTGTTATTGACTGCATGTGCTATAGTTCTGATAAAAATAAAATTAATAACTATTGTATTGGCGTATACTTTTAAAGCTAGACTGCCGGCTAAAATTAACTATTAACACGTTTTGTGTCAGAAAAACTTAAATTTTATTTTTTGTTGACAAAACTCTGGCATTTTTAAAAATTAAAAGCGACTATATGTTTTTTCTAACAATATAAAATAATGACAATATATCCGCAACATTCTCCCAACCTTCAAAATAAAGAAACGAAATTCCTTCAAACTCCCTTCATTCAGCACTTTTCAACAATACTAATTTTGAGATAGGCCTTCTGTAAACTCCAAATATTGTTTTAAGATCTACAACTCGAACATATCAATCTTTTCCTGGATGAGTTCGTAGCACTCTGTTTTTATCCCACGAATTTCTAGGGCTTGTTTCATCTGCAAAAATGACTATATCCCCTTCTGAAATATTCCTTTTTTTATTTTGCCATTTTCCTCTTCTGACTAAGGTTGGCACATATTCGTGCAACCATCGCTTCCAAAAATGGTCTGTAAGACGCTGTGAAATTCGCCATTATTTCCTATAAATGAACTCGCTGTCAGAAAAAATTCCAGGGCTAGGAACTCCACATGACTTTCCAATCAAAAAATGATTAGGAGTCAAACTTTCTACATCTTGACTATCGCTAGATACATAAGTTAAAGGATGGCTGTTAACGGAGTATTCTGCCTCTGCAAAAAGGGCAATGAGAACTTCTTCTTGGGGCATTGTTCCTTTAAAATTATTTTTAAAGTTTCTTTGACCGATCGTACCATTCTTTCCCATACTCCTCCCATATGTGCTGCCGCTGGCGGATTAAAATACCATTGTATCTTACGAATAGAACAAAAATTTTGAATTTCTTGAACATTCAACTGCTCTTGCAATGCTATACGTAGTTCCTTTTCTGCACCCCGTGGATTTGTACCATTGTCAGAATATATTTCGGTTGGATATCCCCTTCTACAAATAAAACGTTTAATAGCCATAATTGCTGAATCTGTTGTGAGAGATGAAGCCATTTCCAAGTGCACCGCTCGCGTTGCCATACAAGTAAATAATACCCCATATCGCTTTTCCTGTCTCCAACCAATTGTGACGTTCATAGGACCAAAATAATCCATGCCAGAAACCACAAACGCTCGGACTTGAGGTATAACTCGCGCTTCTGGCAAATCCCCCATAATTTGAGTTTCCAGTTTTGCATTATTTTTTCTGCAAATAACAAGCTCGCTTAAAATTTCGTATAGCGGTTCTCGCATTTAAAATCCAAAATTGTTGCCTTATTTCGTTCAAGACAACTTCCCTTCCCTGATGATTGTTTAATGCATGATAATGTCTTATTATCAATTTTGTCAGTAAATGCTTCAAGTCTAGAATAATTCGAAATTTTGCGAAGAGACTCAAGTTATGAGCATTATTTTAATTATTTAGTCTTCCTCGTACTCTTAAAATTCCATCTTTGTCAAGAAACGGACTCAAATTGAATAATTTGCTGTTTCTTTTCATTTTGGTTTGTTGTCCTGCAAGCCTGTAGACTTCTTCAGGAAAGCTTTCGTTTTGAGCTTGTATGAACAGGGTTATTTCGGCATTTTCAATTTCCCTGACATGAAGCTCTTGCGAGTAAAACTGAAGATGTTCAACGCCTATTTTTTTCTTGAAAATTTCTACTGATCTGAAAAACCATTCAACTGCACAAACCAATTTGGTAAAATTTGAAATCCTGGAAAAACTAAATATATTTTGATATGCTGTATAAACGCCAACAAAGTAGACTTTTTTCTTCTCATCTTCAATTTTTTCCAAAGTGCTTTCAATTTGCCAATTTTCTTCATTTTGTCCAAGGAGTCGTGGTCCATTGAACCATTCATCGTGCCTATCCATGTTTCATAATCCTCTAGTGGCTTCGTCGGCAATATTTAACTTAGTAGATAACCAATACCAATTTTCAGCAGAAGTTAATTCAAGAATTGTTGAAACTGTTTGTAACAAAAGTTTTGAAAGTTTTTGGGTTTGAGTTTATCCAGCTTAGAACAATTTTTGAGTCACACCATAAGCATGTTTTACTAATATCAATTGTGTGACCTGTTAAAATAGTTCTTGCCAAATTTGTACCAAGAAGAGCAGCCTGTAATTCAATCCGTGGTACAGTCATGGGTTTGAGTGATGTTACCCGAGATTTAGCCATAACAAGAGTCGCAAAATTTCGTTCACATATTTTGACTCTAAAATATGCCGCTGCTGCATACCTTTTCTGGCTACCATCACAAAAAACGTCGAGTTTCCTGATCCTCAGGCCTAATGCGAACTTGTAAAAACATTTCCTGAATGTCACCAGACACAGCAATGGGATACTGTCGAAATTTGAAGAGAACATTTAATAAAGAATTTAGAAGATCAGGACCTCTTAAAATTATCATTGAAAGAAACTCCATTTGATTTAGATTTTGCATCGAATACGAACCTGAACTTATCAAGTTTGTTGGGATGCTTTACACCGAAGTGGGGCAGGTACAAAGTTCTCGGTGTTTCTTCTGGGGAAAGTTTTCTTGCATAACCTTTCTTAAGAAAGTCTTCTACTTGTTTGCAGTATTTATTTGCCAAGATAGGATTGGTGTCCATATTTCTCTCCATGCTGTAAGGACTTCGAAGAGCAGCGCGATGACACGTTCTTTCCATTATTTCAAGTCCTCTTTGATCATCTGGAGCCAATTTCGTCTCGTAAGAATTCTCAACACCCAGATTATCCATAAATACAGATTCACGTACCAAATTTTCAAGTTCTGCAGTTTCATTGTCTATTGTAGTAAAAAATGTGAATTCGGAATCAATACGATCTCTAAATATTGTTGAATTTCCATGAATTACCCAACCAGGTTTAGTTCGAAAAGCTATTGGCGCATTTGGTGCACCCTGAAGGACTTCTCGAGCTATGGTAAGATCGATATTACCTTGACCAATCAGTACAAGAGGTTCGACATTTTTTTAGTTCTTGAACCGGGATATTCATTAAATGATTCCATTTCTGTGACATATTCTTAATGTTCACACTTTGTTGAGGTAGTTTGAGATTTGAGACAGTTTGCACATTAGATAGTTCGTAAATATCATCGTCGAGTGTGCCTTTAATTTTGAGAGTAACTTTTCTTAAAAAATTATCCCTGTAGCTGCTGCAATTGGTCCAATACATGGTAAGCGGATTTACTTAGCCTTCTGCTCCAACTTCATCTGCTAGTTTGCAATCAATCAAAGTAACAGTGCTTCCTTCATCGAACAATGCATACGTTTCAACGTTTTTATTTTTGCCAACAATAGTAATTGGTGCTACTAGAAGAATTACTGTTTTCAATTTTAAATCCACATGTAGAGTACTTGCATTTCCTTCGGGATGTGTCGATGATATTGCTTCATCTTGATTAAAACTCTTTATTTGAAAGGCGTTCTCACTCCCTGGATGCAGCAGTCTGTAATGGAATTTCTGGCAATTTTGAATTCCACATTTCTTCTTTTCTTACAATAAAGAATACGGTGTGTTGAGACCAGACAGAAGAAGCATTTTTTATTCTCTTTCACCCACTCCCACCTCTTGGTTATATTGAGGGATGTGAATTTCTTGCATTTGAAAATTTGGTGATTCGGTTCTCGACAGAAGATACATTCTTTTACCTCATTTCCTTTTTCTGTGCTGGAGAAAACAGGATATGTTTGTCTTCTGGATCTATCTTGGTCAACGGTTGTGGTTGGTGGCTTGCACAGAAGATGTACAACTGCTGATTCCCCTTGAAGCCAGTCTGAAAAATGTAACAGGGATGGCGGCGCAAATTTCTTCTGCAGAACTTCTCTTGCCCACTGATACTGGAGATGCACAGGCAGTTTTGAAACTAGTTGATTAAGGAGTTGTGGGTTGATAAGATATGCTTCCATTTCCATTGATGATGCTATCGCGGTCAGATTTTGAATGATGAAAATTTGATTATTGACAGTGGTATATGATTATTTACTTGCCCAATGGACTTTACTTTGTTTATCATCGATTCTATTATAAATTCTGGTCTACCAAACCTTGTTTCGAAGGTTTGAATTACTGTTGGCAAATTTTTGGATGAAAT
>OW679197.1:62102947-62207278 GCA_940337035.1 Agriotes lineatus | reverse complement strand
TTTATTGTTTCAGTATTATTAGGAACGTCAAGATATATATATATATATTATTTGGTTTATTTACTGCTAAAGTCTTATATACCATTGCACAATGGAGATAAAGAGTTTTTTTTGTTTTTTTTAATGATGTAACGTTGTTATTGAGTAAAACTATGTGCTATAGTTTTGATAAAAATGCGATTAATAACTAATACTTCATTCATTCATTCATGATCTATAGCCTCTTTTACCTTTTGGTGTCGAGGACCATTCATACCTCGCGGGAAGTGTAACGGATACTTCAATTAATTTTAATTTGAAATAGATAATTACAAGTTATCGGTATATTAACATATAATTACACTTTAACATACGACACATACAATACAATTAGGTACACAATGGAAGACTAGTTTTGACCAGTATTAATGAAAGTTTCATAGCTAGCTAAAGAATATTTCTTAACTATAAGGAATTAGACAACAACAGCAACAATTCGACTTAAAATGGTTCACAATACCATTCTCAATTGATCAATTAAGGAATATACGCCCTTTGCGGATACATATCGTTGCCTTTGTGCTCAGGATTTGTTCCATGCAGCAACTCCGTCATAAAGCTGATGTACGTAATGGCCAGTCGAAGAGTTTCAATTCGAGATAGACGTTTCTCATAGGCAAATGTTGGCACCTAAAGTTTTTTTAATTATATCCACTACGCCATAACCTAAACATGATCACAAGCATTCTATTTTCAACTTACTTTTTCTCTAAGCTTATCAATAGCTTCGTTGAGGTTGAACATGCGCCTTCGTTCCCTGATGTTGGCCGCACTTCTTTGGGCTATTGTTGCAACCCTGCGGCGAGGCTTCTTCTGGCTCTGGGTGGGAGTGTTTGGGGAACCATTTCTAGTCAGACGATTGTTGACCAGACCACCGTACTGCTGCCTCTGCCACACTTGAGGCGAACAATTAATAGTTTAAAGGCTGCATCTGATTTTTTCATTTACCTAGCTCAGAGTTGAATGTGGTGATTATATTAGGGTACCCACCCAAAGGAGGATTTTGGCCTGCTAAGCAGTGGTGCGGGTTCCATAGCCCTCCATAGCCAGAGATCTCACCGGAATAGTTAGGAACATCGCCTCCTTTATAGTCCTATCAAGAAGAAATGCCAAGATAAATAGTAATAAGGTATGCAAAAATGTGTTGGTAACAATCCAATGCTTCATTATTTAAAAATTAGTTTATCAAATTAGTCAGTAAGCTTACAAAATATATCTTGTGGCATTAATAATTTGGTTCGATAAATGACTAAAAGTGCGATATTGTTAATATTTAAAGAAGCCAAGGTATATTGTTGTTGTGAGCAGATGGCCCAGCGAGCGAATGCTCGTCTCCCAGGCAGCCGGCCCGGGTTTAAATCCCGGTGGACTCTAGAAGGATTTTAAAAATCGTACACTCACCGGCTGCTACACTAACACTTGTGGTAGTCGTTAACCCCTAATTAAGGGAACTCTTCCTCACTTTCGACAGACAACGTTAGTCACCTACCCGGCCTAAAGGCAAAGATAGCTCATAGCACCACTTTGTGGTTAAAACAGGTCTTAGACCTATAATACGAGAAAGAAGATATATTGTCAGAACAGTTTACCTTCAATTTATCGACGACCTAGTGTTAATTTATTGTAGAAGACCACCAGGATATATGACCAGAAAAGTCCAACAAAAATGCGACAATTTTTAACAGTTTCCTAAAGAGGAGTAAACACACAACCCCTTAAACTCTTTATATTCGCTTAAATTTGCAAAAATATTAAAACATCCAGAATAAGTACGACAGTACAGTAACTTACACAAAAATCAGAGGATTTTTATGTTGGAAGTTATTGGACGTGTCCACTTCTAGCCATAATACCAACTGTGCGAAATATGGTGCAACGCTGATGACCTTGCTACTGCACAATATGTCTGTTAATCAAACCCCCCGAGACGCCCAATACTCCCCAGAAGAGTTACAGGAACGAAAAGAGAAAATATCAAGTTAAACGCAATGAGCAAAAAAATAATTAACTGATCTTAGTAATGATCTGACACGATTTCCCTTCTCTCTATGAAGCAATAAAACTCAATAGTCTTCTCCACGAACACTTATTTAAAGTGGCGACATGTTTCGAAACCAAACTGGTTTCATCCTCGGACCAGAATGATCATCTACAAAGGCATATGGTTAACAATGATGTACATAATAAAGAAATGCACTTACTGGTAGTAGAAGCACATGTTAAAATTGAAGGTTAAAATGAGGTTAAGTTTAAACGTTGATGAAGAGGTAAGAATAATAAGAAAAATAACACCACATTGAAGAAGAAACATTAATCAACCAGCAAACTACGTTATAAAGATCGTTATACTGGTTAATACATTAGAATATAAAAATTTAAATAGAGCAAATAAAAGAATAGCTGACGCTGAGGACGGCAGCACTCAGACTAAATTTAAAAACAAAAGTAACTAGCTAACAAGTCGAAAGATTCCTAGATTCAATGACAATGAAATTACCAGAGAGGGTAGAAAAGTATAAGAACAAAATGAAAGCCAAGCTAGGCACGAAATCAGCAAGTAAAAGATAAAATAAACTATTTAGTATTCAGGAAAATGTAATTGGTATCAAAATCAGTAACTTTAATGAGTCTGAATTCATTATTATTCGACATAATTTCAAAACTTTCAAGTAAATTGAACAACATACCTTTATTAGCTATATGCAAAATTTGTTTAGATGTGTAGATGATCATTATGGCCCGAGGATGAAACCAGTTTGGTTTCGAAACATCGCCACTTTAAATAAATGTTTGTGGAGAAGACTATTTGAGTTTTATTGCTTTATATCAAGGCACCTCCACTAAAAGCATGATGGATCACCTTCCTATTCTCGTTTTTGAGCTGAATTTTTCCATACTCCTAGTCAGCATCATCATATTCATCATCATTATCAACTTTCCGTACTCCATTTCTGGATATAAGTCTCCCCGAAATTATTCCATTCTTTTCTGTTGGCTACTTTACTCGTCCATTGGATACCAGCCTTTTTTTCTGAACATCATTAGGACAGCGTGTTGTCGGTCTTCCTAGATTGCTTTTATCTAGTCTTGGCCTCCATTCCGTTACATTCCCCGTCCATCGACTGTTTTGTGTTCTTTCGCAAGAGATCACTCGCCCACATCCATTGTTGTCATGTCATGTGTTCTCTGAGGTCAGCTACTTTGGTCTTTGTCTGATCCAACTGTTTGTTTTACTATCCTATCCTGTCTAATTCCTAGCATGGATCTTTCGGTTGATCTCTGCGCCACTTTCGTATTTTTGATGGAAGCTTTCGTGAAAGTCCAGATTCACTAGTATGCTTTTGTTGGCATGACACTTTTCTCTTTAAGTGTTGTGGAAAGTTTGATTTAAATACACTTAGCAATTTTCATAAGCGGCCCATCCCAGTTGCATCCTTCTGACTACGTTTGAGAACGAAATGTTTTGTCATAAATACACATATTCTTCCACCAATTCGATGTCCTTTCCTTTTTCGAAAAGCATTGTTGTGACGGTGTCATCATTGTTCATTATTTTGGCTGTAGGTTCGTTCACGTAAAGTCGGCATTGTTAGGTTGCCGATTTCTTGGAGAACTTTCATGTTATCTGCAATTAGAATAATATCATCGGCAAAGCGTAAATTATTCAGCAGTTCTCCACTTATACCTTTCCTTTGCTACTCCACTTGATGGTTTTGAATATGTCTTCTAAGGTATTTGTAAAGAGTTTTGGACATATTGTGTCTCCTTGTCCTATACCCGGTTTGATATTGATTGGTCGTCTTCCTTTGCGGACTTCAACTGTCATGGCAGCCTCGTCATATAGAGTTTCAATCAGCTGTATGCATCAATGCGAAATTTTTTCAGTGTCAAAGTCAATAAATTCCAGGAACACTGATATGCTTATATTTTTGGGACTTTTTGATCAATTGTCGTAACGTATGTAAGTGGTTCATGGTGTTGTACCCTTTCCGAAAGCCCTCTTGTTAGATGGGTTGAAATGCATCAAGGCGGCTAGATATTCGATGTGTGGGGTTACTCGTCAGTAATTTGTATATGTGGGATAGTACTGATATCGGTCTATAACTTTCAAGATCCTTCTTATTTCCCTTTTTGTGGATTAAAATAACGTTAGCTGTTTTTCATAATTTGGAAATTCTTCCGATATCGAGGCATTCATTAAATAATTTTTCTAAGAAGTTTAGTATTCCCTTACCACCAAGTTTTATGTATTCGATTACTATGCCATCTGGTTCTTCTTATTTACGAGTTTTCATTTTTTTTATGATTACTTTATTTTATACATGCTTATTGGAGGCATATCTTCTGTGTAGTGTGTGCTTAGCTCTTTTATCCCTTTCAGGACCAGAAGGTTCGTTACTATTAGCAGCTATTTGTGTCGAGCACAGTAAACGACAAGAACTAAGACATATGCAAGAAGCTTTGCGGAGAAATTACTACAGTCGACGAGATATCAGAAAAGCGTGCCAATATACCATAAAACCGTAGAAACCTAAACCTATGAATTACGCCTACCTTCCCTTCACTGCCGGAGTAACCGACAGAATAAGAAAGGTCTTAGATAAGAAAAACATCGGAGTGCGCTATGGTACAATAAGAAAGGTCGAACAATTGATCCCTTCCAACAAAGACTCTTTATCCAGACAGAAGGCGTTTACAACACCCAATGTACTTGTGAAAAATCTTACATCGGACAAATGGGATGAAGCATCCAAAATAGAATAAAAGAACACCAGAGCCACACGCAACTTGGAAACACAAAAATCAACCATCGCTGAACACTTATTAAGACCAGGATACCAGAGAATAAATTACGACTCCGTGAACATACTAGCCAGGACTGAAAAATATTTCTCTCGTGTTATTCGAGAATCCCGAAAATTCTAAAAACTCCGAACAATTTCAATCGAGAAGACGGTTAGCGCTTTAGTAACACATGGAAAAAAATTGAAACTACAGCTATAGCAGCGGTTATTCAAAGGTAGTTTTAATATTACATTTAAAAAAAATATTCAATCGAGACATTAGCATTACATGCAAACGGAATAGAAGAACCAAAGATAAGGTGGAAGACAGAGTTTTGGGGTTGATAAATGCTAATCAAACAAGCAGCATAAAATGTATTGCTCGAGAGTGCAACGTATCGACACGGTCAGTGCATAAGGTTCTGAAGAAGCATGGTTATTATCCCTACAAACCTCAGTGCCATCAAGAGATATTCTTAGTCGATGAAGAAAGCAGGCGAGTAGTCATGCAGGAACGCTCAAACGAAGATAGGAACTTTTGCGGTTAATCTGTTTTACAGATGAATGTACGTTCACACTTAATAATAATTCAAATACGCAGAACATTCGATACTGGGCCCAAGAAAATCCTCGGATAGCTCTTGAAACAAGAACGCAGTTCCCGCAGAAAATTAATATTTGGGATGGTATTTTCAACAATAACATTTAACAATTTAAATTTGAATTCTTATTTAGAACTTTTAATCAATCAGATTGGCCCTGCATTAGGAGAAGTTGCACGTGAAAATCAGGAAATTTGGTTTTAGCATGATGGCTGTCCAGTGGATTATGGTTTGAATGTGAGGGAATATCTAAGTGATAACGTTCTTAATTGCTGGATTGTTCGCGGTGGCACTATCAACTGGCCACCAATATCTCCCGATCTTGCACCATGCGACTTCTTTTTGTGGGGTCATCTGAACAGCAAAAGTTTCAGAAGACGCCACCCACATATTAACCTTTTAAGGGAAGCAATCGTTGCGGAGTAGGCTAATCACAGATAGACAGTTGGCTAAAGTAACTTTTTTTATAACTGATTGGGTTATGGTTTACAGCAGAATTGAGAAGTTTTTGAGTTCTTGCTAGAAATTTGCTTGTAGGTACAAACTGTGTTCACAAACTGTGAATTGTTGATACAGATGGAATATATCGATTATTAAATTTAACCGAGAATGAATCACGAACTGAGCATAAACTGACGCCACTGTAAAATGTTTTGATAATAAATACCCTATCTTTATTAGAATATTCAACATTATTATTCATAGTAATTAGTTAAATAGGTGAATTGATAACTAACAGAAAATAACATTTATTTTGGTATAAACAAATTTTATCATGGCTCGTCTGTTTTTGCAAAATATTTATTACTAGCTTAAACCCCGCGGCATATGCCGCATTTAAAATGTAGGACGAATTTAATAACTTTTGTTGCACTAAAGAAAGTTTTAAAAGCACGCTAGAGATTGGCAGTAAGAAAAAGTTCCAAAAAATATATTTTCAAATGGAAAGTCTCTGGAAAGGAAACGCTCGCCCCTGGAAGGCGTCCTAATTAATATGACGTTGTTGGAACGCAGTCAAAAAAAAAATCCGGAAAGAATTAATGCTCTTGTGACTTATGAGATTATATGTGAGAATTATTTGCTCCACCGAAATAATTTTCAGCTGCCTGCAATCTGTGTTTCTTTTCAGGTTTAAGCCGTTGAGCGTCATAAAAATATAAATGCCTTAACTCAAGTCTCCAGTTACGCCGTTACTGATATTGTTAAATAACTCGATTAATTATTATTTCTTTGTCATTTTAAACTGGCATTATTATTATTATCTTTATAATAGCAACCATAAGTAACTGTTTATAATGTTTATATGATAGCGAGTTAATTTTCTTCTTAAATCGCTAGTGAATTAATAGTAGATTGTTCTACAAGTTAAGAAAAGTGAGAGTTTTCCAGCAAATGTAAAAGTTTTAAGTGAGCATGGAATTTTCCAATGTGTTAAACATGCAATTTTTCCGTGTAGTTGACAAAAATATCTTTTTAAATAATTTTGGTCAAAGTATGGAAGCGCAATGTTTACTGTACTGTATAAATATAAATAACCAATATACATTATAGAATACTTTAAAATGGATGAATCTGTTATTAATTCATTTAGTTTCAATTTAAACTGCAGTGTTCTATAGCAGCTACTTGGCGCATTCGGTTACTTATTTAAAAATAGACCTGCGCTTTTCACATATCGCAGCGGTCGTGCTTTTAAAAACATGATGTTTGTATTTACTTATTTTACAGTACTGCAATTAAAGTGATAATAGATAAATCGATCAAATATTTATTTGCTTTTATTTTATATTCCAATACCAATATAATAGAAAATACTATTACTTTCACTTATACTACATAAAGGGCAATGCCATTCAGTATTAGGTACAGATGTTAAGCCAATAAAAATCAGATAAAACCATTCCACGGAACAGTGCAAATTACAGCAAGCAATCATAGGCGTTCCATTATCAGGACCCTTACACAAACAATATATACTGTTATCTTTAGTTTGCGTGGCTACGAGAGCAGTGGTCCTTGTTTCCGTACTACTACTTTTATTACAAAACATTAAATTTGTACCATTATTAACATTTAACGACTCTCTGAATACATTGCAATCAGTATTAGCTGCAGCATCCTTAACTGCTTTATTTGTAAAATATTTACCGAAAAGTAGGGCATCCAATACCGAACTGAGTTTTCAATCCCGGGATTTCGGTATTGAAGAAATTCTATCTGGATCCCGGTATTCAATACCAGGATTTCCGGTGTTCAAACCGGGATTCCCTGTTTTCAGTACCGGTATTTCCAGTATTCAATACCGGGATTTCCGGTGTTCAATACCGGGATTTCCTGTTTTCAGAACCGGTATTTCCAGTATTCAAACCGGGATTTCCGGTGTTCAATACCGGGATTTCCTGTTTTCAGAACCGGTATTTCTAGTATTATCCATATATATCATAGGCTTGTAGGTGTATAATAGGTAAATATGCAAGCAACAGTGACAACACAACTGAACACAGTTTACGCCGTTTATGGACACATCTGCTAACTGCTACTACCCTGAACCATACTAATTATTATCTATCAACATGTTGCTCCATGTCTGGCGCCGGCCAGGTCGGGTAAGGCAACTCGCAGACTCTGCGAACTGCGACGCAGTGCACACAAAAGCAATCCCAAAAATATCGAAAATTCCGGTATTGGGGAAAAATACCGGGATTGAAATACCGGATAAAAAAATTAGGGATCCCGAGATACCGACATTTTGGGATCCCGGGATTGGATGCCCTACCGAGAAGTTCTGGCATCATCACATTGTTAAAAAACTTCATAGCAATAGCGCTTTCTTTTTCCCAAAATACCTCACTGAAATGTATTCTTTCACGGAAAAAATGTTTACTACTCCATACCACAAAATCACAGTAATTAACTCCAGTAATAGCGAGTTGCATTTGTATCTGGTAGTAGTAGCCATGGTTATGATCTAATTTAAATTCTTCATCCTTTTTTTTGTACACCTGAACATTTTAGAACATTTAGGTCATCTATGCCAATGTCCTTTGCGCAATAAAGACACTTAATTTCGACAACCCCCATTTCACCACCAAAAGGGCAAATTCAGATTACTATTTAAAATAGCATCTGCTTTTCCACTTAGATAACAAATATTAAATAATTAACGACACTAACTGTAGAGCAATAATATTGTAATGTTAAACATATACAGTGTGTCCCAGGATTGATGTTACAAGAGGTGAGATGGTCTAAAAAATTTTGAATTTTATTTTAAGGTTCTGGGATTCGGTTCTGCTTGGTTTGAAAAGAATTTTAAGAATATTTTCAGTTTTTGAAAAACAAGTAAGGCCTTGACAAGAAAGCGAAAACTATTTTATTTTCAGGTAAAGTACCCTTTGTGTTTATGATACGTCAAAATTTGATTAAGAAAAATTGTTTAGAATGATAAATTATGGCCCGATACAAAATTTCAGAAAGATCTGCGGACTTATAAAAAACCGTTATTTTTGAGATAATTGTATGTTAATTTCAGGTAAACTACCCTTTTTGTTCATGATACGGTAAAATTTTATTAATAAAAGTTGTTTATAATGACAAATTATAACCCTATACAAAATTTCAGAAGGATCTGTCGACTTAGATTAAAACGTTATTTTTTGGATTAAACAATTGCATTTATTAAAAATTACGGTTACATCATGTCACACACCAAAAATATTTGTTTACCTATTATATGTATTAACAGAAATAGAAAACAACGCTTTTTTGTTTATTGTAAACAAAATTAAAGCTGGTACATTCAACACTGAAACACAATTATAATAACTTGCAGTGACACTGTAAAATTTTACATTTATTACAATATATTACAATTCTAAATAGCTATTTAAGTCACAAGGAATGTAAGGACCTATTAACATTTGGGGTAGGCAAGTACAAGCCAAGACGAAGTCGCGGCTTGTTGCCTGCCGAAAATGTTAATAGGCGATACATTCCGAGTTATCTTATTATATTTTTCCCGCTGCTTATCGAAATTTTCCTAGATTTCTGAAAAAATCGTTTGGTTTGTCACCTGTCACCAGGATTAATTTTTGTGAGTCGTGTTACCTATGAGTGTCACATGTCACATAAACACTTGCAATTTAGAAACAAAACGTCTAAATCTGCATCTTGCTTTGCTAATTTTATTATCCTAAGAACTTTATAATAGTATTAAGTTCCGTTGTCAAGAAAAAGCAGCAAACAAATATAATCACCGACTTACACGTTTTGTTACTAAGGCTGTATCACTGACTTACAAGATCAGCAGCGGGAAAAATATTAAATATTACTTAAAAATAGTTACACGCTTATCCCTAACAATAAAAATTAAAAATGCAGTTATTTGTTCGCAGATGCTAATAAAATAGGAAAAATATTTTTTTTCCAAAAGTTCTCAGCTTCTAACATTGTTTGTTTAATGTAATTTGCATCATAGCCCACAGAAATAAAATTAACTTTTTGGTTTTTTTCAAAGTTAGCATCTGCAACAGCAAAAATGCAATACGATTTATTTAAAAAATGCATTTGCATTTGTATTTGAGCTCTATACTTGGCCGTAACTTTATTTTGTGATGTTATATAGTTTGACACTGCTTTGTCTGTAGAGGGGCACTTCACTTCAACAACGAAATTGTCACTCACTGCATCTGGTGAAGCTCTGAAAATAGGGTGGTTCTTTGAAAGTACAATTCCCACAGAACTTAATTTGGTCTTCATATTTTTTTCGACAATTTGTAATACCTGCTTTTCTAATCGTCTACCCCTTTCCATTGCTTTGGTATCCCTCAGTTTTGTAACTCCAATTACCTGTTGCACAAATGAGCCACATTCAGTTTTGCAATGTGCAGCATTATATAATTTCGAGGCGGTTATCCTCCCATATCGTAAACGATGCCACAAACTGTCTTCGGCTTGCATTAGGGTACAATATGCAGCTTTCTTGCACAAATCTTCATTCATGTGCTGCTTGGTGAAGGTGATGAAATCATCATATAGGGCTCCACCACTGCTAACAAATTTTAATAATAAACCGTACAAATCCAGGCAGCTATACTTGGGTTCTTTAAACAGTTTAAATATTTCGCCAGCTGCTTTGTTTTGTACTCCTAAACGCATTGCCTCCTGATAAAAGTTACCCTGATCTTCTTCAACGGGTATACCCCTAAATTCTGCCACAGTCAAAAATTTTAGCGATGTGCCCACTTTTGACAGTTGCGACTTCTTCCAATAGCACTGGACTTCTGTGGGTGCGGGTTCTTCGCTCCTCCTATGCATCCACATAAGTACTGCTACAGCATGTTTGCATCCACCTGTAAAATTTTTTTTTTTTAATTTTAAAACAGATTAATAACAGATTATTATTAAATTACCAGCTGATGCAGCGCAGTCCAAACATTCCACCTTCTCTACTTTACTCTGCTTTTCATTTACTTGTAACACC
Source organism: Agriotes lineatus (assembly GCA_940337035.1). Taxonomy (NCBI): domain Eukaryota; kingdom Metazoa; phylum Arthropoda; class Insecta; order Coleoptera; family Elateridae; genus Agriotes; species Agriotes lineatus. The sequence goes on along the minus strand of OW679197.1, from coordinate 62,196,371 downwards.
ACATTATAGTTTTTCGCTCTCACTCGGTGTTCAGGACAAATTCTGCATTTAACGGTGCACAATTCACCCTCTCGTCGGAGCTGCACATATCCTATGGCTGAGTCACCGTAACTTTCACGTCCAGCACTAACAACAAAACAACAATAATAATAGCACCAGAACTACAGAACTAATTCTATTCAACATAAATTAAAATAACTAACTTGAGTTTTAATTTCAATGCCAGATAAATATTTTAGCTTACAACTTATTTTTTACGGTAATCTTGTATTGTACGACGCCACCGATGAACTACTGTTCCTAGAGTCAGTAATCTTGGAGGGAGGGATCGCTAACATGTCAAATACCTTACACTATTGCCAGACCTTTGTTTACTTGTACAGCAATTTGGGGTCTAATTCGTTTTACTTTGCATGTTTATCGTGGTCCTAACATCAATGTCGAATAGAGGTGTTCTAGCTCCAACTGTTTTGTGAATGAAGATAACATTTTGACACTAAACCATATCCGTGATTCTTGCAGGTGTTGCGGTTAGGGTCAAACTAAAATGTATTGAACGGTTGACGAAGCGGGGATTAATACATAATTTCCTTCGGTGTAAATGCTGTTAGGTAGGTATGGCGTTTGTTTAACGATTGTTCACGATTAAAAGCAAACTAAAAATAATTTGGCGCCAAAAGCTGTTGAAGCCAAACAATAAAGGTCTGGCAACGTTTTAAGGTAATTTTAATCTAAACGATCAGCTGTTCGCGCCTCCCTCCAAGATTACTGACTCTAGGAACAGTAGTTCATCGGTGGCGTCGTACAATACAAGATTTTTAAAATTTACCTATTCTCTTTAACACCACGAATTTCACAGGCAGAAAAGCAGTCATTGTTTAATAGGATTGATAATAATGAAAATTGTGCAGTGCGAAACGCATTGATTGCCTCTGTTTTTGCCAGATAAAAATTCCATGCAAATCTTAGGTTATGTCACACAAAAGCACACAAAATTAAAATGGAAAATATAATAACGAATACTCACTTTTCTACAACAGAAATGAGGGTTTCCTTCTTCGTAAACTAAAGGCCAGCTGTCAACACGACGATTTTAGCCCTGTTGCCAGATTTACACTGTACGAAATAAATTTGTAGAAACGGTTTCAAAATGTACCAGATTCTTAGAATTGTACCAGGTCTGGCAACGCTGCTAATATCAAGACCACGCCCACAATCGAACTACACATAGACCACGCGCATGCATGTTTGACCTTGGGAAGTGTTCTGCTTTATTATAGAGTTATGATTGTCTAAGCTGTACTTCATTAAGCTACTTTTGGACGACAATTAACTGTATTATTGGGTCCCGAGTGGTGTAGCTTGAACAAGCGTCCACGTTCGATCAGCAGAGTTAAGCAACGCTGTCTATGGTCAGAACTTGAATGGGAGTTCCACGGCTGCATCTTTCGGCGCCTCGTGGTACGGCTATCACGGAAAAAAGTTGGTCCCGGCGGTCATACAACATCATGACAGTCGTTAGTGGGGTTGGAAGTCCTCATAACTGCACAGCGACGCCTGTAATTGGCCTAACGGCTGTTGGCTGAGTGCGAATTAAATACATAAATAAAAATAAATAAATTATTAGTACATGTGACTTTAACCCGTCTAATAACCTACATAAATAGGTATGCAAAATTATGTAATTTAAACCAAATTGATAGGTAACATTAAAATAATACGTGGATAAGTTAAACAGGATGTTTAAAATGAATATTAAACTTGAAAAAGATTTCACAATTCCAAGTCAACAAAAAACATGATACTAATTAGTGATTACGCAAGTTTTATTGATTTCAATGGCTCCCGCGATCAACTTTATTTTTTATATATACTGTTTGAGGCTTTCGCGGTGACTCTAATTATTCTTCTTAACATGGAATTTCGGCTCAGACCGCGTGGTATTTGTATATGAACACTCAGCATTTTCTGGCTTAATGTGCCTTGCACCTTGTGAAGTCGAGCAGAAACACGCGCGATGGTCATGCTCTTTGGTGGCTCGTGTTGTTCGAGTATCTTGAGAACGAGGATACTTAGGCAGATTTGGCCGTTTTGCTGTTTGTGCATCCATATTCACTAACGTTTCGCAAGACTTTGCAGCTTGCATCATCAGAGTGAAAGTAGCACTAAGAGCCGAAGATAGGTAAAGGGTAAAGGTTCAGGGTTATTTAAATTCCTCCAACTGGGGGCGGGCTGCTATAAGGACCTTCCGTCCCTCTTCAGCCAAGAACGGGAATTATAGGAAGGGTGCGAGAAAGGAGGGGTGGAGAATGGAAGAGAGGCCAGGAAAGGTGGAGAAGTACTGTCCCGGCATTCGCCTCAGAGAAGGTACTCTGTTGACTCAGGAAAACCACCTAAAAACCTGAATCAGAGCAGACGACCAGAGGAATCGAACCCGCGACCTCCCGAATGCTAAGCAGATGTGATAACCACTACTCTACAGAGCTCGGTAGAGCCGAAGGTCGGTGCGGAGCTATTTATAGTCCTCCGTGCCAGGCGCCCAGAGTGGCGTAACGCTGGTTGGTCGTCCGAGTGCAACGTTAGCCGCACAGTGGTTGTAATGCTTTAGATCGTCTATCACAGGGGTCCATGTTTTACTAAGCTTAAAGCCATCTTTCCTGTTGATATTATTTGGATGTTTTTCTATTTCTATGGCTTCACGTATCACTCGCGGGAGGTAGTGAGGTATTCTGGCAAGTACTCTGGCGTGCTCAAATTCTATAGTGTGCTCATTTGTAAATGTGTGCTCGGCTACGGCTGATTTTGTGATGCGTTTGTGTTTGCAATCGCCTTTATGTTCTTGAAGTCTTAGATCAACTGAACGACCAGTCTGTCCAATGTAACACGAGCCGCAAGAACAAGGAATGCGATATACGCCAGCGGTTTTTAAACTTGCAATCTTGTCTTTTACCGATCTGAAGCCATTGCCCAAAGTTTCCTTACTCGTGAACTCAGTTTTGATGTTGCATCGTTGCAGGACACGTCCTATCTTATCAGTCGAGCCTTTAACGTAAGGTAGAAATGCTAAGCTTTCCAGAGGTGAAGATTCCTCGTCAGCCTTTTGTGTCATGGTCTTGTCTATTGCTTTTAGTATGGCGGTAGTTGAGTATCCGTTCTTTTGTAAAGAGTCAAACAGATGTAGCTTTTCTCTCGCTAGATTTTCCTCATCTTATAATGTTCGCAAAAGTGCAAAAAATAGCGTATGTACCTTGGGACTAAAGTGCCTAAATCCCTTGAATGGTTGTTGCCCTCGGGCTTCGCCCTCGAGGCAACAAACTCCACTCGCGGGATTAAATGGTGCACTTTAGTCCCTCGTGATATAATATACTATTACGATATCCCTAGATTAGATATTAAAGCAGTTTTATAGCGTAATGGAGGTACAATTTAAAAACAGTATTAGCTTTAACAACAACAAAAATAAAGAATAAAAAATTACTTTAGATATACTTTTACAAACATACATTTTTTCTTTTAAAAGTTCCTGAAAATTATCGCAATATATAGAATTTTATACAACATAATGATGCAGACCAACCGAAAGTTGCTTTTTATGCGAATTTAATTGTCATCGTTCATGTGAAACACAATTATTAATTGTTTTATACTAGAAGCAACATTTTACCTTTTTCTGCCAGCACTTACTCTAGCAGACCAGGACGAGATTCTTCAAAATTGCGATAAAACCGAACTCATTTACGCCTACAATATTAAATCAGACATTCAATTTTATTCGTTCGATTTATAGTTAAAAAATTAAGGTAACCTCTTAATAATTTACTTGATACACTTCTCATATCTTAGCAATTACTGCAACACGAACATACACTTTTTTTCTATTTTAATCTCACTGCCATTTAAACGGAAATGTAAAGCTTTCTTTAGTGTCATAAATTATACAAACTTCAGCTATGTGTCAGCAGCAATTAAAATCGGCATCGAATACCTAAACATAAAATTTTACCATTATCCAAGTTCTTGTAATTTGTAATTTAGCGAGCTTCTTTTGTCTTCTAGTTGTTACCGTTCAGCGTTACCTTATACCAATTTGGCTACAATTATACAGATTGGTAGCGGCTAGTGCGACAATAGGGATATCAAAGATAATTGCGTTTACGTCAGAATATACGGTTCTTGTCAAAAATCGGATAAATCTGTTTTCCCCAAAATAACCTCAACTTTTAGAATAAAATGAACCGTCAAATATTTCGCTATCATGGAACGTGTAAAATCAGTTATGTGAAAACATGCCCCGTCATTTGAATGATTTCGAAAAAGGAAGGATTGTCGATAGACTGATGAAAGGAATGCAAATAAAGGCGATTGCTATTCCGTTTAGTGTAAGTAAAAATACAACATGTCTCTGGAAAATATAAGTAATTAACTAACTTCGACGAAAGATAGACTGGAAGCTGTAATTGTAAACAGTGGCCACATTAAAAACATTAATTTAAGTTTGGTTGTTATAGACTCCCCATATATCTTTAATTATTTATGTTCTGACCATATTGTTTTTGATTTTAGTAATTGGCATACATGATAGCTGTAACTGCAACTTAGGAGCATGGGAATCGTTTAATCACTACCAAAATATAAAAGTATTGTCACTATACTAAACTTCAAATGAGCATGCAGTATTTAGAACTAAAGAGTAATCATATTGCCGTGTAAAACAAATTTCGCCCTCGTTAATAAAACTGCAAATTCATGAAAAAAAGTATGACTTTCGAAACTAGTTGTACATATTACTATTGCTTGATTTCTGGTACGTAATTCATTAATTCCTACTAAGGAGCTCATAAACAAATTTTAAAGTGGTGTAGAGAAGATATGAAACACGTGACAAATAGAAAATACTCTTGCGGAAAACAGTAGCAGAAAGGTACCGAAGTCTAAGCGAACAAAAGGAAAAAGATAAATCCTTAAAGTGTTTGACAATAATAGCAAAATTACCAACAACAGAGCAAAAATAATGGAGAGTTCAAGAAGCTATTATGAAGAACTCTATAAATCAAGAATATCACGACCCAATCGGCATTAATCAATAAAGTAGATAGAGATGCACCAATAAGTAATTTTAGATTAGCGATTTAGCCCCACATAATAGCAAACGAAGTACAACATACCTACCGTACAACAACTTAAGAACAGACCATCACCAGGAGAAGATGGTATAATTCCAGAGATGCTAAAGCACATAAAATAACAACTTCACTATTTAATACGAAACGAAACAGACATACCATACGACTGGAATAACACCATGGCTATCCTATCACACAAAAATGGAGATATTAAAAAACTGGAAAATTACAGATTTTGCCCCGTACCTTTAAATATTTTAACTGGTAGAAGAAGATGGTAAAATAACATGATTCGTCCAATAATGTCAAATGCAAAAACTTTTAGTTTTCAAAAAAACAGGTTGAAGTATTTTTGAAAAGGTTTGAGAGCTACAGATAAGTTTAAATAAATGTAATAATTAAAAACCAAAGGAGACTTATATTAATATTCTTAATAATGTCATGTTAACGTCTTATTTATTTAAAAATACTAGGAAATGAATTTCAGCGTTGCTGACATTAATATTATATCAGAGCTCTCAACTTTGGTAAAATTCAAATTCAAGATATTTTTCAAAATATGACGTTAACATGGCATTAATATAAATATTAATAAACTCAGGCTCCTATGGTTTTAAATTATTACATTTATTTAAACTTACCTGTAGCTTTCACACTTTTCTAAAAGAACTTTAACCTACTTCTTTTCGAATACTAAAAGTATCTGTATAAGACATTATTGGACTAATAACGTTATTTTACGGTCTTCTTTTAAGAGTTAAAATATATGTACAACTATTAAAGTCACCCTGTAGATCTAGAAGCGTCATAGAAAAAGAAAAGCAAATCTCCACAATAGAAAGAAGCATTTCTCAGTCGTGGATTGCCTTTGGCAAGGTAGATATAACAATGCAGTCAAATACCAAACACCCCAAAGCAAAAAACAATCTATCAGTCTGTGATTTCCGTCTTTACTTATGGAACTGAAGCAATAACTATGACACAAAAATCTGTTACTAAATTAAGGGTTGCACAACGAGAAATGGAAGGTATAATGCTCGGTCTAACCTTAAGAGATCGAAAGAAAAACGAATGGATCATTAAATGAACTAAGGTACAAAACATTATACACTTACATCAGTGAAGTGGAATTGGGCGGGGCACGAATGGAAAATAATAAGTGGATAAAGAGAATCATGCAGGAAAGGCCAAGCGCCAACAAAAGACTTCAAAGACGACCACCAACAAGATGGACCGAAGACTTAAAACGTTATATCGGAAACACTTGGATCAGAGTATCACAGAACAGGAAGAAATAGAACAGTTTGAGGAACGCTTATGTCTTGCAGTGGATGAAAATGGGCTAATATGATGATGATCTAGATGAAACAAATCTATTTCATGGCAATTCAAATATTGAAATGGGCATAATTTTAAATGGCCAGGTTTGATGATTATCAAACTACTATTTTGCTTTGGCCAGGTTTCGTAGTTATCACTTGGTATATAATAATGCTCCCATCCGTATGTATGCGCCCCATTGACCCGACTGCCGTGCTCGCGTCCAATACCATATTGTTAAAACATTGTTTGAATATACTTAGTTCAACACGTATGCTTTCGTCATTATTTGTCAACAACAAAGAACCTCTAATACAAGGAAATATTTTTGTATAACAATATCTAATAATATAAAGTATGCCGATATAATTTTAAATAAATTTATTGAAAGTTGCTTCTGAAACCGTTATTCCTTCAATTTTACCGATTACCATAAATAATCGAACGCCCAATACCTGTCGCCTTGTAAAATGTGGCCTAAATATTAAATTTTCCGTGCTTTACACTTCCCAAAAGTTGTCATCTGTGTCGCTTCTTTGTAATATCTCAGGAATAGTTACGTGCTTAACATAAGAAACAGGTACAACGCGACTTTTAGAAGAACAACGCATCGAACCTTTTAAATTTTACAGTATACAAATAGCTGTAACAATGGAAAAAATGTCAGTGGAATATACTCCAACAATTACTTAAATAAAACAAGAAATGCATCCCCTTCTTTCTGAAAACACCAAATGAACATATTGCCTTATTTTATTACCTGAACACAATAGTGATTAATGCTTTCCTTCTGTGGTATCGAAGGTGTACAACGTATTGTAACTAGTAATTCCCGAAAACTTCTCATAAACTTTGATAGAAAGGGTTCACCAATACGTGGGATATCAATACAAAAATTAATGTAATATAATATGCTGCGAAGGGGTATAATAATTATTGCACTCCTACTTCTAGACTAAGTAACAACAAATACCGTAGCTAGCAATGTCAACAAATTTTTCATTTACTACATTTCATTGTCCTAAATGATTATATCCCTAGATTGTTCCCTTAAACTTAGTAGTGTTTAGTATTTTTTGTGGGCAGGACGGATGTCAAGCAAGTAGGCATTCATAGGACCTTTTTGCCAACCCCGTGGGTCTAGGTTTAGGCATGCAGAGTACCAGCTACCTTAGTCTTACTTAGAATTTTTCCGAGTTTCAACCCATCTTTTACATGCTACACATCATAGTAACATGGGACCCACGGCTTTACATCACTTCCGAATGATGGCATTCTGTAGAGGCTTTCAACCGCATTTTTTATTTTTAAAAACCTCACCGGAACCGGAGATCGAACTCGCGACTACTGATAGTCAGAATGCTTAACAACTGAGCTACCGACCCTGGCACCCTTAAACTATTATTAAAATGTATAAATTTGTTAAATTATCATTTAATTTCAAAACTTGTAAGCAAAATCTATACCCAAATCCAGAATGTGCTCGCTCTAAGTATTAAATATACACCTCATTTGATATATTTTCACCATTTGACATTATTTTTATTGATTTGTCTATAACTTGATGTTATAATACTAATTAAACATTTTATTAATATAAAAGCCATCTCATTATCTGCCTACAGCTCTAATTACACCTGTATCTAAGCTAAATTAATTATCAAATAAGCTTACCATTCCGACCTAGTTTTCACAATTTTCAGTATTAGGACTTATTTTCAAGCTGTAAAAACATTAAATCTGGTTTTTACATCCCAGATTACATAAAGTTGCATGTATTACTTGGTACATCATTTTAATAAACTTGTGATTTACAGGTGTTCTGCTGATTTCAAATGATGCAACCTAATAAAATCGCATTAAAACCCAGAGCTACTACAAGAATTATCCTTCCCGGATGTTCAGTTGTGTACAGTTTAAACCCCATCGGACTTATCACAGTCGTGTCGTGAGTGAACATAATGAAATTCTAGCTATCGGAAACACATAAAAGTAAGTTTCTCATATATACAGGCATTATAGTGTGTAACCAATAATAATTGGTGTAATGCAACTACATTAAACTTAATTAAGTGCTATTGTGTCCGCTTTCACTTCACACACCGTGTAAATTTTTATGTCGAACCAGAACTTCACTTGTTCATAAACGTTAGTTTGAATGAAATGTCGTTTGATCTTCAACGACTATTAAGAGTTCTTAGGGTGTATCAAACTCACCATAGTCAGGTTGTTTATAATTCAAAATTGCACGAAACCCCTAAAATTAATTTGCAAACAAGGCGATATGCACTCCAAACGTAGATTCGAAAAATATTAAAACGCAAATCTATGTGTGCTATACAGGGTGAGTAATAATTAGGTGTAATAAATGTAATCAAAGCTTCTTTAGGCCAAAACAAAGCAATTAAGCTAAGTTCTCCCTTACACTCATAATTCAAGCATGCTGTATCGTAGCCTATAAACCAGTGGGCGTTCGTTTTATATAAAGAAAACTTTTTAACGTCAAAATTTTTCTCTAAATAGCGTGCATTCCATGTCATCACAGCTTGAGGGAATCAAGTAACAAGGACACTACGCAAAGGGTTTGGTATCTTATCCGCCACTGCAATAGCAATAAACGACCTGGTCATCCTACTCGACCAACAATACGCCATACATCGAGATGGACCAACTGCGGAAAAAATGCAAGAAAAGAGACAGTTACGCTTTTTTGTAGTTCGTGCTGTTTGAGTACCTTGAGAACTAGGATACCTAGACAGATTTGACCTTGTTGCTGTTTGTACACTCATATTGACTAACGTTTCCCAAGACCTTGCAGCTTGCATCATGTACATTAAGCCAGAGAATGCTGGGCGTTCATCTACAAAGACTACGCGGTCTAAGCCTAAATTCCTTTTTAATAAGAATAATTTGAGTAACCGCAAAAGCCTCAAACAATATATACTTCGAGATGTACTAGTATTTTTTTCTTTCAAAGCAAACTATCTATTGGCCACCCTCTATCTGATGTAGGACCCATCCATAACTATTTCCACTTGAGCTAATGTTTGTTTTCAAGCCTGTTTAGCTGTCCGTTTTTATTTTTAGTGTTTCCGCTTTGCTTTCGCTTTCTCTCCCATTTTTGACTTTTTATATGGTTGACGGGCTTGCAATCACACGTTAGCCCTTAGAATAATCTATATGAAGGCTACGAACCAGAGTTCACCGCCGAAGAACGTTCCACAGCATTGGTTCGCTGAACGAAGATTTGAATAGCTTTCTTCGTGGTTACTTTAGGTTTTTCGCAGCATGCAGAGTAACCTAAGATAAGATCTTTCTAATCTTTTAGGTGTTTAGCAAAGCACCTCGCGCTTTCAAGGTAAATTTCTGATTTGCAGAATTACTCTTGTTGTAGAAAATTTTTATAAAAGAAATGAGGCTGTCAGCTGTTTTCCGATTGAACTTACGCGAATCTTACTGTTACCGTATGACTCACTGTTTGTCATTTTTGTGTGTCACATAAACGTTTTCATTTTTTTTTTGACATGAAAGATGTTATGTGCATTGCTTCTGTTACATATCAAAATCAATAAGAAAAGTTGGACTCCTGATAATTCTAGGTCCCGTATCGCCATTTTGATGAAAACCTTCCTTGCACTCCCTCCATTTAGGATTAATCTTCATACGATTATCACCGTTTCCCACAATTACAATAATAATTAACATATGTGAAATTTAAAACTATAACAAGTAAAGAATTTTGGTAAAATTGGATGAACATTCTGTAAAACTACTGTTATTTTAAACATATTATGAAGTTAACAGACAAATTAGCCCAATCAACAAAGAGAAGATATAACAAAAACATCGGAAGGTTTTGAAATTTGGCACAGATGTTTACTGAAGTCTTCTGTTTATTGTGTAAAAAGTCCTGAACAATTGAGAATGAAAAATCGCCACCATTTTAAAAAAGCTGTAGGCATTTTAGATTTTTCGCAAATACCTTGTAAACGGTTTTTGTCACAAAAGAAAAGTTCAATCGAACACAAAAGATTGATCTTCATGTTTTTCCTAAATGCCATGGTTTTTGAGTAATTGATTAACTTCTTGCAACGCGACTAATAGGTAATAACGCCTCTCTATGCGCATATTAATACGTTTTCTTAACGTTGGGAAAATCTGTTACATCTTCTAGTAAGTCAATAAATACTTTTTACATGTAATGATAAGACGATTAGAGACCATTTTGACAATATTAAATCCTTAAATATTAACCCTCTTTCCTTACTTATTATGAACCCTTCCACTCTAAATTATATGGCCTTCCAAAAATCCATAAACCCAATATTCCTATCAGACCTCTAATTTCCCTTTCTAACACCTAAGTATCGGTCATTACATCTTGGCTCAACAAATTAATTAGTAACGTCACTAACTTCAAACCTAAATTTGCCATAAAAAACTCCATAGCACTTACAAAAACCTAAAAATGTCACTATTTGTTATTTAGATGTAACCAACCTTCTAATGAATGTGTTGATTTATTAAAAGAAATGCTTGATTCAGACCTTAATAATAACCAAGTTGAAACTTTACTAGTTTGTTTAAACTTAACTTTATCACAAAAATTTTTCAAATTTGACTTCATTTTTTAAACAAAAGTCTGGTTTAGCCATGGGATCTAACATATCACCTGTGTTAGCAGAGATTTTCATGAATAACCTGGAAAACAAAATTTTCATTGAAGCCTTTTTATTCACTATATTATTTACTGGGGTAGATACGTCGATGATGTCCTGGTTATTTTCAATTCTAATAATCCTAACATTAATGATTATATCACACTTGGCTAAGCTCAGTACATTACAATATTAAATTTACCTTTGAAACTGAACATAATAATTATATGCCTTTTTCAGATATTTTGATTACAAAAAAAACAATAGTTCCATAATTAAATGTTTAAATTTCAGTATTTATAAGAAGGCCAGTTGTACTGACCATAGTATCCCTTATTCTTCCTTTCATCCTTTGTCCCATAAACTTGCTAATTTTCAATTTTTATTTAGACGTTTACTTTCCATTCCTATGTCAACAGAAAATTTAAATAGAATATTTAATATCATTAAATACATTCCTATTAAAAACTGTTATCCTCTTCAACTTATTTTGCCCATTTATCATAAACTTCGTCTAAAACTTTCAACAATCCTAACCCCAGCAATAATTCTGAAAACAAAACCTTTTATTCAATCCCTTATTATGGTAATATTTCCATGTCTATAAAACATTCTTAGTAAATACAATTTTCAAATTTCCTTTTCTACTACCAATTTCCTTCAGAAATTGGTAGTCTTCAATAAAGATCCTACCCCTTTACTTGAAAGATCTAGTGTCTACCGTCTTGAGTGTTCGTCTTGCAACTGTTTTTTCAGTGGTCAAACTGGACGTACTTTCAAAAAAGGATTAAAGAACATTCAGCTTGCATTAGAAACCACGACTTTAATATCTACCAACGTAATAAATCAGCTTTTACTAATCACATTTTGGAATACAACCACAACTTTGATCCTACTAAAGATTACAACATTTTGCTTATAGCTAACAAAAATTGTTTTGTCTGATTTCTTGCCATTTTTGGTTTTCAATTTGTTCTTTTACCTTTTGACCCTCTCTGGTAATTTCAGAGCATTGAATCTAGTGATTTCTTGACCTGGTTTCTAGTTGCTTTTGTATCAAAATCCATTCTTAGAAGTGCCGTCCTCAACGACAGTTTCTACTTTACTTGTTTTTAATTTTTAATTTTTATATAGTGATGTATTAACCAGTATAACGATCTTTATAACGTAGTTTGCTGGTTAATTCATTTTTTCTTCTTCAATGTGATGTGTTTTTTAAATTTTATTGCTATCTCGTTTTCAACGTTTTAACCTAACCTCAATTTAACCTACACATGTAACACGTGGTTTTTACTACCAGCAAGTTATATTCTTTACTATGTACAGTATTGTTAACCATATGCCTCTGTAGATGATCTTTTTGGCCCGAATATGAAACCAGTCTGGTTTCGAAACATGTCGCCAATTTAAATAAATGTACGTGGAGAAGACTATTGTACTGAGTTTTATTGCTTCGTATCAAGACACCTCCACTATTAGCGTGATGGATCACCTTCCAATATAATGATAACCTCAAATTCGTCATTGTCCCTGATCGTCTTCGTCACGGTCATTTTCATCGTCAACTCATTAACCCATTTAGGCAGTCCTTGTTGAAATTATTACAAACTCTTGTACTAATAATACCAGCTTTTCTGCACCTAAAATCAACATCCATAAAATGTCACATGCTTATAGCGATATTCTTCAGGTCACGGAATAAAATGAATCAAATCTTTATCAAGTCAAAGCTTTTCGAACCAAGTCCTCCAACGTTTGTAGCGGAATGAAGCCAACTTCTTTCTTTGTTGATGGAAATTTAAATAATATTACTATATCCTGACCAGTAATAGCAGACGTTGTAGGGATTATACATTTAATGCCTCCCATACTATGAAATGCTTTTGAACCATCAATAGTTGATACGTTAAAATCGGTGTTGTCAAAAACTAATTGACAAAATGATACAGCCAAAATTTTTGGATGAGCATAATAGATTGTTGACCTTTGCGCATCATGGTATGAGGAACATAATCCCAAAGTGGAAAGCAAATTTACTAAATTTTCACATTTATATTTTCATCACAACAACAGCAAGACTAATTTGCTCAGGAGCCAAAAAGGAACGCGATCTTATTGTCAACATAATAGAGTGGACTATTGAAATGCTTTTTCTTTCAGTAAGTTGATCATCCTTTTCCTTTTTTTTTACTATTTGTTTTCATCCTTTCGAGACCCATGTTCCGCCCAACTCTATTTCAAGCTAGCAATCCGGTGGACTACATCTGTTACTTTTCTTCGTTGACGACTAACGACGTTTCTTTTTCTTCTCTATTACTAAACACCAAGCTTTGCCCTCTCGATCTGCCTTTGGTTTACCGTCAATTTTTTGGCAATTTTCTTGGTCAGATAACGCTGCAATAGTATCTAGCCTATAAGTTAATAGTGGTAACATACAAGCGTCGAAACCCTTTCTTTTTAAACAAATTAAGATGTCTTGGTTCATTACAGTAATTCTTAGTTTACCGAAAGTACTCTATCCTAACCTAACAAGTAGGTTTTGAAATTTCAGCAGTCCGGTTATTATATTTTTTCAATTTTATTTGATGACCTAGGTAGACGTATTCATCGACAGTCTCTAGATTAACTTCTTTAAAGGTCAACTGTTCAACGTCTTGCAAGAATGATATCTGTCTTGCTCAAGTTTATTTCAAGTTCTGCCTGTTGTGCGACGTGATTTAGTTGAATTAGCATCGTTTGTAGTGAATCGACGTTTGAGCTTATAAGCACTATTATCGTCGGCGAAACCAAGGTTTAAATATTTTCCATCAACAGATATGCCTCCGTCTTCAGATTCCTCACAGTTCATAGTAAATACGCTCAAAAGTATTTAACTGTTTCGCAAACGTATTAATACGCACGTAGAAAAGCGTTACTAGTCGCTTCGCACGGTGTAAGTAATTGAAAACTTGAAAACTGACATTGAGGGAAAAAATAATAAGACGCTATTTATAGGAAACTTAAGAATCTTTAATTTTCTATTGAACTTTTTTTATGATAAAAGACTTTATAAGATATTTGCGGAAAATTTAAATTTGCTTTCGCTAAAGATATCAGTACACATTTGAACTATCCACGTTGTTTTCTGTAGAAATAAAAATTGATAAATTGATTTCTTTATGTGGCGTCTTTCCAAGTACAGTTACTATATTCATTAACTTAATTCCATTATAGGTATTTTTAAAAGTGCCACAGATATCTGCATCATCAAAAATACGTTTTTAAATATTTGTGTCAGATTATTAAACATAAATATTCATTGTCGCAGGGTGGACAAAACAAATTAAACTTTAAAAGAAAGCGTTTTATTTATGCCAAATTCAAAATATATATTTTTGATATTAAACATAAAGATCGCTTTGAGAGTTACACAAAGGAAACATTATTGTTCTGTAATACACTATAAAATTGTATAATAACATAATACACATTACATATTAATAATAAAAAACTAATAGTCAATATAGCTTACACAGATTACTCTGTGAGTTTATAGCACTGGGTTGCAGAACATTACAATTTAAAATTCCTTAACAAGCCTTGCGTGACTGAAATCTATCACAATTGTCGAACTCAGACCCTACACGACTCGCAGTTTTTGTTACGCTGTTGGCCATTACATACACATTACCTACAAAAAAATATAAAAAATAGTATACGCCAGTATATTATTTTATTTCCAAATAATATCTATAAAATGTAACATTATGTTCTTCTCGTGGTTCTTCTAATTACCAATTATATTTTTTATTCTATAATTTTTGCCACCAAGTAATCAAACTTAACCATCTAAGTGTAATATGTTTACTGTATGTTTCATATTGAAATTTAGTTTCTAATTATAGTAGTTGTTATTTACTCATTTGTTAATTTATTATATCTTTGCACAAAAACTAAAAGGTCAATTTGCAATCTACAAGGGAAAGTTATCCGGTTTATTAGAAATGATTATCAATACATTTACAATCACCGAATATAACGTCTCCATAAAAAATATTAGAAAAAATGCAAAATTCGTCCTACGTAATTAACAAGACAATTTGCAACTATTAGCAGATATATAAAAATGTACAAGACACTAGCAATCATTAATCCAAGACAAAAATAGAAAGTTAACTGTATTTTACGTTTTCTATTAAGAGTAATACCGAATTAGTAGAAGTCAAACTCCTACCAACAATCGAATTAATTGTTTCATTGTGGGGCGTTAAAATATTATTAAAGTCTTACTCCTTTATTAAATAGCCAAATTAACACTTTAGCAATGGTATCTGGTAAACTTTTCGTTAAGTGGGGAAATTAGTCGATGTGTTAAAATTAATTCTTTGTCCAACTGCTACCTTCAATTTACTACATTTTTGGAGACATATAACTTCACTAGAAAAAAAAAGAAACAAATTGTGAATTTTGAAATGAAATTATATTTAACATTCACTAGCACTAATTTTGGATGCAGTGTAAATAGTTGTTTATACAACTAATGGTGAAAACGATACTTATTTGAGTTTGAAGGTTGATGCACTACGGCGAAGCCAGGCCAAAAACTTGCTTTCATACTTATTGTATACGTTATTTTTTGCATAGTAAAAGTATGCTACTTTACATCTATCCATAGTCGTGATATATTATTGCAACATTTTAAACATAATTTGCTGAAAACTGTTCATAATTACTAAACAAAAATAATGTAAATATAATAATTTAATAATTGGATAACTGAAAAAGTTGGCTTTAAAGGTAACGAAACATATGTTAATTAAATAGCATGAATAGTTTAGCTACTTAGTTATTTTCCAACTCCCAATTTGGACCTCACCATGAAGACAACTGTTACTAAACAAATATAATAGTTACTTTATATACATTTTCTCTCGTCACTGTACCGCACTATTACTTGAAGTCGATGAAAATCATATATAGTTGTAATTTTTGGCTTTGGCTATTATCAATAATTTCATAATTTCTTTTAAAATGAAAACTTAATCCACGACTGACCTATTCTTTCAGAAACCCCATTGATATTGCTTTATTTTCTGCTCCATTTCTCCATTTGGTGTTGCAACTTTGGTTACCATTTGCCAATTTAGTTAATGCGTAGTAATTTTTATTGTACAATTTAATTCAGTAAAATACACACGTTTATGGAAAACAATAACCTTCCTTTATTTTTATTAAAACACATAAACAAATATAAACATGTACACATCCGTTAATAGTACACAAATACAAATTTGAATTGTAAGTAGCCCCGTTTTCGTTACTGACTCGGCAAAATGCGTGTGAGTCGTACAAGTGCGAGTGATGTGATCAAGACTGATCTGGGACAAAAACTGATCTGGAAAACTAGGCTACTCGAGTTTATATATCAAGTGTTTGAATGGAAGAAACGCCGGCTATTCTTTCGGATGCAATAGTATTGTCCAGCCGATCTTTCGCCCTATTGTGACACGAAAGTTTAGGGTGACTTCCGCTAATAAAAGGAGTCTGCCCATTGCGTGTGTTTCTTTCATATTCCAGAATTTATGACTGTATTGTGACCACTGTTCGTTTTTGGGTCACAAGAATATTTACGCAACCTTTCCTTTTGTCGTCCGATGCCTCTACGTTTGTAACATCCGTCCTGCTGTTTTTGAATTTGCACTTTGACGTTTTTGACAAGTTAGTCTGCATCGTTTGCATGACGACACAAATCACATTTGGTATCTAAGATGACACACATAATAGATACTTTCTAGACTGCACATAGTGTCAAGTTTGAGTTTATGGCCGTCCTTTGCACGACAGGCGTTTTTAGGCCAATTATCTTGGTGCGCTACACAACACCAGAGATTTTGAAGACCGTACCCATTAATGATATACCTTTTCATAATTTGCGACGCCTCATTTTTTGTTTTGGTATATCAAAGATTCTTTCCATCTACTTGGCATAATTTCTCGACTTGAACGTCTATTATAATTATCTCGCCCTTTGCAATTTTTAGATGGGGCACTTCCCGACAGTAGTTGATTATAATTGTTTTTGTTCTATTGAGTTCTAATAGGTAATTTCGCCCTTGGTACTATTGCATCGCGTTTGAACGCAGTAACTACAACTATTGACTACTTCCACTGCATGTTTCCATGACTCATATTCTAAAATATTCAACTAAAAAATCGAAGTACGTAGTGTGTAAGGTGTTGCAAGTTACCATTTAAATTTGTGAAGGTAATATTTTTCATCAAATTTTATGTTATGTATTTCTATGAAATGATTAAGTATTTATTTTGTCTGTATGAACGATTACAGTTGGGTTCTAGGCATTTGTAAGTGCATGGAGTTTGATCACACGAAAGTTTGATTTTAGTTTATGCACATTGCCTATACGCTTATTCACATTAGTTACCGTGGTAAATACTTTATCACACACATTACACATCACATGCGTTGTGGTGCACACAAAAATACTTTAAAAATGAAAAATTATATAAGACAACTTGAACAACACGAATGTAAGGACAAGTGACTGCACCAATGGTACAAATGCACCACAAATCGCTCAAGGAAGGGCATGCACAGACAAGCGAAAAATCTTATTTTTTATAGTCGCCCGTCTGTTAGATCGTCATCAGCCCCAATCTGGATAAACCGAAGTGCTTCTTATTAATGTCCTACCATAATCCAGCATTTTATCAGCAAAGTAAGGCTTAACCGAAAGCACGTTGCACTGTCCACGGAATACAAAATAATTGAATTAAAAACCATACACAAACGGTTTTTTGGTTATTAGTAGTAGTCATGCACTCACTATTCCTTGAGTGGATGACGTTTGCTCCGTTTTAATTGTTTTAATGTTTATTTTGGTATACAAATCCATTTATGTTTGGTTCTATTATGTGATTGATTTAAAAATAGGTGCAATAGAAATCATAAACAAACTCTCAACAAACAAAAGCTGACGTAAAAGAACTGCTTGCATGTCATGAATGTTGTGTTTGGTAGATGATATGTCAAATTTGTAGCAGAGAAGAACGTGGACACGATTGTCAAATAAAAAAAGACGTAGATATGGTATTCTTTTTCTAGCATTACAAGGAAGATAGACTATTATCAAAGGTGTACATCTGTCACTATCTGGAGGACATTGGCATTACGTAAGGCAGGGGTGGCGAACCTTTATTCATCTACGTGCCATTTTTTCTAAAGATATGTTTAATGAGGCCATGACGTGCCATCAAACAATCTTGACTTAGTGATTAATGGGGAAAAAATAAAACTAAACACTATCAACTTAAAACTCTTTATTTGCAACAAAAAATATACATTTTGTACAGCAATAGTGGTGTTATGTTTATTTAAATGAAAGAAAAAATTCGTACGACTTCTGCTGTTGCAAATTAGATGCTAAATAACTTATATTAGCTCCATACTTTGTTACTTTTAGCAGAATGCAAGCTAGACTGGATTCATCTGAGAAACGGCTTCTACACGAGTCTTTAATGTTATTAATTTCTGAAAATAATGACTCACAAGCATAGGTAGCTGAAAATATTGTTAAGAAAGCAAAAGCCAGCTTCTTCAGACTGCCAAATGTGTCTGGAATTGAATTCCACGTTTCCATAATTTTGATATGGGCATTTTTACTTATATTACCTAATACATATAGTCTTTCTATTTCATTTAATTCCAACTCTTTCCTTGTTTCGAAAAATTTTTGAATCCATATTGAACTAGACTGGAAATCAATCAGCTGCATTTCAATTTATTCAATTTCCAACCAATCAAATTTGGCCAAGTGAAGTTACATCAGGATATATAATAAATTTCAGTGTTTCCGATAATTCTTTGAACTGAAAAAATCTCGTTGAAAGTTCTTTGATTGAAGAATTAATTACCGAATTAAACCTTTCATTGACTTTTGCTTGGTCTGGTTTTTCATGTAAATCCAAATCTCTGGAGATTTTTTTTCAAGTTTGGGAAATACTTGTAGTTTTTGGTAACAATATCGTTACTGAAAACTTGCAGTTTAGCTTCGAAAGCATGAATGAGATCTATCATAACAATAATTGTTTTATTTGCGCCTTGAAGCTTCATGTTCAATTCATTGTTAAATATAAATTGTTTCGATTAGGTACCTAAATTCCTTAATTACTGCCGTGCCTAAATTATTTTGTGGCGTGCCATCAATGGCACGCGTGCCAATGGTTCGCCACCCCTGACGTAAGGGGTGTTGGATAAATTTATTTTATATTGTATAGATGAATGCGGTACCGAAACCACAGTTATGGAAGTAGGGAAAGTAAGACAGTCATCGAAGGCGTGATGCTAACCACATCCCCCAGTACACCGTTAACGGTGTGCCAGATTGACTGGGTTTCGGAAAGGGATATTTCGGCGACCCTGACTCGTCTTGTATCAGGCCGTGTTCCTACATGGAATGAAGTGCCCGAACTATTTTATAAATAAATCAATAAAAACTGTATATTTCAGCAATTGCATGTCTTCCACGAAATATGTAGTAAATTGCATTGGTAGTTGTTATAAAGTATAATTTTTGTGAAAAAGGCAATACTAAATTATTTATAATGAGAAAACAAGACTTGACTTGTTCTAATCTTGCACGC
Organism: Agriotes lineatus; assembly: GCA_940337035.1. Classification (NCBI taxonomy): domain Eukaryota; kingdom Metazoa; phylum Arthropoda; class Insecta; order Coleoptera; family Elateridae; genus Agriotes; species Agriotes lineatus. The sequence continues at coordinate 62,176,630 of OW679197.1, read as the reverse complement.
CACATCATGCTTGCCTCACAGTTTGAAGAAAAAATGATGTTAAGAACATTAAACAAACAAAAATGTCTCTTGGGCGAACACCTTTTGTTCAAACGCCATTTCGATAATCAGCTGATCGTCTTAAATTTATAACCTAAAACAGATTGGCAATCATGGCCACACTCTCCTCTGCTACAAATCTCGCATATCATGAAAGCACTCTAGTGTTTGGTATCTTTAGAACACACAAGATTAGGTATAGTATTTTATTCTATAAATATTTGAATTACTTAATCTTTCAGTTTATGTAGTAAAAAAGTTAAATTCTATTATTTATTAAATTCTTACCTTTATATATTCATCAACTATTCATTTTCTCATTTGTAAATTATTTCAAAGCACCATCTCCTTTAAAATGCCTTACCATATATGAAAACGACGATGCAAACATCCTGTTCCACAGAAAATATAATACAGCAGCATTTATAAAAGTTAGAACTTCATTCAAACTTTAATATTAGGTATTGGACTTATAAAGACGTAGGAAGAATGTTGTTAACGGCAACAAAAATAGGTTGCAATTATAAGACCTTGGTTTGCGAGCACAAAGCTTAGCGGTGGATAATGCGCTCTTCATTAAAACGAAGTTTGAATGGAGACGATTCGAACAGCGAAATTGAAATGATTATAACTTTACGCAGCTCGTAATACAGAATAATAACTACATGATGTTCAACTTATTATGAACTCTATAAAAGCTTAACGGTAAAGAGTCAGAATTGGACAGAATAATCACATTGCTTACAGTATGCCGCTCGCACGCTAGTGGAGATGTACACGTGACAAAAAAAGTAGCGCAGATAATGAATAGGTTTCAAATTATAATGAGTTTGACAGATTTTCCTGCATTTGCCAGTTAATGAGACAACCGATTAATCTTTTCAAAAATCCTTTATATTAAGCACGCTGACCCAGCTAGGAAACAGTTATATTATTTTGAAAAATATTTGATCGATGTATTCCAGTTGTACATAAAGTCAATAACTATGCCATTGGATGCAATAAAGTAGTTAATTTAAAACGAGGGCGACTATTGTACTTCGCTGTCACGACTTAAAGCGCATATGCTAATTTTCATGCAGAGCTTACCTGAAATAATGACAATCGCATATTTAAATCGCCACAGCTTCGATGAGTAATGCTTTACCGCAATATAAATGTGAAACTGAAGGTGCACTTAACATGACAGTCACGACTATACGAACAAGATTTGCATTTTTCTTATGGGGATGAATCAATAGAAACCATTGTTCATATAAAAGCAACGATGTGTAATTTTTCAAAACCACAACACAAGAATGGGAGTGAATTTTTAAATTTCTTTAACAAATTTCTGTTAATAAACCATTACAAGAAATATAATTTTTCATTGAATATAGTTTTGAAAAAGATAAGCAAATAATGACTAACAAATTATATCGTAACCGATTTTCCTATAGAAGACGCATATATACCGTGTGTCCACAGAAGTACGCACCATAGAGATAAGATAATGCTAATAGAATATAAATATCAACCAGTGCTGTGACCACCGTCCCTTTTCTTGTACCATTTATAACAATATTGTTTCATACAGTGGCGAGTCAGAAGCCAGATAACAACGATTTAGCGTGACGGCGATCACAGGATTAGCCGATCTTTCTATTCTATTAGGTTATCCCTATGGTGCGTACTTCTGTGGACACACGGTATAATAATAATAATGGTGAGGCACTAACACCCCATGAAGGAGCTTGGCCTGCAAGGCGAAAGGTCAGAACTTCCGTATCCTCGCTCTCACACCCGGCTGTCGCGTGTCAAATTCATGACACGTGGTGATGTGGTGAGCATCACGCATTAGACAACCGCATTATTACCCCTTATTCTTTTGAACGCAGGTTCCCAATTATCTAAAGCGACTGGGTAGGCCGCCCGCCAGGCATCGATCTGAGATTTGAACTCCAGACTTCTGCTCCGCAGTCCAATGCTCTAGCCACCGAGCCACGCTGGCGCATATAATATGAATAAACGTAGATGTTGACTGACAGATTGCATTGTCATATTTCAATAATTTCTTTTAAATCGGCAGTGAAAAACGGCGAAATATTAATTAAAACACAAGAATTCGGCAGTGAAGTAATTCACTGTTTACCACTCTTTGAAGGGTGCGGGGAAATAGATGAACCTCAACCGACGTCAACATAACCTACTAAAATTTGTTAAAATGTTGTAAATTCTCGTTTTCTCTTTTATAGGAAACCTAGTGTGCTCCTCAGCAATAAAGTTCCTTTTTATCTTTCATGTGGATTACTTGCCTTGACTCTACGGCAGTAGTTTTCAGTCTGTGGGGCGCCCCCCCTAAGGGGGAGCGTAAAAATTAGAAAATAAAATTAAAAATCTATTTATTGAATAAAAAGAAACAGAGGACATAAAATAAATTACATTCTAATAAAATAAAATGCTACTCCTATATGTAGGTCGGTACATATCAATATATTGCTACGAACAAAGCTGTTTGTACCTTTAATTGTACTTTTCATACTTCAAAAGCTCAGTTACTATAAAACCTAGCTTGTTGTAGATATCTTTTTGCATGTAATAATTAACTCGGCTAGCTCTACTTCTCTTTTTCTGCAGGGTAACTGTTGCTTAATGTTTACTCAGACGCTGCAGTCTATTTCAAAGTATCTTTACTAGTAAATGAATTATTTTGGAAAAATAGTATTTATGTTATATTAAAAGTTCAATCATAACCTTTGAATGACATTTTGTTGATTTAATTATTTATTTAGTCAATTTACAAGTAATTGTTCATGTTCAATAAAGTTACTGGTGTATTGACAATTTAAACAAATTTTTGTTATTGACACCTCCAAAATTAATTATAATTATTAAACTTCAGGTTTACAAATTAATCAATTAATAAATCCAATTTAAATTAAATGCATTTTAAAAAATTTCTATGGGCTTTTTTAAATTCCTTTGATTTATATTGTTCGTCGCTCATTATTCTGAGAATTGAATTTCAATTTGACTCACTTTGCTTTGTCACTGGTAGTGTCGTGTCTGCAATCTTTTCTGTCTTGAAATAACCCCTGGACTGCACTTGATTCTGCTACTGCTGTGACAACGTTTTCCAAATTTATCAATAGTTCTTCCACTGTATTATCACGCACTGATAATCACTTTTAACATCTTTTTAACTATTTATACCCGGAGTTTATTTGTTTTTCAATTAATTCTGGAAAATTATTTTTATATGTCACAATTTCCAATATTTTTCCCCCCACCTCCTTTCTCATATCATAAAACTAAACAATTCCTTTTACTTCTCTCAGCACTCTTTTTGAAAGTAAATTTTACTAATTATTAAATTAAATCAAATTAGTTAAATATCTTGACAAAGGTCATTTTTAGGTTATAAATATTTATCTAACATTTCATAAACATTTTTAAAACTTTCCAGAATTGTAAATAACCATCACATTAACAAAATTAAGTTATACCTCAGTACTTTGTAACATTCTGCAATGTATCTCATATGAACAATAATTGATTGTTAACAATTCAAACCACTTGCATATTTTAGAGTTGTTATACCAATCTTGGCCAGTTTTAAAGTGATTCAACCTTTTTAGAATATATTCTTTTTTACCATTTTTATATCATAGCAATATATTTCAAAACTTATTTTTTGAACAATGGTGAATTTATCAATTAATATTTAATTCTTGAGTTATTTATAAATAATAACCTCTGCGATACATTTTCGGAAAATGTATAATTATTAAATATTTTGTGTACATTATCTATGACGACTGCTGAAAGCGAGCGTTGCTTCTCTGGTTTAATAAGTTTTCGTTTTTTACATTCAGTATTGAGCTTAAGTGACCGACTACAATACCATGTGGTAATTGCCTAAAAACGCGTTTTCTAGTTATTTCTGGAAGAAAAAAATATGCGCGGTATTAAATTTATTTCACTTTCTTTGGTGTTCATCAAAATTTTAGGCTCCAGAAAGATGAGTGACCTTAAACTGTGGCCTTGTTCCCAAAATCCCCCTCAGCGATGCTCATCTATTACTTTTTCGTTACCACATTGATAATGACCTCCCACGCGGAGTTCGGTTACTTCATTGAAAGGGGGCGCGAATAATATTTACCTACATTGAAAAAGGAGGCACAGATACAAAAGGTTGAGAACCACTGCCCTACGGGCCTCGGCAACTAAATCCACATTGTGATAAAAAGTCAAACTTCAGTGCCTTGGTAATATTAATAAAAGTTTAGTAATGATTCTGAAAAAATACAAGTACCTTACCATTGTATATTGTCTTTCATATTTATTAAAACTTTTTTTGAAACGTCAAGTTATATAAAAATTATCTAATCATAGATTGAGAACTCGGTAGAAAAGAAACTGCAAGCGGCTTCCAAAATATTGAGCCGAAAGATATATTAATACAGCTCTACCTTCTCAAATAAATTTCACAAAGTTATTTTTACCAGCTGCGAACTGTTAAGGTTTATAATGAATAAAGATGCATAATTGCATATACATATAGGTCATTCAAAATATTACTTTTATCTATCCCTGAGTTAAAGCAACAATAGACAAAATATCTTCTTCCTCCAGCAGATAAGTTTTGAGCTATACCGCCAACAGACAGACAGGTAGACGAACAAACAGATTGACGGACAAACGGATAGCCGGAATTCAGAATACAAATTTTTCGTCATCTAGGGACCATGAAGCGTGAAGATCTGAAGAAATTTCGGAAGGTGACTTTTTCACGATTCGGGGAGAGTACTGAGAGTAGTTCACAGTGAGACATATACAGTGAATGTATTTTAATGCGCAATGTGGTATTTCCGTTTCCACTTGATTGTTACTATTGGTTTCTGAGGGTACGCCACGCCATGTGTAAATGCGTTTATTTTAAAATGCAATATATGCACTTTTATTGAAAAAGAAACATTAGAAATAACAACACGACATTTAATAACCAACATACTTGCTGTAAACTGAAGTCTTTGTACCATTTAATCAACAGAATTACTTCCTCCGTAGAATATATTATGTTTGAAATACTCAGTAACATTTCCATATTGCATTTTAAAATAAAACTCCCTGTATGACAGTGAGACACGCAAAATGTTTTCAATTTTACCGCCGAAATATACTTTAAATTGCTAAACTATTTGTGGTCTACATTCTTCTCTTAGGATATTTTAAGAAAATTACTGTATAAAGTCGTTTTCTCAAGATAAAAAGTTAGAAATTGCATTTATTTAAATGGCATCTTTCATATTCTGGAAATCAGTTTTTGAGTATTTTCCCCAAGCGTCGTATTTTAATGAGTTTCTTATACAGAATGCAACAGGCTGCTAGGACCATTGCAAAGGCAAGGAGAATATGCATGTGGCCATCGTGGTGTTTAACAAACGAACAATCAATGTACGATAACGGTAGGTCGTTAGGATCATTATAAATACAACGTATATATTTGATTTATTAATTTTTTTTTAATAGAATTACAGCCACATGTAAAGTTCCCTTACTTTTGCTATGGTCCTAGTGGCCTTTCGCAATCTGTATAGGAATCCTCAAAACATGATTTACCGCTTGTAACATCCATCTAAAGTTTACAGTCAGTATTTATATCGAGAGATCCAAAAAAAACTGTTCCTCAGCAGGCTGTGTAGCTCCTCCGACGATACTGGGCCGATTAGGTTGTATGATGGCTTAAAATATCACTAATTGTTAGACTTAGATCGCAGGCCGGTTTTTATTTTCAAAAAAGGTTTTAATTAGATTGTGCAATTAGCAAAACTAAGCGTAGCTCACGTGATTTATTATATAGTACTACAGCAGCGCGACACCACAAAGTCCCGTGGCTCGGTGGTGGAATGTTCGCCTTCCACGCCGGCGGCCCGGGTACGATTCCGTGTCGGTGCATATTTTTTTAAATTTATATTAATGAATCTCGCCTAAAATTGCGAACGGAACCGTAACTCTGGTGATTCACAAGTTAAATAATAACGAAAAGTCATTTTAGGAGCAGAAATCTTTTATTGAGCAACACAAGACAAGATTTGCATCTGCATAATATTTTTTTTTAATCGACAATGAAGAACGTCGAAATCGTCAAATAAAATACGAGAAATGGGCAGTGAAGTAATCCATTGTTTTATGACTTTTTGTAGGCGGCTGGACGATAGGTAAACGTCAACCGACGTCAACATAACCTACAAAAGTTGGTTAAAATGTTGTAATTTCGCGATTTAAAAAACAATGTACCTACCCCACGGCACTGGAAGTTTTTTTATCCCGCATGTGGCTTATTTGCTTTGGGCCTACGGGCCTCGGCAGCTGAATCCGCAATCATGATAAAAAGCTCAACTTCAGTGATAACCTATGGAGAAACTAATATAAAAAAATATATACATTTGAACTTTAAAGTCCCTATAGGCTGCTTATTTCATGAAAACACATTTAATGTAATTAAAGATGAAATAAAACAACCAATTACAATAGTTAATCGCTCAAGTATTAGAGGGACTATTCAATGAACCAAACAACATTTTCAAATTAGTTTTCAGTAAATCTAGCAACAAACTACGCAATTTCGATAGTAACGGAAAACGAAAATTGACTTTTTCTAATAAAAATCACATTTGTTTAAAATATTCACTTATAATACCATGAGTAGTCAAAGTTATGTCGACTATTTTTGCGGTGGTGTCACGAATGTCCATTGCGCTTTGGTACGATTAGGACGAGTGCGACAGCGTACCAAAGCGCAATGGACATGAGTAGTGATACCACCGCAAAAATAATCTACTTAACTTTGACTAAGAATGGTATTCGAGGGACTATTTAATGAACCAAACTACTTTTTCAAATTAGTTTACAGTAAATTTAGCAACAAACTACGAAATTTCTATAGTAACAGAACACTAATATTGACTTTTTCTAATAAAAATAGCATTTGTTAAAAATAGTCACTTGAATACCTTCTAGGAAGATATATCCACTGATATTTTTTTGATTGGTCAAGAAACGTCAGAATTCTGGATTTTTATTGGTTACTTTTTGACAGATGACAGGTGAATTGAATAGTCACATATAATACCATGAGTAGTCAAAGTTATGTCGAATATTTTTGCTGTGGTATCACGAATGTCTATTGCGCACTCGTCCTAATCCTAAGAGCAATGACATGAGTAGTGATACCACCGCAGAAATATTCTATTTAACTTTGACTAAGAATGGCATTCGAGGGACTATTCAATGAACCAAACTACTTTTTCAAATTAGTTTTCAGTAAATCTAGCACGAAACTACGCAATTTCTATAGTAACAAAACACTAATACTGACTTTTTCTAATAAAAATCAAATTTGTTTAAAATATTCACTATACCACTAGTGAAAATTGTCGATTATTTTCACTAGTGAAAATTGCCAATGTAGTTCATTTTTATTGGCTCAAAGACGTCAAATCTTGTATTTTTATTGGTCAGTTTTTGATAGATGACAAGTGAGTTGAATAGTCACTTGAATACCTTTTAGAAAGATATATCCCATGATATTTTTTTGGTTGGTCAAGAAACGTCAAATGGTGGATTTTTATTGGCCACTTTTTGACAGATTTATTTCGCATGTGTAAAAGAATGTTTCCTAGATACCTGTTATGCTCTCTACACGGAAAACAATCCCCAGCACTATTATCGGTAGGTACAGCACGCTATTCCTAGATTGCAGTTTTGCACCCTCAGATACCGCCCCTTCTCGAAACTGCTTTCCAACATCTCTTCTGGCTACACCCGTCTGCAGCTAGATACACCAAAGAGGTGCGGCCTCTTTATGTTTTTCCTTATGTTTTGGTCCTGTTCCTTTGCTTGGCATCTTCTTCCGCGTGCAACCAAACTAGTACCAGTTCAGCTTACTGCTCAACAATGGCTGCGAGCATCATGTTTGCTCCCGAACTGTTTTCCGAAGGAGGCCTTCGGGAAGCCTTCACAGTCGTCCAAAAACTACCTTTCACGTCAACAGTATTTGTACCAAATTATCCCTCAGACTTCTAAATTTACTACATGGATTTAAGTAAACACAAATGGCGTTCAAATGAGTTTTATTACTTAAACTACAAATCTTTAAGACCCTACTTGAAATTCGGCTTGTAGGAGGCCAAATTATTATTTTTTTATACTTTATATCTTCATATTTCGTAGCTACTTAACATCTCATTTGGTTATTTATACTTAACACTAGATTATTTATATTGATTTTTATAACTGTCACATTTCGACACTTCACTTCAACACATTTTAACCTCTTATTTTCAGTCCACAATTGGTAATCATGCACTTCAGCTACCTCTTGTCTTTGTATCGTTTATGCATTTCACATTCTTTATCTATTTTTTATCAATATTGACATGCTTTTTCTGAATTTCTTCACCGTTTGCCATATTGCAATTCGATATCAGATTTGTCATGTATTAATACTGTTTGCATTACTCTTAAAGATCTTTTCATAGTAAACTTACGCACAACTATATTACATTTGCATATTTATATTTATTGACTATGAAACCTTATTAATCTAAATGCAATCCATAAACATTTCCTGTCAACTACTAGTGCCTCAAATGCAATTTGCTCCAAATGTATGTTGTTCCTATTCACCTAAAACCCTTTTAACTCGTAATTCATTAATTAACTTTTTGTATTAGGCAGTATTAGTATTTTTAACGATTCAGCTATAACCAATTCTGTTATTTTACTTATTTAATTATTTCACAATGCAGCTGAAGATCAAACACAGCAGCTTTCGGGCTATTTTTTCAACCTTCGATTGAGTAAGAAAAAAAACAGCAATGTTTTCCGGCTTGTTGGCTTGTTATTTCTTAATTAATTCTGATCACCTAGTAACTGACACCTTATTTATTTTTTCATCCACTTAATACTATATTCCATTTAACTTTGTAAAATGTTACAATTTGTCACTTGTTTACTTAAACACATTTTAATGATTCTTTTCAGTTCACACTTTATTCTTGCTTGCAGGTACATTCTGTTTTATTTCTTATTTACAATTACATATTTCTTATGTGATTCATATGCAAATTTTCTTGTAATTATCGACATGTTCTATGTGACCAACCTTGCCTTTACTTAAACAACTTGTAATTCAATATTAATTTTAGCATGTATGAACAATATTTAGCGTTATTTTTAAGGTTATTTTACAGTTGCATATTTATGTTTATTAAATGTTAAAAACATTCCTTTAGCTACTAGCCTCTCAAATGCTACCTCTTCCAAATTACATTTTTTTATAAATATTTTTAACGGTTAAACCATAACCAACTCTGTTATTTTTTTATTTAATTATTTTTAAAACATAGCTGATGATTAAACAGAATCGCTTGCGGGTACAATGTCATAGCAGTACATCCAGAATTTTCACAACTAAAGCCAGATTTATAATTTTCATAAATCATGTTGCTAGTTAAACTGACAAACAAAATAGTAAACAGGTCGAAAAGTACTTTATGGACATATGGTCTTAAAGTGATACATTACGCCCTCAGAAATAGAATATAAAGTGACCAATTCCACCCGGTCGTACATAAAGTATTTTAATTCTAATAACTATGTAGGATTACAGCCTGATCATGTAAAAACGGTTGCTCGTACGAAAAAACATTCAGACACCTATCCTGTAGATAATTTCTGGTAGATAACAGTTTATACTAGTATAATGATACTTTTGTCATAAAATCAACAGGAAGAGAGATATTCAGGAGAAACCGTTTTGTTAATTCTTGCGCGGTCTTTTTTCTTTTTTTAGTTAAACCTATAAATTAATAAATACTTACCATAGCATCCATCAGCTTATTAAATGCCTGTTACTGTAAAAACCCTGTAAAGTCTTACAACAAGTTAATCCAAATAGCCTGTGGCGGACGCAGGTAAACCGATGCGCGTGACACGGCGGTTCATAGCAGAGCGAAATAGTAGAGATCTTAGTTTGGTGAATGTTTTTTTCAAAAATCTATAGTAGACATAGTGATGTTTGTATCAACCAACGCTATAATAAAATAACGAACGTCGTTTCAAATTTATTTTTTCTACGACCACTACCAAAAGTAGGCCTTTTAACACTAGCTTGATTCACTAAAAATGACGTTTTATAAATCAGCGTGTTAAATGTAAAATCAGCTGTTTACTTTTAGCCCATGTGCTAAAAGTAAACAGCTGGTGTAGAATTTAGAATTTTCAACTGGAAGTGAGGTTATAAAGTTATTCTAGTTACTTCTTTCGTTAGAGGTAAAGTATTTTTTAAATAATTAAAGCATTATGTAATTAATAAATATAATAAAAGGTGTACGTTTATAATTACCTCTGATAACTAACTTTGACAGTTACCGGCTGCAGAAACAGTCACCTGCGCCCCAAGGCCATTCCTTTACTATGACATAAATTATAACTGTCATAAATGCAAACCTTTGTTAAATCGACATTAATGGATTAATAACAGTAACTTTAAGGCCGTAGAAAAAATATTGTGTGCAAACTCGTGCTAAAAGTGTTTAAGCCTTCGGCTTCGTTTCATAAATTTTCATTTCTCGTGCATAAACGTCCACTTTTAGAACTTGTTGCACAAATAGCTATTTTTGCATAGTGATCATGAAAGTCGTCTCTTTTTTAAATAAAAATCTTATTAAATGTACCACTTTTTTAACCCAAAATCGTGAAAAAAAGTACACCCTTTTAACTATTTTATTTAAATGTCAATTTGACAGCTTTAAATTCCGAAGTCCTTTTCGACTAAGTTTCAAGTTACAAGAGATCAATATGCAAAAAAACTACGTGTAGAATACATTTTAAAAGTCCCTTTTTTCATTCTCGTTAATCAAACTGCAAAAAAGTATGACTTTCAAAACTAGTTGTACAAATAATTATTTGTAGATGCTTTCCTGGACATCAGGATTTAATTTTTTGTTAAAATTTAACTCCGAGCAGCCTAGCCCCTCTCCCTAGAACTCTTAAGCACTCCTTCTAACATTTCATTTACGAGGTCATAAGATGTGTCTATCCAAAATTCAGCTTGTCTGGTTTTTTCGGAATGAAAACCTAATGTTTACTATAAGTAAATAACCATTAACACTGTTGGCACTATAACAAATTAAATGTAATATAATGTGTATTTTCAGTTTGCGAGCATACAAATTCGAACATTATTATTTAGTTAAATGCTACTTGCTCCTGACTTCTGCTTCTAATCAATTTACGTAAAATATTCATTCTATCGTCCTGTGACAAGTAACATAAACAACTATCAGTAATTGTCATTTTACTTAGTGTTTTGTAAAGCTGCCATGACACCTTATTTTTACTTTAAAATACTTTTCTATGTTAGTAAGTTTATGGGGCTAACAGCTTATACCTTTGAGCAACACCAAGATGGAATACGAATTAAGTATCTGAAAACCAATACGATTTATTGTATGCGTATACTTTTCTTCAATGTTGTGTTTGTGGCGGCTAAACTTGGAAGAATTATCGAATACCTTCACAATATGTACCTCATACGTGGGGTTTTTCTATTTGCTATTTTTCTAACATCGTGCATAATTGTACTTGGTTCCTTTATAGGTATAATTTACCAACACAAACTTGTGCGCTTATTTAATACATTCTCTTCTATCGACAAAAAGTACAACACCGAAGAGAAAACTCAACAACAACTAGAAAAAGTTATTAAATGGGAAATGTATGCGTACGCCTTCGTTTTTACATCGGCTGTAGCAGTAGATGTCAATAAAAGAAATGTTTCTGATTTTATAGCATACACTTGTCCAGAATTATTTGTTTTTGCATCCGTTATCAATTTTATCAACCTAGTAATACTACTGAAGTTTAAATTTAAACAAATCAACGAGCTTCTTGGAAATACAAAAGATGTTAATTTTGAAGTTCTAAGAAGAATGCACATGAAACTGCGATTTGCTTCGAAAAAAATAAATAAAGTGTATGGCATTTACTTATTGGCAATGACTACCCATTCCTTTATTTGGATCATACACAATTTATACAAATTTATTACAATGTATTATTATTCAACCTTAATACCAAACAAACCTTTATCGTTTTACATCTCAGTGGTTTGGATTGCTATTCACGTGTACCATATAGCAGTGATCGTGATAACCTGCGATGGCGTTAGGACTGAATGTGAAAAATGTATTTTTATGGCTACAAGAAGCGTATTCGACGATCAAATTACTGGTACAGAAGTGAACTGCGTAAGTATTTTTATAAATTCAATTTCTAGGGAGCGTAACTGCTTAAGTATGCATTTGGATCTTTCTGCCTATTTTGATGGAGATACTTATTATCCCCCTAGACCCTTAACAATGTTCCATTCTTTACACACTTTACAAAAAATTGTTGAAAACTTCTGCCATAAAGTCAGTATTACTTCAACTGTATTATTTACATTTTAGTACCACGTGTAATTTTCAGGCGAGATTCAAATTGAATGTGGATATTATAGGCAACCAATAAGTAAGATATTGAAAAACTGATAGTGTCATTATTTTTTGAAACGACCTCTGAGCGTTTTCTTCTACTATAGAATCAAGAGTTATGCAAGTAACTTAATAGCAGGACAACTAATGATATTATTTATAAATATTGGTTCAATCAATTGTTCTGTTGTATGTTCTCTACTCGTCAAACATCACGACCTGGCATAACGCAAAGCTTAAAACGCGAACGAGAGAGAAAGAATGGCTGCTGTTAGTTTTACTTATTGAATTAACTGAAAATGAATTAGTTTGTTATTTTTAAAGTATTTGTAATATGCTGTTGTCGATGAAATATTTCCGCCTTGCAACAATACACGTAAGATCATGAATTTTACAACTGTAGCTAATTTTTTCATTTAAAAACTGTACGAAAATAAGAAAGAACTAAACTATAGCCAGCAGACATATTTGTAGGAAAATTATTTACTTGCTATAATTCCAGAAATATGGATATATGGTTAGTCTGCTACACTGTAAAGTCAGATTTTCTGCAGTGAAACTTTTCGACATAAATATTCCGCTTCTATACAAGGTATATCTATTTTATTACGATCAATGTAACAAATCTTTAATAACGTTTTTCCAGATGATGGCTGGGTGTGCTACTTACCTGTTACTATTAAACAACGTTGAAATTATATTGAGGCGCAACCTTAAGACTACCAATTCAATGAACTTATCATCAAGAAATCCATGAAATAATACTAGGTTAGTTTTTTAGTCGCGGGTCACCAATTTTGTGGTTCCCACTGGAACTATTATGTTGTTTATAGCTGTGGAATTAAGTTCAGTAAAATACAACCGTTTAACACCACAACAATAGCATTCCTTTTATTTACTTTAGAACACACGATCAAAATACAACATATACAAATTCATTAAAATTAATTTAAAATACAAATACGAATTCTGAGTAGCCTGGTATTCGATACCGAATTATTTATTAATTAAAGACTTTGGAAACTGACCGCGGTCCTCGACTCAGCAAAATGCGTACAAGTCGCAATATGTAGAAAACATGATATTAACTCAAGTGATATTACGCGAAGTGATGAAATGATCTGATGTTACGTAAAAGTAAAAGTGATCCCGAAAACTAAGCTACTTGCGTTTATCTGGGTGCCCTGAATGGAAGGGACATTACCTATTCTTTTGAGTACAACAGGATTGTCAAGCTAAGCTCCCTTTGCTCTATTGTAGCAGAAGAGGCTGAAATACCTTCCGTCAAAAAGAGCTTTCCCTTTTCGAGCGTTTACGACTGTATTGTCGACTCGGCTTGACTTTCCCTTTCCGCCTAGTCTATTGTTAGTTGGGGCAGAAAAAGTTTGTTGCCAGATGTCCCTGCGTTTACGACCTAGCTGCGGCTGTGCTAGAAATTGCATCGTGACGTTTAGACAAGTTAGTTTTGATTGTTCAACTCGACGACACCAATCACACTAAACATTACAGATGTTTCGTATTGCAAGCGTACAATTGATACTTTCTCTAAACTGTCACATCGCGAACTCCACTTTTACTAACTGATTTAGTGCTGCACTTAATGTCACATTTTAGTTTATGGGCTTCTCTTGCACGAAGGACATCCATCACCGCTACGCTACACTTAACTTTCCTTACGAATCACATGAATTACTTCCATTTTAATTCAGTGTCTGTCGAAAATTCAAAAATATGGAATCTCATTTATTTAAGTTTCTAATTTTATGTTTAAGTATATTGTACTAGAATCATATAGTTGTTTATAACTAAATTATACTTTTGCCTGGTCTCCTACTTGAACATTTCTTGCCAATAACAGGTTTGCCTTGATAAGAAAAACTTCACCCTAGCAACCAGGCGTAATTTAGCGTCGTTAAAAATGTTAACTACGTTACTACTGACGAAGTGGCTAATGAAATCATGTTATTAAAAAGTGGTTTTAGAAACTTAAAACTGCCAACTAAAAGTCAATTTTACACACTTTTGTAGATAAAAATATATTATTTAATAACTGTATATTCCTCAACATTAAGACATTTGGTAACTTGCAGTACAGCAGCATTTATCCAATTATGAGAAGAAATTTGTTAACAGATTTAAAATGTACTATTAGAAATGATATGTGGTTGTGGATATAGTATATATAATGTTTTCTGCATACATTTAGTATTTAAAAGTATTTTAAAAACTCAATAGAATTTGAAAAATTATTAGTTTTGTACGAAACTAATATTTAAAAAAATAAGGCTTACTAATAAAAAATTACTAATTTAGATCACTTCCAGAACATCCACTATACAAAAATTGATAACCAGCTTACCAGCTACGTATTTATTCTAGAAAAACTTTGAAAAGCGAGCAACCCAGCTGATCCTAATAAATGCCATTGTTTAGCTAAGTACAACAAGTAATTAAGAATTAAGATAACGAGCAAGTTAAATAATTGTGGAGATTATTTGTAATAACTTTCACAAGTGTTCGGTCTGTTCTTTTCAGTGTTTTGAGTACAACGATTATGACCCACAACACTTTGTTGACTTGTATTAGTCTTCTTGTTCTTCTTCCTATGTTAGGCCACTAACCTGTTTAGTTCCACAACGTTGTGGTTCTATTAGCTCTCTTTGCTCGTAAGCCGGGTAGGTGGCTCGCCTTGCCTATTGAAATGGAGGAAGAGTTTCCTTGTTAATGGTTAACGACTACCACATGTGTTACGGCGGTATTCGGGAAGTGTGCGTTTTTAAAAATATTTCTACAGTTGCTGGGAATCGAACCCGTGCCGGCAGCCTGATAGTCGACCATTTGCAGGCTGGGCCATGCGCTCGCCTATATTAGTCATGCCTGGAGTAGTTTTTCTTTTGCCGCCAAAATATAATCCTATGATGAATTACAGTCAACCGCAGTATGGCATTTTACTTGTTTTTGAAGTCTAAAAATGAAATTAAATACTATTAAAGATTAATTAACCATTAACAGCTTATAATAGAAACCCAGAAGTATCACTTTTGGTTCTTTCGGGAAACATAATGGAGCAATTGTGCCGTCCATCTTGACAATAGTCTAAAATTGTAAATTATTGAATTGAAATTAACATTGAGCCATCAATGAGAGTAGGTGCTGTGATCAAAAACAAAAAAGGGTCCTCCCGTTCCAATAATTTATAGAAAACTAATTAGCAATGCTGTTGAACTAAATTTTATTCTTGGCGAAAAATATAAATGGAACAAAACCTTCCAGTTCCATCTTGCATGTTTACATTCATAAACAAACCAAACTTAATACCTAACTAGCACAGTACTTACCGGCGCTTTGCACGGTTTAAATGCCGTTTAAAATGTCAACCTCATTCTTGCAGTGGTTGGAAGCCGGACTATCAAATAGCTATCTCCAGTAATTATCGCGAAGTGGCGATCTTTAGAAAACCAGATCTACCCCATTTAATACCTTTGGGGGGTGAATTTCAAAAATCCTGAATATTGTTTGATTCAATCTGTACAAGGAAATGATTTTCCAAATGTTAACTCCTTACCTGCAGTACCTGTACAAAAACATATCTACCCATTATATTCATTTTGGGAATGCTTTCGAAAAATTGTTTGACCCGATTAGTAAAAGGAACTGATCCGAAATTCTACTTTCTACCTGCAGTAGTTACCGCGTAATAGCGATCTTTAAAGGAACAGATATACCCCATTTAACCCCTTTAAGGCGTGAATTTTCAATTTTTTTACCCGGTTTGTAAAAGAAACTGATTTTCCGAATTTGTACACATTGAAGAACAGTGGCTGACTTCACATAGGGCTATCTTGTGACACTAGGATATTGCAATGTAACGGCTAAGAAACACGTGTTATGTACCAGAATGGCTCTCGGCATGCAACTAATGGAATCTTTATGTCACGTTATGCCCAAGTAGAAGCGAAGTAGTAGATAACTGTAAGGGAGCTAATGGGGCAAATAACTCGTGTTTGTGTGACACTGATATGGCGGTGTACATACCAGTGGTGACAGTAACAACTAGATTACTGGTATTTTATATGGAACATTATATGCCGTGCAGCGTTCAGTCATACTGATAGATACACTTGAGGACGCTGGACAGAGTTCCATCACATTTGAGGTTCAGTAATGTTACGCTGCTCAGCGTTAATGGCCTTTAACGTGTTATTTTGTTACCTGCAGTAGTTCTCGCTGTTTGAAGATCTTTAAAATATCACATCCGTCTCATTGAACCCTTTTGGGGAGCAAATTTTGAAATCTAGAATAAAAAAACACCAGCAAATTTTTTCAGCACTCCCCCAAAAAAACTTGAATCTGTAAGCAAAAATGTGTGATTTAAGAGTTGGTTTACATATTTAATATACAGTGACCGCCAAAAAGTTGGAATAATATGGGAAAAAAAAACTTTTTACTTTCATAATTTGTGCTTGTCTAAAAACCTATTTAACCCTTAGCATCTATACAGAATGATTTTTACTTATTTAGAAATTAAAGTTTTTCGAAATTGTCAAAATCCAAAAAGTGCTCTTTTTCGGAAATTAAGTAAGATTTCAATAAGATTTTTTAAGAATGTGTTATTTTTACCTAAGTTAGCAATCTCAAGGCCAAAAAACACATCTTTTTAACTTTAGGTAAAAATTAATTTTTCAAATCTTTAAATATTTTTCAAAATTTCACATATCAAGACTTAATATTAAAATTCAAATTTTTTTATGTGAAGACTTTAAAGGATTTATAATTGGAAAAAATAATATAAAATGTTAATTACTTCTTTAGATGTTTTATTATTTACTGAAAGGTAGTATGTTTGCATAATTTTTATGTTTTTTATGCAAGGCGCTTTTTAGAAGCAATATTTTTCAGTAATAATTAATATCTATTTAAATGGCTTCTAGAAACCCTAATCTAGCCCAGTTAATGAATTACTGTTACAAAAAGTGTAAATGTTCTTTTACAGTTATCTAAATGGGGAAATTTTTCTTTCTCCAATTTACATGTTCTAAAAAATCTCCTTATTTAGACAACTGTAAAGAACATTTACAAGATTCTTATGACAATTCCATTGAAATCATATTTAATTTCCGAAAATAGCACTTTTTGGATTTTGACTATTTCGAAAACCTCCATTTTCTAAGTAAGTCAAAATCACTCGGAATATATGATAGGAACTAAATATGTTTTTAGATAAGCACAAATTATTGGATTAACAAGTATTTTTGAAATATCAAAAATAAAAATGTTTCCCATATTACACCGACCTTTTGGCGGTCACCGTATAACTGTTTTTTTAGTTGAATCTTATCTCTCTGTAAGCTCTACTATACAATCACGTGCAAAACATTTAAGTGACTGTAGTAGCTAAATATGAAATATGAGTTATGTATAGGCTCAGTATATTATAAACAAAATATTTTATAGGTTACGAATTGCACGAACTCTCAGATTTGAGTAGCGTTGAAAATGAGGAATGCGTTAGCAATTTACAGTTTCATTGCAGCAGTAAAAGCATTGCAAAGCGTGTTCTAGTGAAAAATATAAAATAAATGTAAGTCCGATGTATATTAAAGTGCAATGTTCAAGATTAAAACGTTTACAAACAATTTCTTTGTTTCTGTTTAATATAATACTTATTTACTTATATTCATCTCTTAGGATCTATTATCCTAAAAGATTTTGATTTTGCAAGAATGCCGCTAATATCAAATAATTGTCGCATAAAGATCCTTTAAAGTAAAATTAGGTGGATCTCATTATATCATTGTTTAAATACATTGTAGTTGCCTGTATACAACTTAAAATTAGTAAATACAGATCTGAACTTCAAACGACCTAAAAAAAATTACTAATCAAAGTTGTAGGTTATAAAACGGCAATTGTTACGGAAACTATAGTTCATTCAGATTCAAGATAGAGCAAAACCTGCAACCCAAATTACAAATATCAGCAGTAAGTTGATTACTAATATAATTTTATTAAAATTTAGAGCAGAGAGACTTGACCTTGTTGCTGACGTTATAAATGTCAAAATCAATGTGTCATGTTTTTAATATGAATCTTTGCTTAAGGAGGCCATTTCCAACATTTTTTAGTGGGTAAATTTATTCTCAGATCACATTCAGCAGGTTTCATTTAGGTAATCATGGCAGAATTTTCGAATTTGAAGCTTTCCAAATTTGACAATAACATAACCTCTATATTATACTACGTACATCCCCTGATCTACATTTTAATAAAATCAAATTAGTAATCAACTGACTGTTGATATTTGTAACTTGGGTTGCAGATTTTGCTCTATCTTGAATTTGAATGAACTATAGGTCGTACCATACTACAGATTCTGTTTCCTTTGTGTAGTGTAACTCTCTTTCTAATATTATTATTCACTTTCATATTTATTTTAAAACTTGAAAAATAAATTGTAATTGAAAACGTCACTTTAACATTTTAATTTTCCCGCCTTTTCTTTGGAGTCAATATGGCGGATTTGCGGTACTCTATTAATAAAGAGACTCTAATTTGCCGTAGAGGTCCTGTATATAGTTTATTAAAAGTTGGACAAACAGCGTGATACATTTTGATTGGTTTGGATCATTTTTTCTAAGAAATGTATGATAAAAGTGCTTTTTTACATATTTTTTTCTAATACGTTACAACCGATGGTTCCACACTTAACTTTTAATTGGGTTGACCGTATATTCCTAACAGTAGGTTCTAGAGATTCTAAAAATGGCCAATGCTCTAAAAACTCACCCATCAAAAGCAAGATAGCAAAATTGGTTTTCATGTGTCATATGTCAAGGTCTAATTTAGAATTTATGTCAAATCAGGTTGTTTGCCCAACTGTTAGTAAACTATATACAGGATCTTTAATTTGCGGTAGACCTTTCTATCAATATTCACATATAAATATAAAGGTCATTTTATCAAAACCTAAGCACGATTTCTTACATCCAACTGCTAAGCAGCCAGTCATTCAAACCTGATTTATCTACCACACAAAGGAACTGTCGCTTGTTATTACAGCAAAAATTAGAAATGTCAAACGGCATTAATCATTTCTGCCATCGAAAATGGTTCCAACCAACCCGCATTGATTGTGTGTATTTACCGTCTCTAATCTTAATATACAGGGTCTCTAATTTGCTGTACAGTGAGTATATGATTGCAGTGGGGCCATATCATTGTTGGCGGCCATGTTTTCGGCAACGTATAAATAAGCTTATGTGGGAAACTATAGTGATGTAATAAAAAGAATAGCATTTTTTAATGGCGTAAGCGACATTGGGTAACAAAAAATTACTAAAGTCAAAATTATCAATTGGTTAAATCAATAATAATCAATAATATAACTAGATCGGTTTCGATACTTCAACCGTTTTCAGTAACTAAACTACATTTGATAAATAATAAAATGCCAATGTCTTATTTTGACATTAGTAACTTTTTATAACTAAACATTCTGTACACTGTTAAAAATGACAATAACTTGGAGAACTAATGGCGGATTTTCCGTTCATGCAATAGAAAACAGGACCACCGAATGGCCACACTGTGATTATAAAGTCACTATAATTTTTCGGAGAGATTGCGTAGACTAGACTCGTCTTTCTTAATATGTGTCACCTAAATAAATTTAATAATTACTTGTCAGTTTGATATTTTCAAAAGATTATAAATTTAAACTATTACTGATATTGTGTATCTGATTCAAGTATATTTAAACATGTGAAAATATACTAAAATACATGGGAATAAGGTTAAGTAACAAGACTAAAGACCAAATACATATTACAAAAATAATTAAAAAACTTCTATGCATTTGTTCTTTATTCTTGTTACTTAACCTTGCAGCCATGTATTTTACGGTTATTTCGACATGTTTAACTATACGGGAATCAGCAACACAACATCAGTAGGTAATAGTTTAAATTTACAGTATTTTGAAAAGGTCAAACCGACAAGCAATTATTAATAGTATACTACATAACAAACTACGAAAGTGGCATACACCTTGCAAGTATATTTGAGAAACGAGGCGAAGCATAGTGCAGCCGAGTGACTTAAAACACGAGCGTACGATACACTTTCTCACGACCACGAAACAGACACATTTTTCAATTTATTGTGACAACTGACAATGTCGGTAGATTATCAGTTATTTTTGAGTTAAAATGACATATTTTCAGTAGCTTTTAGGTTAAAATGGCATATTTAGCTCACTGTATAACTGTGAATTGTTCAATTTTGTTATAACAAACACATTCGTTATGATAACGACTGGTTGAATGATATTGTAATTTTTCGTGACTACTTGACTGTATGGAAACTGCCACTTTCGTATGTGGGTCTGGGAAAATGTATTTATGTGACACACAATAATAAAGACAAGTCTGGACTTGTAGATACGCTATCATTTATTTTCGGATCCAAAAATGGCCGCTGACGTTTGCGTTGTGCCAACTCTTATATAACTATATGCTGGGACTCTAATTTGCCGTTCCCGACTGTATATGTACAAATAAATGTTTTAAATTTATAGTTTTAAAAATATAAAAACTAAAAGTAAGCAGTGCTGGATAACTTACAGAATGAAAGCTTCAATATAAAAAAATCATACAAGTCGGTGGATCATGTAGAACTCGAAGTGGAACAAAAATCAGCCTTGAGTTTTAAATATATGTACCTATTGATTATCGATATTGCACGATTTATTTGGTAATGTTAAATTACAACTTTAATTCTACTTCGAAAATTTAAATTTAAAGATAAATACGCAAATTACCAGGTCTTATTAATAATGACAATGTTGTAACACATTTTATAAAAGTGAAGAAGACTATTTAATAGTAAAAATATTCTGAAAGGACTTCTTATACAAGTATTTCCTGCAAGCCTTGGGAAACAAGATGCTTACGTACAATCTTCTTGTTTTCGAGTAAACCTCTTTAAGTACTCAGTAATTAAATGTTGTTTGGAGTACGTACTCATTAAATAAGTGGCCAACTGAGAGGGGTCCCTAAAAGTTACCAAGTTGGTTACAAAACAAATGTTTTGTTACTAATTCCAGCCGTAAGTCGCATCGATTTATTAGGTTTATGTCGGCATCCCACTTAACAGGCCTGAAATATTATAGTATAAGCAGATATAAACCGCTCCTACAAACACTTTCACGAGGCCTAATTTTGTTGCTTCTATTTAGCATTTCGTTGTTAAATAGAAATTTAATCGTGCTCTAGTTTTAAACACTTGCGTCCTATTCAAAACCAATTCAGATACATTTACTACCTTTGCCAGTAAACAACATCCAAACAAAAACTAAACTAGCCAAACATGCAGAATTTGGTATTTATTAATACACGTAAATGATGGCTTTTAATAAAATTTATAAAAAAATGATGAAAGACAGTGGATATCATTGCTTCAGATTGTGATATTAACTGAAAGACTAAAATATTTACCGTTCCATCACAATCATCAGATGAGATACTAGCCCCAAACATGTATAAAGCATCAATTGTTACATATACTCCAGCTACTGTGAGCATATTTATAAACATCGAATATTAATACCAACACAGGCAGTATAAAATTTTCAAGGTTTCAAAATTTTGAATTAATCTTATTATTGAACATCTTGAAAATCACGGATATTGAAAAAAAGCTAGAACATAAAGGAAATAACTCACGAGTCAGTCTGTATTGTTTCGGTAGCCTTTTATCTGTGAAGTAAAAAATCTAATCATAATTGAAGCATTTTTATATATCCACGTTTCTGAGAATAAGATTTCGATAAGGTTAATAATTCCGCCGCTTTTTCTCCTCGTTTCGTAACACACCTACAATGGAAACAAGAAGGAAAAATATGTGTACCGTCACGATAAAGCAGTTTTTCTTAGTTTCTTTTTTCTATTGTAAAACCATAAAGCTCAATAGCAATTACGGCAACATTTGAAATTGAAACTTTAAGGCTCGCGTTTTCAATAAGAAACAACACACAATAATTGTTCCTCTCTTTTATTGTACTACGGGATGCTGCAATCTACATTAGTAAAGACAAACTAGAACTTTCCATTTTAAAAATTTCTACCGCACCTATTCAACTTATATAAGGGTTTGTTTCTCTGCTAAAGAGGTGTTCTATGCAGGTGTGCGTCAAAGCCACACACAGATATTTTTTGTCGGTGCAGATAATTTTAAGTAAAATAAGTTTATTGGCCTTTGAGTTACTATAATTAAACAGAACATCTGTGAAATTTCAGGCATAGATAGAATAAACAGGAACCAAATGACATTTTACTTATTCTAGCCAAATATATTTATTTCTAATAATTGTACTTGAAGATATGACTAAATTTTTTTTTTTAATTTGCGGTACCGGGAATCAAACCCGAGCCTCCTGAGCAAAAGTCATGTATCCTACCACAAGACGGTTTGTAAGTTTTCTTCTTCAACCAGCTTTATACTACGCGGTTGCATGATATTTAAACCAAAATACACTTATTGATTGCATTTTTACCACTAAAATCCGATCACCACTTTTGAATGGATTAATTTAATCATTATAAGTGCTACAAGTTACTATCAAAAATTTATTTAAAAAATCGTTGTATTTTGTCATATTTACATTTTTTAAATACTAGCTTTTTAAAATAGCTTCTTATTATAAAACAATTTAGTGTTGAATGCGATAATTAAATTATTTAGCTGATTCTTATACAACCTCTATAAAAACAAAATGTCGAAAAAATTACGAAATTTTTCTCAAAAATTACTTGAAACGATTTTCGAAGAGGCCCCAAATACCCTACAAAATGTCAAAGAAAAAGACAAAAGATTTTTTCTTACTACCGAAAAAATTAAAAATAAATGTTTTTTCACAAATAAACTCCCAAAAATGTTCAGTGTGAGGCCCTAGTACCCTAAAACTGTCGAAAAAAGACAAAAATGGGTTTCCTTAAAACACTAACTTCAATTAAAAACCAAATTTTCTCGAAAATAAATAATATAGATGTTGTAATAGTAAGAGAAACGTCTACTTCAATGATATATTTTAGTAGTAATGTCTTTTCAGATGGTTGCGGAAAAATATTCTTCTTCAACCTAAAAATAAATATTCTTAAACAATTGTTTTCTTCATAATTCGTATTCCATTCTAAACGTTTATGTTCAACTATTAACTATTACGTACAGCAAAAGAACTAGAAATCCGAGCATTAACAATAACTAGTGATGGGCTTATTCGAATGAAAAATAACCGGTTATCCAGTTATTGAAATAACCTATTTAACACGGTTTTCGTTCCAAGTATTCGAATGAAAAATAACCTCATGCTGATACGTACTATGCTTTGAATATAAAACCTCTATTCAAAGGTACTACGTGCCATATCTCAGCGACCTACGCAGTGCTCAAAATTCTGTAAATATAAATACGTTATAACTCATAAAAAAAGCAGGTTGTACTGAAAACACCATTTGGTTATCGCGTACCTACCTCCTATCATAAAAAATATCAAATCATCAAATTCTGGGGACCTGAAACCTGAACGCCTAAAAACAAGAGGCGGCGCCTTTAACCCGCCCTACGATAAAGATAAACGTTTACCCCTGTTCTTATTGCGATTAGCAAGCAGTCCCGCATATTTCTTTCTTTCTACACTTCTTAATAAATACCTCTTAATTTCCAATACATAACACATAATGTACGGTCGGCGTCTTAGAAATCGGGCACTACACACTATTATGATATATTTTGCATGTATTTTTTAAGTGTATAAACTGGGTTTTTACAGTTATTATGGTTTTAATTATTACATCAGATTGTTTATTGTTTGTCAATTATGAAATGCCATCTCACATTAATGAAGTAACCGGAGCAAGCATACTCCAAAGACTAGAAGAACATATTACGTGTCCCGATTTCTAAGGCGCCGACCGTACATATTATGTTTTGGTTCCTCTGCTATCTGCAAGTTACGATGTCAATGCAGATGACGGTAAACCGATGTCGATGCAGATGACGGTGAACCGCCAACCGGCAAACCGGCTGACTTAATCGAAACAAATCGAGAGCGAAAATGTATTTGAATGATTATTCAAATAATCATTCGGTTATTAATATCATTCGAATGCAAATAATTCGGTTATGAA
This sequence comes from Agriotes lineatus, assembly GCA_940337035.1. Lineage (NCBI taxonomy): Eukaryota > Metazoa > Arthropoda > Insecta > Coleoptera > Elateridae > Agriotes > Agriotes lineatus. Next base: position 62,151,885 of record OW679197.1, on the reverse strand, counting down.
AATTGTCCGGTTATGCCCATCACTAATAATAACCATCCACTGTCACTCGTATTCGTGATTTACCGTAGTATAAATTTCGCATTTGCAAGGTTTAAATTTTTCGTCATTCGTGCACATTGCATGTTACTCAAAGCTAGCCATGGTCACTGTACTAACCATGTTCACAGCCTGGCATGTGTCTTACAGTGCCTGAACTATATGTGCACTATTTGTGTGGAAATTGTATCAGGTGTCTACAAAGCCCGCACGCATCTTCAACATTTGCCATTGGAAATTTCGCCCTAAATGACAACCGCTTGATTTTTTTAGAAAACGCTTATTCTCAAAAATCAAACTTCAGAAATAGCTCAATGAGGTCTTAAATGAAAGATAAAAAATTATATCTTCCTGTAAGCTGTTTTACAGTTTCTGTTTTCTATTTTGCACAAGTAAATTTTATTGTTGATTGGCAGAAATACAAATGAAAAATGGCTACAAAAGCGTCGATATTTTAAATACAATTTTACAAGGCAAGCGAATCTTTTACCATTTATAAAATAGCTTACGATAATCAACCAACATTTGTCTTTGAAATGCAACCTTGTTTTTGACTTCACGACGCGTGTAAATGGATAATAAGTGTTTTCTACGTAGCAATCTGTCCCTATTATTTTAGCATAAGCCAAACGCCAACCTTAAAAAAATAAAATATATATTACTTATACAAATTTTAATTTACTCAGAACTTAAATAAAAAATTGATTTAAAGAACACAACAAAATTTATCAAACAGTAAGAGGGGTATGAACATTGGCGTCAAACCCAAATTACACTTTACCTTAGGAATTATTAAAACTGTTCTAGAAGCATTATGGTAAGCTATAATTTAAAGTGTTTTTTTATTGACATCAACTTTCAAGACTAGGAATCTCATTGAACAAAATGCACCTAACCAAATACGCTAACGGTTTCGTGTGGACGTTCCAGAGCTTCTTCCTTAAATCAAAATGTTTTCCTCTAGTTTTAAAGTTTGCATGTCTTGTTATAAATTCCTCTATCAAGAGATTAATTATACGAGTATTATAAAATATTTATTTGCAATGAATGTAGATTTCGCATAAATATACCAATTATCAGAAAAACGAAAAACAAATTTTGCACTGCTGGTTCAAATGTTGCAAAATGATAGAAAGAAAAACCGAATGGTTTAAAAGAATTCTTTGAGAAAACAGTAAATTAGTACACGAAAATCAGTAAAACTGACAGATACGACACCTGAAAGCAAAAACACATGTCAGTAACAAATCGTGAAACGCAATTCTTGATAGCTTAATCTATGTAAACTGCCCAGACTTGCTTTTCTTTACAACCGTGCACGATATTTGTAATTACTGAAAACTGTTTTGTACTAATTATTAGAAAACATTTGCCCACTTAAATGGCCCCACGTCGTCAGTCATTGTTGTTTTTCAACTTTTTAAATGATATAACCTTGAAATCTGTTGACTAGGTCTGAACTTCCACTTATCTTTTCATTGAAATAGATTAGAAGATCGGTTAAGCATTTAGAATAAATCCTAATTTAACTTTGTAGCACTTTACTAAATGTCTCCAATAATCTGAATAATAAAAAGTAATTTGTATATATTTTTGGCATGTTTTTATCATTATCTAAATCTATGAATGATAATAAAAGTTGCAAGTTCTATTAAGAATACGAAAATGTTTTATTTATAATTACAGTATCACTAAAATCTAACATAATATTAACAAGTAATGCAGTCTTTGGATGAAGTTGTAGAACAACGAGTATAAATAATGAAGCTACTTTATATTAATGTACTTATTCAGACTTGGGCGAAGACTTCTGCTTTTCTTTTTGTTCCACATGTTCGATACACTCTGCACACTCCATGGCGGACTTGGTAGGATCTATAAAAGCAAAATAGGGCAATTTAGAGAAATTAGAATTTATAGGTTTATTGAAATATAACACTAAAACCAAAATTTAATGTTTACCTTGTTCTTGGTTAAGATGAAGCAGTTCTCCAACTTTCTGAGTTCCATAATCTCTAAGAGCATAGGCCTTCTCGACTGCAGGTTGAACTAGGGGTTCTGCAATGTTGCGCATGTTTTGTACTGCTGGTTCTACTGCATTTTTGGCTGCCTGCATAGCGGGTTCCATAACATCACGTGCAGTCTGAACTGCAGGCTCCACAACAGCACGAGCCGATTGTACAGCAGGGCTGACAGTATTGTTTACATATTCTTTGGTATTGGAGTACATCTGGAAGAACAGCTGAAATGAATATTAGTGGATTTAGCTTTAGCTATTTTTATTAAAAGCAGAAAGCAGAAAGAAGAAACAGGCGAGACGACACATTATCTAGAAGAAAGTCTGGAAGATAAATGTTACAGGAAAGGAAGATTACGATTAGTAATAATTATCAGATACAAGCATTTACCTCTCCTGGAGGCAGTTTAACTGCAGGAATTTTTGTTTCCACGTAATCAAGTCCAGTGCACAGCATGCCATCGACCTTCTTGATGGGTCCTTCCAAGGAGGTGACCACAGGTGCTGCATAAGGTTTTCCAACTTCATAAGCTTTGTTGACGGTGCTTTCTGCAGTCGAGAAAGTCCAGTTGGTTACGGAGTTGTAGTCCTGAAATTACAAATATTTAGCGATGAAGAAGATTCTTAACACAAGTAAAAGCAATTGGGGGTAATAAGCAAGCACTTCCAAGTTCAAATCGCCTCGTGTTGCATACAAGGTGAACAGAAAGGTCACGCTGAAAATGCGATAAGGTAATCAGCATTTGCAAAATGTTGAAGTTGATAATACAATAAAGTCGAGCTTTAATTTAGGGAGTTTCCAACATGACGCTTGTTAGATTCCCAAAGACAATTAAATTGTTTAAGTGGATGGACTATGAACATCCTTGAGATAACAAAAATAATGGCTCACGGTTAAAAAGTGAGGGGCTTACAAAAATGCGCCTTGTTCAAAGATAACACATGATGTAGGGGTTCAAAGTACCTGAAGCTATTTTTACCTGTTTTTATTTTAAGATGATAAACAGAGCGGTTCTCCAAATTCTATTTGAAATCGGAATATTAATATTTTATTTTAGCATTCTAAGTACGAATGAAACTGAAGTGTTTTTTAATATTTCATGCGCACTTGCACTGCAATATATTTTATATTCACCTTGACTTTTTCATAGAGGCTGGTGGCAGTTTGGATAGTAGATTCAACCACTGGAAGCTTGGTAATTCTGTTTACGGACTCCATATTCACACATACGGAAGGTTGGACGGCACCGTCAGCGTTATGGTTAGCTTCGTTTCCGGACATTTTGATCTAAAACAAATATTATCGAGTCAAGTTTGACAAGTTCTAAGCATATTGCAAAGCCGCATTGTTTTGCAAATTACTGACGTAAGAGTACTAAGTCAAGGTCTTATACGGTATGCGCGTCATTGAATTAATTTGAGCAAATTAAAATCCAAACCGCACTTACAATTTAAAATTAGACTGCAGAATAGAAATCTTTACACGTTAAAATTGAACGAACAACACACACGAACTGGCTCAGAATACGCCTGCTTTAGCCGTTTATTTGATAGACGTGCAATGGTAGGGAGGATTTAATCAGATACGCTAAGCATGTGAGATTGTTATTCCGTTGGTACATTGTGATAGGTTTAGGTCAAGTATCAAGTGTGCAACCGCGTGATTGACTACACAAAATGCACTCAAAATATAGCTGCAATTTCCTGAAATACTCAACATTTCCTTTTGCAATTAGATAATTATTAAAATATTGGCTTTCGAACAATATTGAAAAAAATCCTTTTTAAGCATAAGGATTTAAAGATTAGTAAAATTAAGGGCTTGCAACCATTAGTTGTATATCCTATTAAACGTTGTAGAATTTTATGCAACACTGTGATGAAACAATCAAGTTAAAATATTAAACTTTTATTTCACTTAGTGATAAAAGTTTTAATGTCCTGGGTTAAGGATCATCAGTATTTTCTTAACATTAGCCACGCCAATAAACATTATTTTTAATTAGTCGTGTCCAATGTAGCTGCAGTTAAAAGACTCACCAGTGTGCTTATCTTATCAATGGTTATGTCTTCAAGCTAAATCCTGCTCTAACATCTCATGGTGATTAAAAAATATAGTTAATTTAGAATCACGTTTGGGATATCGAATAAAGTTCAAGAGTTTAGACGGAAATTACACAATTACCAAAAAAAGCAATTAAAAACTCCCAGTTATTGAATTTTAAAATAAGTACACGACATAAAAAACTTAAATTATTGAGTTTACCAAGTAAATATATAAATATTAACTTACCTCCATTGTTTTGTATGTATAGAAGAACTTCACTGGTTCACAAATAATCACTTAATATCCTGAATGGTTTCAGTTAGTTTGAATGCAGCTTGTAATAGAACTAGCTTATATATAGAATTAAAGGAGGGGAATCCTCAAAGGGCGACACTCAACACGCATGATGTGTCATGCTGTTGTTGCTGGTATCACATGCTCGCGGAATACACTTTTGAGATGTTGTACATTGTACCTTCCACACAGTTCGAGAGTCAAGGTAAAATACTACAAAGTTTACCGTTTATCAATCACACGTCACATTGTCGTTATAAGGTGTTTTTTTTCAAATTATAATTACTCCTAGATTTTCATACATAAAGCGGTCGATATCTTTTATCTTTTTTCTTTAATATTAAATTAAATTGAATAAAAAAACATATATTCTGTGGTCAAATATGTTTAGAATGTGTACTGTTTATGTTTACTGAAAAACACGTGCTATAAATAAAATATTCAGATTACTAAGGATTCACTGCCAACATCGTCTGTTTTTCAATTTTCACTGGATTTGTTTATTAGTTTCAAACCTCATTATTATTTAAAACTTCAAAGTGCTGCGTTAGCTTTGTATTTTTTATACACATTTTTAGGATATAGTTTTCTAAATCTTATTCTTTTGCCATTCATTTAGATCACATATTATTTTAAGCCTTGCTTTAGACTATAAATACTTTCTTATTTTCTTATAAATTGAATTATTTGATTGTGCATTTCCATTACTATTTTTATCATTTTACTGCATTTCGGTGTCGTATTTATCTATTTTTCACTTTGGCCTATGTAGATGTCATTGCAGGTTTAACAATAAATTTGATAGTGTTAGGTAATCTCCAATGCAATTTTCAAAATGTCTTATTTTATTAGAAAACAACTGTTATATGTATATTGCTACTGTCCTTTGTGATTTTAGTTTAATTTAATTTAATTGAATAATTTACTCGCCGGGCTTTATCAGGTTATATTTTATATTACCTTTATTGGTCTTCAGCTAGCATGCATTTATAACAAAATCCATTGTTCGACTTTCACCCTCGTTGAGTTACAATAGAAATTTAATTAGGACATAGACATAACACTATAAATATGAGGCAATTAACATGTATTAATTATAAATCTATATTTTTGAATATTTATAGGTTTAATCAAATTATCGTTATTAAATTTTATATTAAATTCAGTTTTAAATAATTAATACTGAATGTTTACATGCAGTTTAATTTCATGTTTATGTTTAAATTGTTTCATACACCTTTCGCTTTAAACATTGTTAGCTTAGCTTGTCTTTAATTTTTATAATTTACTTTCTTCAAATTTAAAAATTGTTAAATTAGCAGTTTTGTTAGTTTGAATGTCTATATTTTAACTCAGATCTCGTATTTTTAATATTATCTTCGTTTTTCACTTCCATTTTTACTTCCATTTTACTTCCACTTCCATTCTGGTTTTTCTATCTATCAATTTATCTTCATTGACATAATGGACTTACATCTATTGCATGGACTGCTTTGCACCGTCGTCAGCAACGCCTATGAGTTATGCTACACGCACACCCCACCAACATCTTCATATTCCAAACTTTTTATGATGGCCGCACTTATTTTATAAAAAACATAATTGAATTTTTATATTTTTAGCTTGATTTTAAAACTGGTGTCATTTCAATTCAAAATTTTTAACATACAATTCTTACTGTTATTTTCTTATATTCTCCAAACCTTGGAAATCAAATATCAAAAAATTACAGATTCCCACTTTTCAACCATTGTGACACTTTCGCTAAGCATATCATATTTTAGATTAACTTGATTTTAAATCCAATTATTATTCAACAATGTGCAACAATAACCCTTTTATACAACAAATCTGTACGAAACAAACTTATGTTTTATCCATTCCAGTATATTTACTTTTGCAGATAAAAACTGACTAATATAACAACTTACTTCAAAATTAATGTCATCAACCAAATTTGTGTTACATTTGCAATCAACTAATGGACAATTAGCTGGCATTGTTAACAGTTTCACACGTAATTGATTTAATAACTATGATTGATGACTGATCTTTGTTTCGGTAATGGACAGTCAAATTTGCTGAAGAAACTATCGATTCCATTGTATAGAATATAATTTTTAATCATAAAACCGTACTGCTGGACTTAATCTCCTTTTTATTTGTATTATAATTAAGTGACATGTTAATTGTATTTTATTTAAAATGCTTTGCCATGTTAAGACCATATCAATATTTTAGTTCGACGGACAGTCCCGACCAAGGACTTGCTTTACTTTTCATTTCCACGCTCTCCTAACCTTATCTTCTACTTCGTAGTTAGATACATTTAATCGTTTTTTCTCCACTGATCAATTCAACTGATTTTTGGCCTACTTTTTCTTCTTTACTTCTTTTATTTCTTCGTTTGTTCTTCTTACCTCAACTCCTTCAAAAATTCTTAGCAACAACCCTCCCATATTTCAAGCTCTTCTATACCTATAATTTCCGTTCAGAACTCATAATTCGCTACCGTAAAGTGCAGTAAATAAATCAGCATAGATGTAGGTAGTGAGGGGCCAGGCTCTCTCCAAAATATGAGTTAACTATAGCGTCGGACTGGCAAAATTTGGCCTACCGGGCAAAGGATGCATGTGGCCTCCACATGTAAAAATAAGAGGAAGGGGGGGGGGGGGGCACAGCCCCCCGGCTAAAGGCTAGTCGGGGGGCAAAGCACTGCTGCAGGCGAAATTTTGATGATTGTAGGGAGCTCGAAGACCCAAAACGCATCCCTCTTACCAGTAATGGCACAGTACAGTAATGGCACGTGGAAGTACAACAAAATCAATAACTACGATAAAGAAAACGATGGAGGAATGGAAATAGTATATTACTTTACAAAGGATGTAAGAGTTACACTACCGAGGACCGTTTGATGCCTGAGTGAGCGAAGCGAACGAGAGTAGCAAGGTTCGAGGTAGTGTAAATCTTCCTACATCCTGTGTAATGTACATAATTTTTTTCACTACCAATATTTCCTTTTGTAATGTAAATGGTAGGTAATAAAATGGCGTAAAATTATGACATTTGCTAAATTATAGTAGCCTTATAGCGCTGTGACGTTTTGTTTGACAGTTATAAACGCACTGTGAAAATTTCTTGGAAAAAATGCGTGAATACGATTGCAAATGCTGTTTTGTGAGCTTTGTGCTTGTATTCTGATTAAAAATGGATAATAGTACGAACGACAATGGTTTTCTTCGTGTTAACCAAGTGGCAGACATGGCATCTTATCAGTTGTAATACATGCGGGATGTAAGCAATTCACTTCTCTAGGGAAGTAAGTACATTGTCAGGGAAACTGTAACAATTTTTATTCGCAATCACATTGTAATGTGTCAATTTCATGACCTGACAACAGCTGGGAACTAGATGATTACTTGAAACTAGCCAGGAAATTATTACATACCCCGAAAAATATTACATACCTGAAGAGTGGGGTGTTTCCATGGTAACAAAACATTGAGTGGGTTGTTTTCTTGGTAACAAAAACATTAGCTACATCAAGATATCTATTATTCAGAATTCAATTGTAGTTATTTTTAAAATGAGATGATTGCAAATAAAATAGTATACATACCACGGTGGAAAGTTTCATCCCTGTCTCGAGATAAAGTTAACCTCGACGCTACGCGTCTCGGTAAACTACCTAATCTCTCGACAGTAATGAAACACTTCCCACCTTGGTATGTAATATACTATTTCCCGCTGCTGATCATGTAAGTCAGTCATACAGCCTTAGTAACAAAACGTGTAAGTCGGTGATTATATTTGTTTGCTGCTTTTTCTTGACAACGGAACTTAATACTATTATTAAGTTCCTAGGATAATAAAATTAGCAAAGCAAGATGCAGATTTAGACGTTTTGTTTCTAAATTGCAAGTGTTTATGTGACATGTGACACTCATAGGTAACACGACTCACGAAAATTAATCCTGGTGACAGGTGACAAACCAGACGATTTTTTCAAAAATTTAGGAAAATTTTGATAAGCAGCGGGAAAAATATAATAAGATAACTCGGAATGTATCGCCTATTAACATTTTCGGCAGGCAACCAGCCGCGACTTCGTCTTGGCTTGTACTTGCCTACCTCAAATGTTAATAGGTCCTTACATTCCTTGTTACTTAAATAGCTATTGTAAATGTAGCCTACATCCCTCAAACTTGACAGTGTAAGGATCACTTACAAAGAAGGTAGTGAAAAAAATATTTATTCTAATAATTTTAAAATTTAAACATGAAACAAGGTAACAAAACAATAAAATAGGTAGGAGGTAGGTAATTATTCTATTCTTATAAACTGACATTCAAACAAATAACAAAAAATTTTCTTTATCTATTATGGTTTATAAACTTTGAGATTGGAACAAATATAAATAATAATGATCACAAGCTTTGACCTTATAGGAATTTTTACACTCTATTCCATTATAATAATTATACTTAACAATATAAATCACATCAATAATTTTGATTTTCAAGAGACTGATCTATTTGGCAACTTGTCAATGATCTCGTCGAAATTCAAGCTTTGGAGTAGATCACACTGCACATTCTAACCTTTCTTGTGATAAAGAAGCTCTTAGCCTATTACTTCGACACGAAGTGTACGAAGTATTGAAATTCCCTCATATCGAAAACCACTCTGAGTCAAATATCTCTAAAATTCGTGCCAACCGACTGATGAACCCACTATACCAAATCTCCGTCTCGGCTGTGCGGATCTTTTGGTGAAGACCCCAGCCCACTACATCCCTCCCTCGTATTGGGGGGTGCCTAAACGTGCTGTGCGGGGTATGAATGTTCGTATGTGTACAGTGTACACGATTCCGGTCGCCGTGAACCTTCCTGAAGTCTTGGATCGTTTTCATACGAAAGGTCCTCCGAAAATGAAGGCAACATCAACTTATGAGATATGGTCGTCGGCAAAAAAATTTTTTTTTGTTTTTTTTTTAATAAATAACTTGTTCATAATATTACATTGTATTAGCGAAACGGAGTGATGCTGAGTGTTGAAGTATTCTTGGAAAGCACGAAAGGGCGCTTTTCTTGGGTGGGGGGCACCGTATATTTTTTGATTATTTTTACTTTAGAAAATACGCCTTCACAGGTTACTTGGATACATGATAATGTCAATAAGTATTTGTAGGCTAAGTACAAATTGCTATATGTAAAAGCGTGCAAATTATTATTGTGTAAAATTTTAAAGCAACAATTCAAACAACCCGCACAATCACCCCTGTCCCCTCACCAATGCAAATATTTAAATGAAAATTTGGATCTTCTTCGGTGTCATTTTCGTTGTCATCACTATTAGTGTCGTGATCAGGGGGTCGTGATTGGTTGAGTCACAGTCATCATAGGCTGGGATTGTTCTTTTTGTAAAGTGAAAAAAAAATTAAAAATTAATCAATTCTTGTTTAATGATGTCTTGTGGGATGTTTTTTAGCTTTGAAATTACGACAAAAGCGAAATCAGGGATATTTTCTCCATTTAGTTGAGCAGTACGTTGAAAAGTACTCGGATCAAAGAAACTGAAAGTTCACTAATCTTCTAATTTTTAGTGAATCGGTCTTCCATGCTTTGCATTAATTGATTAACAATCACTTTATAAGTTTCCATTTCCAATTTTTTCAAAACTCTTTCTTAAATAGGCGTTCTGGGTAATTGAATCAATGAAGTTTTTGACTGACACTACGTGAACCTCACACACACAATGTTCATTCCACGACTACTAAGAAATAATAGATGCATGATGCATACATGCACAAATAAAACTGAGAAAATACTTTGACGCAAAGTTTAGAATTTTTTTGAATTTTGTAAAAACATTTGTGTATTTTTTTTTTTTACTATTTGAAAAATAAAATTATGTGGACATTTTGGCCTCCAAACTGGATTGGCCTACCGGGCATTTGCCCGGTTGCCCGGTGGGCCAGTCCGACACTGGTTAACTAAATAAAGAAGTATGCTTTTTTATTAACCCATTTAAACCCAGCGGATCGTAAAGGACTCACAAACTGTTTTTACCTTTTCCGGTTATCTGTTTTGGTTTCAAAACAACTCTATAGAATATGATATACCAATACCATATGTTGCATGAATGGTTCTAACGAAAAGAAATTTGTTTTATTTAGTTTTGCGAATATATTGAAAATACTTTTTCGTCTGAATACCATATTGTTTCCAGTTAATGTTGTACCATTCCTTTTACTTTCTTTCCAGTTCTCTTTACATAACGAATCAATTTATGTGCCTATAAAAAACAATTTCAATTACTTAAGGTCCCTAAAGTAGATAAGCTCTAAATTTACTAACGACCCAACTTTTAAACATATCCCTCACACTACCGATCTGTCTAATAGAAAATGGTACAATGACACCCCGTCTCTGTTATACAATCTTGAGGGTGAACTAGCCAGGGTTTATTTTTCGTGGTATCGACTTTACCTAGTCTCAGCCAGTTCAGACTTACGGTGACTTACTGTCTGGACGTTTGTTTTGCCTTAAGGGTTCAGTTTATCACGTTGAAGAGTACGATCCAGAATTTTACGTTTAGTAGTGTTTCATGTAACAAAGAAGATTGTGTGGTGATGAAGAACATAAATCACTCTGACTGCTTGAATTTCCGTCAGTTGCAAGCCCAAGATATTATGATAAAGAGAAATCACAACAATAAAGAGGATATTGACGTTTTCAGAAAGTATTAACTTGAACCATAACTGAGAAAGAAATGAAAATTGTTACTCAAAAACGTATAAATGGAAACTAAGTAATGAGATGTTTCCCCTAGAATAATATTTTTTACCGACAACTTCATTGTTGCGGAAGGTAATCCGTACACTTTTATATAATGATTTCTGGACCGCAAAATAATTTATTGACATGATGCTTAGACATATAGTATTACAACAGCATAAAAATCAAACTAATGAATTCACGCGAAAAAGTAATGTATGCAAATGCATGTCGTCATAGGTAAAGGTGTCGACGATGATTGGTTGGGGCCTGGCCCTCCCCAACCAGGAATCCTAGTTACGCCAATGTAAATCAGCAGTTCTCCTTGACACTATCTTAGAGTTAAAGATGTTAAGAAGAGCACCTGCATCACTGTTGCTGCTAGCTAAACGTTTCTCGTTTTTCTCATTATTACTCGTTAGCACTATCCAGAGATGTCAAAAGTTAAGACATTCTCAATAACATACTTTTTGATATTTCTTCTTGTATTAATAGCTACGTGATCGTTTGCAGTTGTTCTGTCCCCGACTATCATCACAATGTACTTGGAATTGGCTTCGCTTATGAATTTTCTACCAGAGTGACAATACAAGAATAGCTGCCGGACTACAAAAGGAGAACCAGTAGATGGCGTTCGAGGAAAGTTAAATATCTGGAAAGAATATTTCGAAGAAACCGTGGATGATGGTAGCTCTAAGAGAGGAAGAATGCAAATACATAATTTAGAAATGGCAACTGAACAACCCCCGAAGACACCCCAAGAGATGATGAAATCCAAAATAAAATTCAGTTTGGGAAGAATATAAAAGTGCTGGTGACAATGGTACAATTGCAGAACTTATAAAGCCAGCACGGCTATATATGAGACTGTATGGAATTTTGAAATTTATAGTAGCAGCTGAAAAAAAATGCCGGAAAAATGGTCAGAAGTAATATTATTTCTCATACATAAAAAAAGTTCCGCAGTCGGCAGCTCAGTGGTTAAGCATTCTGACTACTGATCTATGGTCGCGAGTTCGATCCCCGGTCCCGCTGAGGCTTTTAAAAATTAAAAAATGCAAATGAAAGTCTCTACAGAATGCCATCATTCGGAAGTGATGTAAAGCCGTAGGTCCCATATTACTACGATGTGTAGCAAGTAAAAGATCCCTTGCTAGGGTTGGAACTTCTTAGTCTCGGCAGAATTCTAAGTCGGACTTTGACCATATGACCACAGTCTAAGGTACCTGGTACTCTACATGCCTAGACCTTGTCCATTAACAAACAAACAAACATAAAAAGGTGATATAAAAAACTACCGACGCTGACGCATCGCACTGTTAGGTATCATTTATAAAATACTAGCTATAGATTGTCTGCAGGTACTAGGTACATACGGTAACTAGGTACAGAGGTTTGTTTGTCTCTGTATCTAGTTACCGTTGTGTATTTAGTACCTGCAGACAATCTAAAGGAAATAAAAACACATCACTCAGAAACGTTACTTGAAGACTATGACAATTCAACTCTGTGTAGACTACAGTTATATCAGTGTGAATTGGGACACTTTTCGCTCAAAAAGTGTAAATTTATTCCAATATTTGCTTCAAACGTGTTTTGTTATTTCCGGGTATTTTTAAATTTGCCGCTTTGCGAATGATGTCAGGGAATAAATAAAGGAGATTGATTCTGTAAAATTTAAATATACCCCATTACTAATGTTTATGATTATATTCGTATAAGTACATTACCTCTGCTGTGATAAATTTCTGATTGGAAAAATATAGTAATAATTTCACTTCATTACATTGTGCATTAAAAACACTGGTTGAGGATAGGCCTTTTATAGAAATGAATATATCGCCTTTAGTTCAGATCTACTCAAATTCAGATAAACTTTAGTTTGGTAATAGCTTGCTCAAAGTGAGGGATTTTTAAAATCCATTTCAGTTAATTTGAATAGATGAGTTAATTAAAGATATTTCTATCCAAGGCCTGTCATAGATAAGTTTTTTAAACTCTAATAAGTGACGTAGCCAGAATTTTATTTTGGGAGGGGGCTCATCCCTCAAATGTTCTCATTTGTCATATACTTACTTTAGAAAACATTCAGAAACAGCCCCCCAATGTTTAGCCTTGAGATAGCCGCGGCTGAAAAAAAAACCAACGGATGAGTTCCCCACAAAAAAAATCCTGGCTACGTCACTGCTCTTACCCGAACACGTGTGTGCGTGGACGTGAAATTTGATAGCACAGAGGGTTGCATTCAAATGCGAGCTCTGATATGATTTTTGAAATGACACTCGTGGTATTTATGTAGATTATTAAAAAGTATGAAAAGACAGGGTCTGCAATAGAGATTATTGCTTGAGTAGCGTTGCCGTGTAGGTTATATGCAGCTGAGTTGGACGCTATGTCATTGTTGATATTGTTGATTTATTGAAATTTTGTTGTTGGGTCGTTGCTCGTTGTCATTTTTGGGTTGGCACCCAATTGGTACCGTGATATAGTATACTATTTACCTGAGAATAGTGCACATCAGGCTAGATTATCACTAACCCTTGACCCGATAAGCAGTTATGACTGATCCAGGAAGGGCACCTGCATAGTGTGGGTTGTTCATTTCTCACAAATGCATTTCGAATTCGGTTTTCTGCATGGTCAGCAACCGCAGTTGCAATTCGCACTAACGTGAATTGGTGGTCACTGGTCTAAATAGCATGTAGCTAATAAACACTGGATGCGGCAGGTATCCGTATTACAGGCATTACAAGTAGCTCATCGGCAGTACAGATGAAGATCACCCCTAATCGAGATATTCTACTAGATGCTACATGGGAGCATCGCGGGGCCCCGCAAAACCCCTTGTAAGTTCTATAATCCCAAAGACGTACAAATAAATGTAATAATTTTTGCTTACTGTTGTTAAATGCCTGACTTTACAATTTGGCTTATGGGAATGAGTGTGTAATCACACGCCACATGAAACGAGTTGCTGACCGACTTGTCTTCTCTGGGTCTTGTTAGGGACCCACAACTTCGAAACCGAAAATACGGTTCTGAATCTTGGTAAGTCGCCAGCCTGTAATTTATGCATGAGAACCGATTGGAATCCACGAAAAACACATATTATCCTCAAACCTTAATATATGTGTGCCTGCACTACCCTTCATATTTTTGTAATACTTTTTCGTTATCTTCTCGTTTGTTAAACAGACTTGACAGTAAGTTGTCGCATAAAGGTGTTAGGATATTCTCACTTAAACCTTCTGCATGCATCAAAGCAATTTTGAAGCCTGGCTATAAATAATTTACTCTATCTCCATTACGTGATTGAAGAAAACAAGGTCGTCATTGTTTTCTTATATTGTATCGGACTCCCCCAATGATATAATGAGAGTCGAAATAAGTTGTTTTTAAAGATTACAAAAATATTGTGACGTGAATAGTGTACACTTTATAATTACTTTTACGTAAGTATAATGACATTTAATTAAATAGATTAGATTGAATGTGATATGGAGGTAATTTAAGGACTTTGTACCCATGATCTTGTAAAATACAGCCAATTCCGTGGCTCATCCAAATGGTAGCATTAAATCCAAAAATTGCAATTTTATAAAAAATTTATATTAGATTAACCCCCCCCCCCTTTTCGGATTTGACTTTTTTGATGATACAGTGCTTTGCTCATAATTACCTTGTAATGTATTCATAGCAAATTATTGGAAAAAGATTTATTTTTATTGCATGTGTTTTTTTCATTAAATTTGACGTCCATCCACATGTTTATGTTTCTATAACCTACAGATTTAATAATCCTCTTTTAAATCCGAATTGTTATTTTAAACAGTCAACAACTTATTTATAGTAAAGTAAAACTATATTGCCAAGTTATTGCAAATCTTTCTTAAATGTTAACATGTTTCCAAATCCTTTTGTCATTTTTTAAAGTAGAATTGTTAGATATTCCTCACACCTAAGAAAATATATATTTCTATGTAATTAGGTGGTAATAGTGACTCACCTTAAATACGTCAGATAAGCTGTTATAATTTCTTCATCCAAAATGGACTAGAATAGTTGATACATCTTTAATGAATTCTGTATCTAGTATTTTACTTTTAATGGTAATTATGCTATTTAACAAATATTTTATTAAGAGATATCTCTCAACAACAACAACGGAGGAGGAGGAAAAGAGAGAGATTCTCTCTTTTCCTCCTCCTCCGTTGTTGTTGTTGAGAGAGATATATCTTATAATCTAACTTATTTAAAATAAAATATTTTAGTCTTTTATATTGAAAATTTTTCGATTTATTGTAATTTATTTTCCGTACCTGCCATTGAAAACATAATAATTATCTTCCTAATAATTCATATGTAATAATGTAAGATACATGTCTTGCTATTGTTACTGGAAACTATCAACTTTTTAATGTAATTTACCAGTGAAATATTTAATATCGATTATACACGTTGTATACATGATTTCTATATATTTCTAGACGTTCGTTTTATTGCAAAACGATTTTTAAAGTTAATTTTGAGTTCAGACTGAATTAATGCACTAGCTTCAACAGAGTTTAGCCGCTCAAAACTTAATTCCGTTAGAAAATAGTAAATTGGACTTTGGGCCGTGACTCGCATTGTTTAGGTATGTTAGTAGACGCGGGATCCGCAGAAGTATTCAATATTTCACTTAGTTTCACAACTTTTTTCGAAGTTTCCCACTTGTGGCGCAAAGGTCAGACTTGCAGGATTAAACTACATGCTCTTCTACTTCAGGAAATGACTTATTGCCAACTCGCACGTAGACACAGTTCGTTAATATTACTAATTTTAATTTTAATTCCAACGCGGATGATAACCGAGCTAGGTCAGTTCAGTTCAATGAAAATTGTGTAACAGTTTTAACACATTTTATATTTAGGAGTTTAATTGAATTTAATTGTATGTTTTATAATGTCGAATCACCATATACGGAATATAAAAATAAATACGTATTGTTTATGGCGTAACCAGAAAATTGACCTCGGCAGTTTTGCGATTCGTAAATGTAATTTATTATTGTGCAATATACGAGATGAAATTTTATGCAATCTCCGCCGTTCATTAACACATCTTTATAAATATTAAACTCTACAGTATTGTAGTGTGTGTTTCCAACTGAAACTTGTACTTTTGGCAAACGAAGCTACTCGGTTATAAATTAAAATAAAAAAAGAACTAGCTAATTCTGTTGAATTTTAAACGAAATGATTGTCCCACATTATGCTAAACCTACAACAACATGAAGTTTCACACTTACAAGGATTCAGATAAGAAATCTTACGATACATAGAAGTGCAACGACCCTCTATCCCCCTACCTACCATTTCTACAAATAGTATGATTTTGACTATATTTAGAACGAATTCGAGACAGAAATTAATTAAAATAATAAGTAAGCTAAAACGACTTAAATAAGGCAGTGAAAACTGAATCAACTTAATAAATAAAATTCATTCAAGGCCTGTTATTACTCAGACAGAATAAAAGGGGAATCATCAAATTTTCAGGAGCACACAATTTGCGCTTTAATAAATTTCCATGCAAAACTTGCAGACCCACATTTGTGAATATTGCACATTCCAACCTCTATAAAGCATTTTACTGTATTCCTCGGCAACACTGAAATGTTGAGTAACCCGTGAAGCATATTATTGTATTAGTTGTCTCTGTATATAGTTAAGTACAATTGCTTTATGTACCTTAAATATTTGATTTAAGAAATCACATCAAATTACTTTCTTCGAGTTCTTCTTCTTCTTCTTTCTATGCTTCTTTCAATTCCAATGCAGGTTGTTCACTGCACATGGGCGGTCAATCAAAGAACCAAGTATCAAAACTCCACCAAAACTTTCCCCTATTTTCTACCATTTGACTGGACTATAGTGTAGGAAAATATACTGCATTCCTAAATACAAAATCGTTTAAAAAAATGGTACCCTTCTGCATAGCATTTTTCTGTATAGAAACGCATAGTTTTTTAAATGCACAATATTTCACATGATTTTTGATATTAAATTTTTTTATAAACATTTTTAGGTATTTCCCTACAACACGTAAAAATAGCATATGCAACACGTGATAAAAGGGTTTTTTCTTTCCCGGTGCTTATTTAAAACGCTTGAAAAGCTTCCGCTTTGCACAGAAAAACTACACTTTTCTGAACTCAATTTAAGCACTTTAGAGCTGAAATTTATTGAATGTTACTATTATTTTATAGCACCATTTAAAGCATCTGGAAATTATATACAGTGTCCATGTGATATATCAGGCCTGTATTCATTTAGATATAGTTTAGTGTTATTTTACTTTGCGTGATCCTACATAAACCAAAATTTACTGTTTTTGAGGTGAATATAATTCTAAGGGTAGCCGATATTTATTAATATAATAATACAAAAAGTTTTTGCAAAATATGAGAAATTAATGTGTTTAATATTGAATTCAAATATTGTTTATGAATTAATTTGTTTATATACGTATAATGCTGATGTCAGAATAAATATCACAAATAAGCCAACAAAACTTTTCTTGGAGTCCAACTCAGGGAAAGAAGAGCAAAGAAATTGCAAACTGAATGTTGAGAATTGCCCCAAAATTTGTTTTTTATTATGACTACTGTGAAATTCGACAAAAAAGCCTTAACCGACCTAAATCAGCTGGCTTTCAGAAAGATATAGTTGCTAAGAAAATACGTTCAAAAGTAACAAAGTTTTTGTATGTTGCTATGGTTATCAACATTACTTTTAACAAAAATTAATAGATCAACAACAGTAATGTAAAAATCAGTGGACCACTGCAGATTTTAGGTAACACTTTCATCATTTTTAATACATCAGTACATAATAGTTATTTATATACAGCTCCCGCATCGTAACCTTAGAAAAAGTTACACTTTGCTCATCAATACGATACAGTGTAGGGGTAAGCGTACACTCCGAGTTAAAAGTACATATCTTCGAAAGCTCTAATTTTTTTTTTAATATACTTTATAAATAATTTAATCTACAATAGTTCTTGCAAATAAAACAATTGGACCAACATTATTTGCAGAAAACAAGCCTATATAAAAATAGTAGAGTTTAAAGACGCAAGGGTCAAGTGTAAACTTATTTGGTGTCAGCTTTTTAGGGTGAATTTACAGCAGTGACGCACCAGCGAATAGTGATCTTGGAAGCCGAAATGCACGATATGATGCGATTGCACCCGAGAGATGGGTGCGTGAAGTGTCTAAGGTTACGATGCGGGAACTGTACCAAGGGTATTATGAAGATGTTTATGCCAGTGAGGTATAAACATCAATAATACCCGTGGTGCATACAACGTTTTATTTTTCGCTTTGAATATGTGAATAACATGACAAACTTGAGAAGCTTGAGAAACAGCCCATAACACCCTAAGTCGTAAAGCGCGCGCGTAATGATTACACCCGCTCATTATGTGAGGGCGTAATGAGGGGGCGTTATCATTGAGACCGCTCTTTAGCCCTAGGACGCTATATACTGCTTTATATACTTCGTATCCAGATATAAACAACAAATAACAGATCAGTGAAAAATAAGCCAATATTCATAATTATTTCAGAATCTGTGTTAACTCTTGGGCTCCTTTTATAGGCTTTCTTTAAGCGATTTTCTTGGACGCCCTATGTAGTAGAAATCAATAGAAATTATTTTATATAGTTTAGTCACAAAATTTGATTTTTTATTATTATTGACATCCAAACTTTGAGCTCAATGAACCAAATCCGACAAAGCACCACTACACATCACATACTGCAAAGGCGTCGTTGGTCCTTAGCAAAATTTACTTTTGGCGTTTCCTTATGTTTCGTATGTCATCAGACACGTTATATATAAGAACAATTTATATGATTCGTTTCCAAATATTGCAGTTGTTTTAAGAATTTATCTGACACTACTAGTATTAGTGACTTCAGCGCAAAGAAGTCTCTCGAAATTTCAAATAATTTTCATCTCTATATTGCAATCGTCTAAGGCCCTACAACTCAACTCTGTTAGCATTGCCAAATTAATGGACATTTCACTAAAGCTCAGGGTGAGGTATTTTATATAACTGCAAGGCTAAAACTTGAATTTAACAGGATGAATGCATTTGTAAAGAGATGGCAGTAATAGCAGAATAATTAAATAAAGAACGCAATAAGCAAAACTCAATTCTCACAGGGATCTAAGTTGATTGTAAGATCAATTTAAAATAAGAGGTTTGTGCAAAGGTAATAGCCAAACTAAAAGATATTATTAATTACAAAAAGGATTGCAAAGGCAATGAAATGAAGCGTAGGATGCAAGTAAAGTTAGACAGTGTAATTGTGTCAGGGTTTTAAAAGAAAGGTAGAAGAAGCTAGATAAACCAATGAACGCTGCAACGAGCAGCTAAGAAGGCAGGCATTAAGGCATATAACGGAAATTGTAAGAATCAGCAAGACAGGGTAAAAAGCAAAGAAAAGCAGACAACAGATGGCCTAAAAGTCGTGTGTAAAAGTACACAGGTGAATTCGACGGAAGCCTTGGTGCAGGAAGTGCTCTAACTTAAATAATCAGTGCAGTGACGTGTGTGAACCATTAAAATCAATTAATAAAAAACGTGCAGAGGCGCTAACCTAAGGTTAATTAGTTATAAATGTATACAATATTAAGGATAAGAATTTTGTCAATAGTTTTAGTTGTAAGCAAATTTAGTGTTAAAAGTAATCAATTTGAACTTGGTCAATATCCGTTTTTTTTATTAATATTCCACTTGCAATTGCTTATGCCGGATTTTCGTGGAGAACAAAAGAATAAATTGTAAGAATTGTTGTGTTGAAATGTGCTCCACTTAAAACGAATTTTTCATATAATAAATATACAGTTATCAGCATAAAAAGTATACAGTTTTACTGAGTGCATGTCCAAGGTGGTGTGGTAGTATTTGCAGAGATTTCCGCCACAAAAAAAGTAAAAACTTCTTCGAAGCTCCGTTACGATAACCTAGCAGCCGATGCAGCCCAAGTTCCGAACTCTGAGTGGAGCCAAGCGAGTCAACACAGCCCAGAGGGGAAGGTATCAGAGCATAGAGCAGCCTTGTAAGTACGTGTCCTAGGAGTTTCATCAGGATCAGCCCCATAGCAGCCCAAAAATTGCATCAGCGTCTCCTACAAGTTCCCGATTCAAGTTCGGTAGAGAAGAGGTACCGTTTTTTTTGCTAAAACGAGCTACTTTAGGCCCGTGAGACTTATGTGTATGTAAGAAGAGTCAATACTTAACATAATCCAAGCATTTTCCATGGCGGTAAAGCAAGTGCAGCTCACAATATAGGCCGACTCCATAATTTGAGGTTAGGCGAAGTTTGAACCCAAGCGACGCCACAAAAAACAATTGAAAGTTTGCTCGCGTCTCTTCGACGGGATCGACAATCAAGTGCTGGAAAAACAAATTACAATTAATGCCGCCAAAACAAAATGCAAACAAAATTTTGCATGGTGGCTCTAATCAACATTTAATTAATTAAATAAAATAAACAAAGAGCACTACTAACCATAGCAATATATTCTGCACTATCTCTCTCCGATTACGCACTTCTAAACTTCCCAGATCTTTTTTGATGGCATCAATTCACAATCTTCTAGGCCTTCTTCTTATTCCAACTAATATTGTCACCCTGGTATCTGGTAGTCTGCATATATTCGTTTCTCTTCTCTAAAAATTTTTCTCCTTTATACCACCATATATTCCTCTGAAAACGTCTCTCCCCCATATATTCAGAGTTTCTTCCATTATTTGGTTAAGTAGGCATGTTTCATCGTCAGCCTTGTTATTATCATCCCCACTGCATGAACATCAGCCTCTCCTCTTTTGAGAAAGTTTAGGCATTAAAACTTACAGTTACCCAAGCCGCATTTGGGATTCGCAGTGAAATAGACACACTATGTTTATGGTCGTTGAAGTACTTGGGGTTTGGACCCAAATTATCTGGCCCATAACCAGAGACTCTAAGTTCTGTGCCACCTCTACTGCTACCCACGTAACACATCCTAATAACGATTTTGTATACAGGAACTTCTGGCTTCTGGCTGCTCTTACCACACTTTTTAATTTTATTATTCTGATTAAGGAACCCACTCTTCCCCTTCATCTCAATAATCTCTTCTGGAGTTTCTTTTTCCTTAATTTTGTCTGCTAGTAGCACCCCTAAACAATTAAAGTTTCTTAATACTTTCTCAATATTGTACTTTTTGAAGCCAAACTATGCCACTACGCCACTTGAAACTTTGTCGAGCCAGTTGCGCTGTTAGAAGTATAATAGTGCGACGAAGATACGGTTTCTTGAAATATCTTCAATCAGTTGATCCTGCATCTCATTTTGTTTGTAGTGTTGTGTATTGTTTCTGCTTATCTATTTTACCTTTGAACAATCTTTGATGGATCGGTTATTTTTGGTAAAAGCGAACTTCTCAATCTTTTGTTAATGAAACAATTCAGCCATAATTATCATCTGTGGCGTTTGCTCACATCTATCCTATACAGTTATAATCTTCTAATTCCTATCAATAGTATCTGAACATTAACCCGTCGTGTTTCGTCAGTGAAGGTCTCCGACTAAACATAATCATTACTAAAAGTTCGCACGAATCTATTCACACCTATGGGTCTCCTTTAATTCTTGTACAAGTAATTAATTGTCTTAAGCACATGTATTTTGCCAATGTTTATCCTTCGCAAGTTCACATTGAGACTATGATTACCTAACTTTTCATTAAAGTGAATTACGTCTGTAATATTACAGGATTTGGTATTTGTTAAGGTATTATTTCAACAAATCCATGGTGGTGCCGTGGATGCCAAGGATATATTTACTGTGTTGCTCTTATTAATTGAAGATTATTTTAAAGGTAATACATACCTTTTGTAAGTGCTTGCAATATGTACCTACCTTTATTTAATATTTATATTATAATATTATACATTTTTCAGCTGGTTCTAACTGTGTCTACACGTGTTTGTGTTATTTATTTATTTTTTGCTTTGATTAAAACAACTTAAAATTCTCCTTGTTGTATTGATTTCGCGATTTGAAGTTATAAAATTGGCACTCATTTTTTAAGAAGCAACAACAATTGAGTCTTTATAGAACTTTTCGTACACTACCATAAAGTAATTTTATCAGATACAAAAAGGATAAATGATTAGAAGAGTGCAGAAATCTAATTCATTTGCTAATCATACGAATTTATAATTTCATATAGCACTGTTTTTTGTAGAAATAGAAAAATTATTTATTTTTAAATTTAATTTTGGATAAACGCTACAATGCACGAATATAAATCTTAACTAAGTTGGAACATGATTCTCTGCTACATTATTTGACCAAAAACGACGAATATCCTCATAATTATGAATCACTCATTTAAAAGTGTAACAAACATGATAGATTCAATTATTAAAAACAATTAGGTAACCTATGCAAAAGCATATAATTACTGTTTTCGTACAATGTACAATCAGTCGCACTCTGAACTGTACGAACATTCGTTTCGGATGAGTCATAAGCTCTTTTCATTAATCTATAGATAACCTCGTTGTAAAACGTAATTTTATTCGCTGGGGATGGTCAAAATGGAAAAATGCAGAACTATGGCAAACGTTATCCTAAGTCAGAAAGCCAATTTTGTAAAACCAACAGACAAGTAGCGAAAATACAAATTTATGGATATAGAAACAGAACTTATAGATAGGAATTGGGTTCGATTAGGATTATTCTCATACAAAACGTGAATGTTATAAGAATGATTTTGCTCGTGTATATATAAAAGTTGAATTCAAACAAGCGCTTCGACAAATCTCGTTTTGAGGTCCTCTTATTGCATTTTCTTTTCTTGCGTCGACATTCCAATTTTCCTTGGATTCACGTAATATAAAAATAATATTAGTATTCTTACATAACAGTTTTTTTAAATAGCTTGCTATTTATATAAAAAATATAAGATGCTTACTGTAACTTAATGTAAATTATTTAAACTGCTTGAACGAACTCTTAGACTTAGTGACGATCATTAGAAAAATAGTAGTAAAATTATTTTCTAGTAAACGAGACTTCAGGATAGCAAATCAGTTATCTCATTGCTCTATGCAGCTGAAAAGGTGTTATAAAATGTGACTAAATTCACAACTAATTCTGAGTTTACAAAGTATTAATTTATATTTGTTTCGTTTTAACCCCGAGCTAGAAAAACGACTGGTTTTGTAAATCTACGCTTATGTTATATATAGTTCTGAGATTGCAGTTACTCTAGTGTCATTAATTAACTACTCCGAATGTGGTCTCCATCGTGCTTACTATCCAACCCTGTCGGTTTAAATTAATGAGTACAATGAGCACGCTACTGTCCTTAATACATAAAACCCATTTTGTGATGAAGTAAAATGGACTACAAGGGCTTAGGGATTACTGTTGACCTTCTGGCTCAGTTTATACTACTGCTTGTCTTATTTCCTGCCTTATTCGACTAGGACTCGTAAAAAGGGATTTTGCACTTGCATGTTAAACAATAAAATTAAATTGGGTGAGTGTAATTTGAAGGGATTTAATTGAGAAAATGTCAAAACACACGGTTTTAACTTAAGCGTTATAGTGATTTCTATCTAAAGCGTTTCAATCAAAAATAGTAGTAGGTAATTAAAAATTTTTAATCTAGAACAATTACAACAATATTCGTTATTAAATAATAAATTTCAATTTCCCTAGGTTAGACTGATGTCAAGATAACACGATTCTTCAAGTGAAGTTACTTTAAATTTAAATTATAGCACATAAATAATAACATTAAAATTAAAACAACTAAAACAGCAACGAAAAGAGTACTTTCTTATCTCTGAGTGAAATATGAATCACTCGAATTTTTATTGCTATAAGGTGTTTACGTCAAGTGTGTGTGTTAGTGTATTAATCAGTACATTTTAACATAAACAACCTTTCCACTTGCAAACGTGTTGGTAGTTTGCACTGTGACCCCGCTAACAATTTACTAGAACGTGAGTCATGTTTTTTGAGTGCAGATCAAAGTTGGTTGTGAGTTGCTACTGAATAATTTGTGATAGCAGTTTACAATTTTACCTGCTACCAGCAACTAATTAACAATTTCTTTGTAGTGTTGAGGACAAAATGTGACAATTGCATGTTCCCACGCAAGTGTATGTTGCGTAGATTACAGTGTTTTTAGTGATACAGTAACTTATTTTTCATTAGTATCCTTAATCTTGAAGTAGGTAACGTTGTATACGATTTATTACTTTTACTTATTATTTTTTAATTAATATTTTATCTTAATATCTGTTTACTTAATTCAAAAGATGTTTATTTAATGTAATTTATAGTTTGGAATAAAAATGTTAAAAAGTGTTGTTGGTATGCTTCCACTACATTTCTATCATTAAATTTAATAAAGAAATTTGCATTTGTAAATTGTATACTCGTCTACTATGAACTTTATGAACTACTTTTTAATTATTTAGCTGGAACATAGCATCTTGCTATTGATCTCTTTATTACAGCTTCTCATCTTTATGGATACCCACAATATTTTAGAAATCAATTATATGAGAGAAAAATATATGTAGCTATTAAATAAAAGTTTAAATGATAGTAATAGACAAGCTCTTTTAAATAATTATGCACACGAAATGCATTTAAAAACAATTTTCTTAAATAGGTGCAGTGCTGGTAAGTAATTGATTACTGGTGTATTTTTGTAATAGATTACTGTAATTAATTACAATGATTGTAATCACAAATGGCGGTTGATTACTTTTTTCAGGAGCAATTAGTATTCGGTAATCGATTACAATTTTTGAGGAATTGTCAAAACTACCGTCAAAAAAGTAATCGCTACTACTTTCAGTAATCGGTAGTTCGAATTGTAATCATGATTACCTAACGGAATCGCCAATTGTAATCAAGATTACCTAAAGGAATCGCCAAGGTTGTAGTGTAGTGTCTGTGTGGTATGCTATTCGACACAACGTTTTAGTAGACTAACGCATAAACTATGTTTAGCGTTTGGTCCGTGTGTGTACTGACTTGAGTCAAAGTAAAAAGTGTTAATAATTAATTACTCCAAGTAGCAGTAACATTTAGCAAGTGAATATTTAGGTAAATATAATACGTATATGTTCAATTGTTAAGGCGATTTGTAGCTAAATATTTGTTGAAAAAATTTCATCTTGAGTTAAAGAATTGGTTAAAAATGTAATTGCAGAAACATATTTCAACGCCCCCCTTCATCTATGTATTAATTATATATAATATGTATATAATTTTTATATTGTAACGTTAGCCGCCGGGTCAAATTTACCTAAGGCACAATTAGTGCGCTAGAAATTTGAATGTCGCTATTCCTGTTACAATCGTTGCCGATATCACCATAGCGTTCGGATTTTCGATAAGGCGATTTTAGCCGATATGTGCAGACATAGCGTAAACCGGTACGCCACGCAGTTCCGTCTCTAATCCTCTCTAGAGATTTCCCGATAAGGTGGTGCTCGAAGAATATAAAAGAAGAATCCGCAGTTATTTCAAAACACTTGTCTTGAGACCTGAACCCCATCCTGATCACCAGGTGCCATCCGGACCCTAGGAGCTTTTTTCATCCCTCCTAACCCTGCTAGCACCGGTCGGCTACGATCTTGCTAGAAATCAGTTTAAATTCCAGCAACAGCCTATCTTACCGTGACCCGCTATTACCGACCGGCTCCAATCTTACTAGAAATGCTAGAAATTCCGGCACTAACCGATTTCTCCAGGCCATTATTATCATAACGCGACTTACCTACGTACTAGGAGAGATCTCCAGGTTGGCATAATTCAGGTGCCTAGATGTAGGTAAATTGATTCGCCCGCCGTGAGTCCGGACATACCGAAATCCTTCGGACCTCACCGGCTATTCTAGCGGCAAAGAGCCGGTCTTTGCAAAGGTGGAAGGTGCAGTTTATATTATTCCGATTGATCCAAACTTATTCACAAAGAACGTGCCACGTCCAGCCAGGCTTTATGCACTCCCAGTAAAGGCAGTAAAAGACTTTTTTCTATAGCACATGTTAAAGTGTGCTTTTATCAACTCAAAACAAAAGGTCAAGTCTTACTTTAACAGCAAGGGTAGTTAAAGTAGTACTTTAACATCAAGGATAGATAAAGTAAATTAATTTTCTAACTTTTGTTTAAATTAAATATGACAGCTTCGTATTATCGTAGCAACCCAATCTAGCAACTGACATTTTGAAATGTGATTGACTGTCCTTATTTTCTTTTGAAATTGTTAAAGTTCTTGCTATAGAAAAAAATATTGTATTATACACGACGATAAAGTTATTTCTATCCACTCTTGAATCATTAACTTCTTGACTCCGTCTCGACGTTAAACGATTCACTCGTGGATAAAATTTAACTTTATCGTCTTGTATAATAAATTACTATTATTTAATTGAATTTGTTCGCCCACAAAATCATAACCCAGCGCTATCTTATTGATGGCATAAATATAACCTGATTCAGATCCGCTTCAAGTCCGACTGAGTTACCTCATTCAAACCAACGTGCACTCAGTTCTACTTTATTCGAACTTCCTTGAAGAGAGTCCAGGCGCAGCAACCGAGCCAAACTAAGATGCTAGTTGAATTGCGGTCCGGTGAGAGGCACAGAACACGAGAAACCAGGACATTTTCTTAATTACGAATTATTTAGTATATATCTAAACCCATTATACTAGTTACTTTTCTTTCAATTGTGTTGTCCTTGTAATTACACATTCGAATACAACGAACCCATAGGCATTTGAGCGTTACCCGAGGCAACCAGTTTGAAACTAAATGTAGTGAATTTTGGTAAAATTTAAAATAAGCTCTTAAAAATTAAAGATCGAAATTCCGATACAAGCCAGCTGCATTACAATATTACTCTACGACTATGAACAAATATGTAATTAGAATATAACAGTGAGGTCAACAAAGTTAACAACATTGCAACTAACAGAAAAAGTTTTAAAGACTCTCAAGTTATCCATGTTTGCGCAGAATGTTCAGTAAAGGAATTCCAAGTGAAATCAATGAAATCGTCTTCATGACTCACATTATATTACTTTTACTCCTCAGACAGTGAAAGTGTTATATTGGTGATGGAAATAAAAAGATTTTTTTGGCTTAAAAGACTTAAAATGATGTTGAACATCGAGAAAACTACTTTCAAGAGAAGAAAACATGTACATGTCTGTTAGTTCCTCTAATAACTTTCAAACGGTTTGACGGACCGGCTTTAAACTTATCAGGTATATTCAGGCCTATCAATTACAGGTTTTGATTCTTTTTGAAAAAGGGTTGAAGTGTAAAAAATTAAGATTTTTGCAATTTTTTCCCAATTTCATGGAGATTTTGCTATGATTTTGTGGTTTTTACCTAACATTATATCTACTTGAGGAAACGGGAGTTTTAGAGGTGGGGGTTGGAAGGGGTAGATAGGGGTGAGGTTCAAAACAATGTATATTAATGTAGTACAATTGTTGAGTAATTGGCGATAGCTTTTTTCAAGGAAACGGAATTAAATTACATAGAAGGATACGTTAAAGTTATAGTTATACATATTATGGATATTTATAGCCAAGCTTAATTTCTTAGAAAAATAATTTACTAATATTAAATCCGAGACCGCCGCGAATGGGGAGAACATGAACTACGGAGGTGAAATTCTATTGAAATCAGTTCTAGAGGGTTTGGAGAAAATATTTCATGCTTAGCTTAACCTGGAAGTTGAGAGTGCGATAATAGCTTCTGTATTTTGTCCGAATATTAATGTAAGAGGGTTAGGATGTGGAAATAATTGTAAAGTGTCTATAGAAGAAATTTCAAAAACGATTATTCACGCAGAAACAGCACAAATGGTAGAAAAAAACAATTTTTGTATTTTAATGAGTCTAGAGCAAATGGAAATGAAATGCAGTCAGCAAAAACCGATGTTTCTCAATCCCGAGTAAACCATACCCATCTATATTCAAAAATAGAGCCGGAGCTAATGAAATATTTAGACGATAAAAGAAAAAAAAATGAGTATGTTTAATATTAACGACTATATTTTGAAAAAACTTTTCATTAAATTTAATACTTGTCTACCATCTTCTGCTTCAGTACAGTGATTTTTAATAGTTTTGTATATGTTTTTTGTTTCAAATATACTTTTGCTATTAAATAAGCACTTGTAATTGTTTTTCATTCATACATCAGTGTTCAATTGAAATTAAATAATAAATATGAATTTTATTCTAGCAAAAAAAAAATAAAGTAATCGCAATTGTAATAAGCTCTGATGATTACTCTATGATTACGCCAAGAAATCGGGGATTGAAAACAATTCTTTTTGTAATCAGGAATATGTAATTGATTACTTTTTGACAAAGTAATTGTAATCAGTAATCGATTTTTTTTCCTGCAATCGTCCCAGCTCTGAATAGGTGCAACCTTTGGAAATGACCTAGTATATTAATCATGATTTTAAAGTAAACACTTTCATTATAATAGATTATGCATGAAAATCAGGCAAACTTGAACTAAACGAAAACAGCTGAGATCTGAATTTCATTACATTAATGTAGTGTAATTAATTATAATGAATAAATATATAAAGTTTTATTTAATTCGCTATATAGATATATATGAGTACAACTAAATGAAGGATTCAAGGCAACTGCATTTATATTAATTGATTTGAAATTACAAATGCCGCTTCAGACCGTGCTAGCTGTCACGTTTGCTATGCGGGCTTCTGTTGCTTACTTTGTGTACGTATACAGATGTTGTACGTTATACATGTGTTCATTTAATGTGAATGGCTGTCGTAATGTAACTAACTACTTTTAAAGTTAAAATTACTGCACTTATATGCTATAATAATAAAAAAATTAAGACCTACTACTTTTTACTGCAGCACACAAAAATGCTTGAAAAACGTAAATGAAACTATAATAAATTGATGTATCAATTTTCAATTAATAATATTGAGTTCAAGAGAGCAACTAGCTATTATACTAATTAGAATTCCTTTTTTGTAATTTACACATTGCTAACTTTTCTAACGGACCTTATTGAAGCAAGCGCATTAATTGTCACCGCAGACTTGTTTATTAGTAGTTATCAATTCACGCCTTATTAGAAATTAGTTATAAACAACTTTTGCGAATCGCCGCAATCTTTCTCATTAATATCTTTAATTATGTTTACCAATTTATAATGCGTGGTACTTTTCAATAATTCCTTAGAAATTTTCTAATTCTTCCAAAATATTACATATCCACGCGTTTGCACTCTGCACGGTCAAATATGATAGGGGATAGTATAAAAGACAAACTCACGTAAATCCGCTACCGACAGATAATAGTAGTAGAAATAGACAGTTTGAAAGTTGCAAGACGCTGAAGCCCAAGTAATCTTAATTAATTGTGTTTGTGTTAATCAGAAGCATTACTAAATTAAGTCTAAACCCGCATTTGCTTCTCATTCAAAAGAAAATGACTTGTGGTGAACAACAACTTCAAGAAGAACTCAACAGCATACGTTCCTTAGTGCTTTTTTCGATCAAATAATTGTTCAGTATAGATTTTAAGTATAGTTAATTTGACCAGTTATAACGAAACACGAACTTTGCTTTAAAACATTTGTTTTTTATCTATTTTGCTGATGTCTAGAATAGATATATGCAGTGCAAAGTAAAGAAAAGTTCAGAGAGCTTCATTCCACATGTAGGACTATGGCTGCCTAAATATCTCTTTCGGAAACCCAGTCATCTGTCACACCGTCAACGGCGAGGCGTACTGGGTGATGTGGTTAACATCACTTCTTCGACAACTCCCTTCATTTCCCTACTTCCCGAACTATGGTTTAGGTACCCAATTTTTAAATCGACTGGATGTGCCTCCAGTTATCAGATATGAGGATTGAACCCCGTACCGTGACGCCGCAGCCGAGCTCCCTAACCGCTCGGTCGCGCTGGCACAAATATATGCAATGAAAATGTGTTATTATTTTCTAAATATAAACGAATACTATTTCCATTTTTTAAAATTATATGCGTTTTCGTATTTTAGAACATGCAGATTAACCTGTCCAACTGGAAATTGTACTGTTCGTATCTTGAGATAATGTCATCATTATGCTATAAGTTATCGTTACGAGCATTGTTATAGTAAAGATAACATTAAAGTTTTAAGCGACTAAATTGAAATACTGCGTAAATGGAATAAAAAAATTAAGCAATAATTATATCTTATCTTTTACTAGTTGATTTTAATAACAGCTATAAAATATGATTTTCTAAATATATTACATATCCTTGGAATTACCATTTGGTTAGGTACTTATCATGTCTTAAGGGTGTAACTACATCAATTTGAATTGTCATTTTCGTAGTTGTTTTTGATTTCGTTAGATTTCATTTAATACTTAATAACGACCTTGAAAATTTCAAAGATATTATCAAATAGTACTCATAGAAGCTGTTTTCTTTATCTTATCTTATCGGCAGGTTGTAATGAAGTTTGCATTCGACCTGGACTATTTTTACAAATTACTATTTTCGTCGCAACCGCTTAATTAATCGCAACGAACCCAAATTTATAAGAAATGTCTCATGCGTTTCATAACTTTCGTGAAGACAGCAAACGCTTTACCGTTAAAGAAAAATCTGAATTTTAATACTTGTGGAGTATGTCACAACGGATGGATGTAAACATCATAAATTGAGAATCACATTACTCATCAGCATGACTTCTCCACCAGTTTGTATAGAATACTAATGCAAATAACTGAAAAGTGTTGGGAGAAATGCTTGCTTTTTTTTCTATTTATTTGTCGATTTGTATTCGTATTATCAGTAATAGAAGTTAGCGGTAACTTAACTTGGTCCAAGTGGTGTAGTGTCACACTCGTAGACTGCCGAGGTTTTCCCAAAATTATAAAAAATGCAAAATTATATCCTTTCTCACCTTTAAATCTGAAACTCCACATTACCGGCACTCTCAGCATCATCCGCACTCGCCACTAACGGTATTGATAAACCTCCGACACGCTTTTAACCGATTACCTTCTTGTAGGCTTCCTAATCCTGTTGCTTTCTATTTGTAATAATTTGTACAGCTTTGCACAAACTAATTAGATAATTAACAGCATTTCTACATGTCTCCCAGTGCTGCTTCATGCTCTAATTAATTTGCTAACAAGAAATACATTATCCTTTTAGAGTACTTGTTACGTCAGTTTAAACATTCATACCGCCACTGTCTTTTTATGCACGCCGAGCAATTTGCAAGTTGTAAAAGTTGCGCATGGGAAGGAGACAACCAAGCGGTTACAGTTCAGCAACGATTTTGGGAATCAGATAAGCCAAATGTTGGTGTTTTTCTGAAATTTCATGTCGTGGAATTTTAATTAGACTCCTGGTCGGATATATGTGGAAACTTCAAGCATCCCACCATCAAGCGTTCCGGAAACATCTTATATAGCGATGTTTTGAACTAAATCTGTCTATGTTTTATTCGACAAACCTTGAGCGCACACTCTCTGCTTCTGCTACTTTGGCTATCCGCATAATCTTCCCTGAGCGCCGAGTGTGTACTAATTCTGGTTTTTTGATTTAACGCCGCCAATTAAAACTGCTACATTTCGAGCTAAGTTTAGTATGTTGTATTAGTAAGCAATAGATGTGAATTACCGCCATTCTGGCTATGCTATATTAAGTTAAGCGATGCATGCAGCTTGATATTTAAGAATTTGCCCTTTAAGCGGATCTACGCTTTGAGTGCATTTACGTTGGCAATGCAATAACGCTTTAAGCGAATAAACTATCAGTATTGTTTTCTCCGTAGAATTGTATCCGGTTAAACATATCTGCATTTTCTTAATATAACTGTTGTGAAATTACGTGCTACGTAACTTATTTGCGAAGCGGAATTCACTTACGTGAATTCTTGAGGTACGATAAGCATTTCAGAAGGGATGAGGCAAGGTTATCTTGGAGCTGAGCCCATTTTCCGTAACCCAAGGCAATTTTCCTGGTGGAAACCTACATTCCATCCCCGGTAGCATTTTGGCACAATGCACCACGTTTCGGTCAATGAAAGATATTCTAGCTCTCTGATTGGTTGTGACCGAACAGCGGTGCATTTGGCAATGCAAACTGAAACGTGGTACATTTTGCCTCGCCAAATGGGATTACTCACCTTTACAATATAAAGTGTAAGACATTCAGATATTAACCGACTTTAAAAAGATACATTATCTGGTTCCCATGTGCTGGGGCATCATGGTAACAGACACTAACTTTTGGGACGACTCCAGTAATCAGTTATATAATTTAACCAGTGAGGATATTTATTGGCAACTATATCAGCAAGAGCAATCTTAAACACATTATCTGCTGTTACCACCGATGAAGCAATTAATATATTTTTAAAAAATTGGTAGAGCAACAGACGATCATCTTTCAAAATTGCATGTTTTTTCTCCCAAAGCCATCTCCATACAGCTTGTCCAATGTGAAAACTACATAGTAACAGTTTGGCCTTTGGAAATACTGCGTCACTATCGTCAATCATAAATAATTTTGGCACCAAACGCAGTATTTCCAACAACTTTTTTGACAAGTAGAAATGCTGATATATAATCTACCACAGTCTGTATCTTAGTTATTATAATGGTAATAAACAGCTCCTGCGACACTAACTGTTAACATAAACGTTACTGAATTATGTTTCGCATCGCAGGAGGCACTGCTATCTACAAAAACAGTATCACCTGCAGTTGGTAACTGATGAGCCCTCTTCATTAAAGGTGTTACGATAACGATGCTAAATGGGCCTTCTTGAACTTCTATAGTAATTCTGAAATTTTCATATTCGCCTTGTTTTTCTTTTAATTTCTGCAATTAAAATATAAGTAATAGAAGAAGTTTAGGTAGGTTAATAAATACGTACTTCCAAAACGCCAACACCAACACGTGGACCAAAG
The DNA here is from genome assembly GCA_940337035.1 of Agriotes lineatus. Classification (NCBI taxonomy): domain Eukaryota; kingdom Metazoa; phylum Arthropoda; class Insecta; order Coleoptera; family Elateridae; genus Agriotes; species Agriotes lineatus. Next base: position 62,118,645 of record OW679197.1, on the reverse strand, counting down.
TGCAATTTTCTCCAGCAATCAGGGTATACTAGTATCTTACTGTGCAATATTTTGGATCCACCCAACCTTTGGCTAAGTCTGTTTTTTCCATTTCTAATTCCAATTTGGAAATATGATAATTAATGGCTTCAGAATACCTAATTCATCTTGAAAATAAGTTTAAAATTGCATTTTTGTGTTATTTGAAGCAGACAATGCACCGAATGCATCAGCAGTACCCAAACTACGGCTATGGTTGTTCGTAATCGTAATTATAGCAGGTATACATTTTCTTATTTATCATGTACTTGTATGTGAAAGAAATGGTCTTTAACCGTTAAATATATAAATAAATAAATAAATTATCCTTTAAAATATCCGATATTTCTAACTGGTTTACTATTAATAGGAAGCTGATCCGTCATGCTTTTAGCGGAGACGCCTTGATATGAAGCAATAAAACTAAATAGTCTTCTCCACAAACATATATGGTAAAATTATGGGTGGCGATATGTTTCGAAACCAAACTGGTTTCATCCTGAGGCAATAATGATCATCTACAGAAGCATATGGTTAACAATGATGAACATAATAAAGAAAATCACTTACTAATATAGGTATAGTCTGTTTTTTTGCTTTATGATTCAGAGCAGGCTTTGCTTTTGCATTTTTGTAACAGTGTAGGTAGTTAGTGACAAAGGAAAAAACACTAGTTATGTCAAAAACCATTAGAACTGTCAATGTGTTAACTTATAAGCACTATTATATTTAATAAGAGCTAAAATTACTGAACCATTGACATTAAATAAGGTATTGCTTTATTTTAAATACGTTTATTTAAGCGTGATTGATATCTAACTGTACAGAAACGTCATAAAATTTCTAGACATCTATCTTTTATGTACTAATGTAAAAATAAATATATTATTAATAATTTGCTGATGATTTTTGTTTGTAGAACTGTGTTGTACAAGTTATTATTTATGCTACACATATAACAGGCATTTCAAAATAAAGAGATAATACAAAATACTCTGGTAGAACCATTTTCAGAGACATAATTTACTAGAATTTAGATGGATACACTTCAGGATAATCATCCAGAATCTGATTCAGAAGAGGAATGCAACTCATCTTCCGATTCTGTATCAGATTCTTCCAATCTAATAATAACAGGAGGTATATCATCCACACCAATTTAACAATGTGCTTTGCCCAGTCACTTTATATTAGTAGTTCACAGTGTTCAACGTTTTTTTCCATATGTTTGCTGTACACAGTGATAGAGATTTAAGCCATAAATTAGCAATTATGTCTTTTGAGGGAGGCTGAGAATTTATGTCCTTATTATAATAGTTATTACATAAACTCCATGCCAATTCAATTGGATTGTATTGAGAGTGGTATGGAGGTAATCTAAGAACTTCATACCCAGGTCGTTTTTTGTCAATTAAGTTTTACTTTTGGTCAATATGTAAAGTAAAATTAACCTCCCATAATCGTCGCTTTATTATTTTGTCATCAAATTGTACGTCACTTTTAATTAACCATTCCTGTATTTGTAGTTTATTGGACGAGAAATTGGGTGGTTTGTCGATAAGAATCGAATTATATGGTGCATTATCCATAATTAACACACATTTTCCATTCAATTTGGCCAAAGCAGGGATTAACTGTTTTTCAACATTGCCTAAAAATGTCACCATTGATACACTTATGATAGCCCCTGTCATTATTGTCCGAGTCCAACAGTAAGTCACATCCTGGTAAAGTTTCATCCAAAAACATGAATATACATTTTTCACTATAATTTCGAAATTGTTAACTTGTTATTATTACCTGAGAAGCAAGAAAATGGAGATATATTTTAGGAGGACGAGATATATATCATTTGACTCAGCTTGCAGAGTAGATTCCAAAAATATATAGAAACCGGAAATCGGATTTCTTTTCCGAGGTCGACTTCCGGTCAATTTTTTTTAACTTTTAACTTTTTCCTTTATATCTCCTGCAGTTTTTGAGATATTTAGCTCAAATTTGGAATACAGGTTACGCTGCAGGGCTTACATCATTGATCATATCAAATGGTTGTGAGAATCTACAGGGAGATATTTTTTCAGGGGTCATGCTTCCTTTTCTCCCCCTGAACTTTTTTGCGGTGCGCCGCTGTTAGATTCTAAAATACAAATTGAGTTTTCTGTTTTGTTTAGAATCTTTTTGTTCTCTTGCAGTTTTTTTGTATCTGCAACCGTTATCGAGAAAAAAAGTATAAAAACGATTTTCTGTAATTTGCTAGACGAAATTTAAATTTTTAAAATGGTTTTAAACATTAATTATGTGCTAATAAGTACACGGTAACAATATATAGATTAGTTCAGGCACATCAGTTTTGAGTCATTATAATTTTTACCGCTACAATAACTTTACAACACATACGAGGGCTGTTCAACATGTTATCTACTTGAAATAAAAATGAATTTAATGAAATTAAATATTTTTTGCCACTTGTAAATATTTCCTTTAAAAGTAAAAAATTTCAAATTTCCTTCTTAATATCTTTCCTCAAACTCTGTTCCTCCCAAGTTAGAAATTCCTTTTCTTTATTCATATTATCATTCGGTTATTGCGGGAGTTGTGATTTTGCTTCGTTTAGATTTCTGTGTTGCATTCGAAATCTAGCATTATAAGAAATTGTTAGAAATGTTATATCTGTTTAATTCTTAATACTTACATCGAAGATTTGACCAATTCTTCCAATGATGGCTGTTTTACTTAAGTTACCATTGATATCTTTTATATTAGTGGAATGGCGTTTTATAGCCTCTTTGGTTTTACTATTACCTAATACTGCTTTTTCGTGGCATTTTATTAAGATTTGGTGAAGTGTCAACTTGACAATCCCGGCAACCTGGATTTTGACATTAGTTATATTTTGTAACTAAACTGTTGTACACTGCTAAAATAATATAAATGCAAAGCCTGCTCTGAATCATAAAGCAAAAAAATAGACTATAGTAGTCGAAGCACATCTTAAAAATTAGGTTAACATTTGTAAAAGTTGAAGACTTGATAGAAAATTAATTAAAAACACACCACATGGAGAAGTTACTAATTAACCAGCAAACTACGATCTTTGTTTTAGTTAAATCATAGGAATTAAGAATTTAAAAAGTTAAGGAGTAACAGTCATTAATGAAGTTAAATACAAAGGTAACTAACCTAAAAATCGAAAAATTCTTAGAATCTATCACAATGAAATTACCAGAGAGGGTAAAAAAATTTAGACAAAAAGAAAACCAAGTAAGGGGCGAAATCAGCAGGAAGGTGACCAAAACATACTATTATGTATTCAAGAAAATGTAATTGGTATCAAAATCTGTTTTTTTTTTGAAATTATATGCAATAATACTGAATTCAGACTCATTGTAGTCACAGATTTTGTACCAATTACACTTTCTTGAATACATAATAGTAGTTTTTGAAAAAATCGAAAAAACTGAAACATCACAAAAGTAAACACCGTACCTCCGTTTATGTGATTTTCTTTAAAAACTTGTCGCATCTACATAGTACACAAAACTTATATGCGAAATTTCAACGTCATACCTCTTTTCGTTTTTGAGATATTCTGTTCACACATACACAGGCTAACAGATAGACAAATAAATAAAAACATGTTTTTTGAGTTCAGGGGACTCTAAAACGTGAAAATCTGTCAAAAACTCAATTTCGAACTTTTGGGGTGAATCCAATACTTCCTTTATCGTAAAAAGAAGTAAAGCGTAGATATACGAATCGAATTCATAACCTACTTCTTTTTTAAGCCGGTTAAAACACAGTCAATACATAATTTTGTATATACGCACCTGCATAAAAGGCGAATCGACGCTGGTTTAGTTCGTCGTACAATCCTTTTCATTGAGGTTAGGTTTGAAAATTCTGTTATCCACTTATCACATTCTTTAATAGTTTTCACTTTAGCCTAAAGAGTAATGTTTTGATGTTGTATCTCTTTAATAGAATGTATCAGGCACATTATACGGCAAAGTTGGTTGCATTATTATGAGGAAAGACTAGTAAGGAACATTACACATAAATGCATATAATGCATACATACACGACACCAGTTTTACTTAACAGCATCGCATGGGCATTTGGCGCGGTGAAGAGCGCGGCAAAATGCACCATCTTTGAGTTTGGATTGCCAAAATGCACTGCTGTTCGGTCACAACCAATCAGCGAGCTAGAACATCTTCCACTGACCGAAACGTGGTGCATTGTGCCAAAATGCTCCCCGGTAGATACATCAGGTGGAGCTAACACAAGTTACACGGATTTGTCCCAGTATACCTACAAGCCTACAACTCCTCCTCTTCCTACTGAGAGTCTGAACCACTTTTTTGCTTGTTACACGCACAAATGGGTCTCCTCCGTTTAAAATGTATAGCTAATTTCTTACGGGAATGTCTAATACGTAATGAGGGGCTAAAAAACAACATTAATTATTATTGACCATCACGCCATGTAATTTCTATCTGTAGATTATTAATTCTTGATATTATATTTGAAGTTGAGAAACGTATGTATTAATAGGCTCGTCTTCTCCACAGTGGTGACCCCATCTGTAAAGGATCATGGTATGGTATGTGGGTACCATGTGCATTACATATATCATTAAATACTTGTAAATAAAAACAGATAATGTTTACTATAATGACTTTAGTAAGTTGTCTACATTTGTGTAAATATAATTATATTTTACCAGAACAATCAACTATTATGTATTGCTGTTCTAAAAAGATACAATATCACAATCTGACATTCGAAGGGCGAAGAAACATCTCTTGAGCCGCAGTTTGATATCCAATTGACAGCTACGGGAAGAATATCGGTAACGTTAGGGCTTCTTCTTCGATTGCAGGAAACTTCAAGTTTCGAAGGAATAGTTGTTCGGAGGGCGAAGTAGTTGTATTGAAACTGTGAAGAGCCCGCGAACAAGTGATGCTCAAGAACGAAGTGTTCCAGAGGCCACCGAGAAGAATAATTATGACACGAACCTCAATATTAAATTTTCACTTGATATTCTGGGACATTCCAGGGTACAGGGATCGTAAGTTGACTGGCGGAGACCCTTAGACGAGAGTGGTGTGGCGATCAAGATGCCAAGCAGTAATGGCGGATAAAAAACAACATAGTTACTATTGTCCATCACGCTATGTAATTTCTATCTGTAGATTATTAATTTTTGATATTATATTTGAAGTTGAAAAACGTGTGTATTAATAGACGCGTCTTCTGCACACTATTGACAAGTCAACTCTTGATTTATAATACATGCTAGAGCATATGGTGTAGGCACTTCCTGTGAATCGCCCTAGCAAAGGAGGCATGAACGTTACAAGGTGGCTACAGGTGGTCGTTACGTAACAGCATTTCAGTACAGATCTCTCAATTCAGCGCGCAGCTTACCTCAATTGCCGAATGTACAGAGGGTGAATCCTGGCGATCCACCAATGCAGCAATGCTACCTACTATAAAAACGAAACTTAAAATGTATTAAAAATTACGGTTTTTTTAATATACACAATAACAAGATGTTGTCATGAAAGTTAAACTCTAATTCTGTAAGCCGTTTTACGAGGTTTACTGCGCATCAGTAAATTTAACTCTAAAAATTGCAAGACTTTAAGGTAACCAGTGCACCAGTAACAGCACATTAGCTGACACTGTGGCCCCTAGCAACGGCACGCTGTAAGGGCTTTAATGAAATTTATAAAATAGACTGGAGTTTTTATCGAATAATAAACACAAACATAAATATAGAAGGAAATACCAACCGCTTCTTCTTCTTCTTGTTCTTCTTCTTCTTGGACTAGTAATTAGGTCTTAAAGCTGTTTCTTTGGTATCAGTCTCATCTATTTTCTTGGGATATAGACTGCCAGCGATGGTTGGTTTGCCGGATGGTCATTTCATATTTAGTTCTCCATTCCTTACTAGTTTTGTTAGTCTCTGGTCCGTCATGCGATTAACATGTTCATTCCACATCTTTCGTTGTTTACTACATTTAATTATGTCTTCGATTTGGCATGTTGCTTTTATATAATCGTTTCTTACATTGTCTAGTAGAGTTTTTCAGCATATTGTTCGTAGGGTTTTCATTTCTCACGTCGTTAGTGGTGCTTTGTTGTGTCAGCTCTAGTTTCAGCGGCATAAGTTAGGATGGATTTGGCACATATTTTATAGATTCTCGATTTACCCTCTATCCACACGTCTTTATTCCGCCATATAATAGTGAGTTTTTGCATAACGTTCCGTTAAAATGACGGCCCCTTAAAGCTTGTGTTACCTAGCATACAGTCAATTCAAATCAAATTTTTCGATTTTAGTGTAACGTTATTTTAACGTCACGTTGTGCAAAAACTCCCTAATATCTGGAACGCATCCGGAGACGGCGGTTGCTTTATTCAGTTGCTGCGAATTTCTTCTTTCATATTTTCAAACTCTGTGATGGTTGTTCCTACATAAGGAAATGACATGAATTGTTCTATTGGCTGGTTATCAACTATAAGCTTACATCGGGGAGGTTCAAGAGCAACGAATAGATACCCGTTTCGGTGACAGATATACCGTACCGTACTTTTTGAAGTTTCTTGAAATTGCTTAATTGTATTTGTAAGTTATCTTCCGATTCTGCTATTAGGGCCTCATTATCTGCATAGCATACAATGCCCACTCTTTGGTTTCCTGTGCGTTACCCGAGGTTCATATCTTTGTCTTTTTGATTTTGTCCACTATAACGCATAACAAAAGTAGGCTTAGGCTATCTCCTTGTCTTATTCCGCATAGAACTTTAACTTCATCTGTTTTATTTGCTTTTATTCTTGTCCTGTTATTAATGTTAATGTTTAATTGGTGGATAATGATTATCACTCTTTCTTAAATAATAATGTTTGGAACTATTTAAATCCAAAAACCAATAACAATTATTATAATTTTTCTTGAAATCTTTAACAGTTTAACACAATTTATCTACTTTGATGTCACAATATGGTTATTATAACACCAAAAACAGTGCTACAATGCGTCCATTATAACACTGTTTTTGGTAACTATTTGTTTAATAAGGTGAAGTTTGCATTCACATGCTCATAACACAACAAATGTCAGATGTCGAATACATAACCACAATTTCTGAACTGTAGCTATTAAATTTATTCTAATCAAATATAAATTAAATGGAAGTACTTTTTAACGAATTAATTAAACACAATTATTGTTCTAGGTAAGGCACTATTTGAACAACACACGAACTAAAAAGCTTGCACAAAATTTAAACTAATTCAAATGACAGAGCAGCATAATTGATACTTTGTCCAATAGATGGCGGCTGTCACTTAACAATGTCGCCATCATTACGCTAAAAAATCCCTAGCTTGCAATGCAATATTGTCAGTATCCGAAATTTAGAATTTCTACAAAATCAGCAACTCTAAGTAGATAAAATAGTATATTATACTCGTTTAATAAGAGGCATTGTAGTACTTGTTCCATTGGATCACTCCTCGCTGCGTTCGTCGTGCCCTAAACCCACGCGTGCTACAATGAACCCTCTTATGAGACTCGTATAATGATATACTATTGCGGCATTCACTGCGATGTTTATTTTGCCACAAAGTTATTCAGTGTCCAGGTATTTTTTAGACAACTCACTTAATAAATTTCATTCCTTGCCTAAAAGGGAATGGCCATCGCCCTTGATATTATTAATTGATATTTTATCAAGTTTTGCATTTTAGAGATGTTTTAAAAATCCTTGTCGTTTCAGTTTATTTTTGATACTTATGAATTAAACATTACATAGTTTAATTTATTTAGCATAAATCTTTTCTTTCAGAATTTTGAAGCATTTCTCCCCAATCTTCTATATAGAACACGTTTAATCTTCTTAAAACGCTCAGAGTAATTAGCTACTTCTCTGCTACAGCCAATTGATAAGCCCCGACTAGCTCTCAGCAACGTTCTCTATATACTTAACATTTACTGATGCTGGCACTCGTTATTTGGTATATGCCAAATAACAACACATCTTTTCATTTTGAGTAGCACTTTAATTGGGAAATTAATAAATCTTATTCAATTAAATGCTACCTAATTTATATTTACATTTCAAATTTTTGTGTAATTCCTTTTATCGAAAATTACACACTGTTTGTTATTTTTATCTCAAAACTCTCGTAGCACATAGCCTAGTTACATAATATTCCTAGTTATTGTAAAAATGTTTACTTATATTAATTAAATTTGACATTGTTACATTTATTAAACTATCTTTTTACATATCAAAACAAAAACCATATTCATAGGTCTTTTACCACTTTCAACAGTGCCTACAAATCCACACATTCAAGTCCATACGCAAAAACCGCATCCTTCCTCATTTCTTCCGCACCCTGATCAAATTAAATTTCACTTTAACATTTTTCTTACTATTATCTATATATATAAAACTGAAAGTCCTGACTCACTCATTCATTCATTCACTCACTCATCAACGCCCAGCCCAAACCCTTGGACCTAGAAAGCTGAAATTTTGCACAGAGGTTTCCTTTATGATGTATACAAGGAATAAGGAAGGATATTTCGAGAAATTCAACCCCTAAAGGGGTAAAATTGGGGTTGCAATTTTGTATGGAGAAATAATATTAAATTGACATTTCGACTTAAAACTTCGTAGAAGTACTCCTAAAAACAAATAAGTAAACACGTATTTCGTAATGTTCAGAAAATCAACCTGTTAGGGGGTGAAATGGGGTAAATAAACCTAAAAATCGATATAGGTGTCGTTATTGGGTTTTTTTGAGACGTTGATTGCGAAAACGGCATTTGAAATTTGGCAGGCAGATTTCTCATAAGGAGTAGGCATCCGCTAAGAAAGGATTTTTGAAAATTCAACCCCTAAAGGGGTAAAAAAGGGATTGGAATTTTGTAAGATCAAATTTTGAACTAAGTCATTCAAAGTTTTTGGAAATTTGTCCCCTGAAGGTAAATAGGAGATGACAGGACGGGACGGGAAGGGACGGACGGGGCTAGACGGGGAAAGATGGGAATAGATGGGAGGGGAGAGGAGGGAACGGGGCGGGACGGGACGGGAAGGACATGGGATGGGATGGGATGGTAGGGGGGGAAGAGACGGTACGGGACGGGACGGGACTAGACGGGAAGGAATGGGAATGTATGGAAGGGGGGAAGGGACGGACGAGACGGAACGGGGCAGGACGGGACTGGACGGAAAGGAAAGGGAAGGGATGGGATGGGAAGGGAGGAGAGGGAACGGGGACGAACGGGACGGGACGTGAAGGGACGGGACGGGTCCGGAAAAGGGACGGGGACGGAAAAAGGGGCGGGGACGGAGACGGGGACGGAGAGGGAGACCGGGATGGGATGGGATGCGATGACAGAAAATAATTAGTCATTATTTAATACACAAATAACGAACCTCTCGCGTACGAAATCGCGGGTAATAGCTAGTTCTTATATAAGATCATATAAGATCTTTAATTACAGGTTATATCAAGCATAATCCAAATCATTTCATATAATAAAATGGTATTACTATTGAGCAAGGAAATCCAAGTAAGGTATCAATACCTATATTTTAATATAATTATTATTCATTTAATGTTATGTGCTGAAGCACAGAGTCATTGCTATATACAAGTAGTGAATGTACAATGTTTCTTAAAAAATAATCAGGATCAAATAAGTTTCTTTATCTTACAGTAGCGCCTATTACCATACATTATACAACTATTTTCAGTGACTAAAATGAAGTTTTATTCACAAGTGAGTTTTCATTATTTATACTACTGCATTGTTGGTAGCACTGTCAAGCTATGTCAAATTCGCAATTTTCAGGTTAAGTTTTGCTTCAGTCTGAGTCAAATAACCATATATCTAATACTTACTATATTGCTAGCGGCTATAAGTGGGAAACTAGCCGATGAAGTGTAGTACAGGCGCCAGGGAATTTTTACATGCAATTCTTGGTACCAGCATTTTGTGTTAATGGCTGGGTGGGGGCTGTGCTCTGAGTCTAACTTTAAGTTTTCGGATCGATCGGAGAAATTGTTTTTCCGCAATATCGGAAGAAGTGTTGAAAACGGTTTTTCAGCAATTTCTCGTTTCATGTTGCTCTGACGCTGAAATTGCATCAATACAAGTTTGTAGTTTATGAAATTCCTCACAACTTTTGGAAATGCCTTTTTCTCGTGGGCTCAACAATTCAAAAGTTGTTACCCCATAAAGTCAAGAAATTAAGGGTTGAAATGGGTTTTACGTAAATATATCGCTTTCAGTTAATCCTACAATAAAAAATATTCTTATGTTTTTTGTAGAACAACTAATTTGCATAAAATTTGTATATGAGTATTTTTCTATTTGAACAATTATTTACCGTTCTACAGCGCCGCAAATGTCGCAAGTCACGTAAATCGTACATTTAGTGTGCACTTTCGAACGGTACTGTTCCTTTGAGGTACAGTTTGTAGCGCGTCTTTTTATGTGGTCTCCCCGATATGTCTACTCCACGAAGTGTATTTCTAACAGTCTCACACTTCCCATGGTTTTTTTGATGGACCGGGTTCTGCATCGTTGATCCACTCATTGCAGAATCGTTGATTTTATCGCCCTTGTCAAGTTGTGTTTCCTTTGAAAAGAACTTGGAAAGAGAAAATATGTTGTCGTCGTAGTTGATGTGATATTCGTCAACATCTGTAGTAAGCATTCTGGAGAATTCCTGCACGTTCTCACAGGATTCTCCGGCGGGAAGCAAATGGCGGTGCACTTTAAACCCGTTTTGCGACAGCCATAGGCCTTTCCACATTTGGTCTTGCACTCGCATGAAATTAATTTTATTATTGCAAGAGGGGCGGGAGGCTCAGGGCTAGACACCTGTAACCATTGTCGCCGAGGACATCGACATATTGGTCCTTCTGACCACACTAGGACGGAACTGTGCAAACGTTTTTCTTTGCAAGCCCGGAAAACTGAATACAAAGGAACAGCATTACTCTACATCATGCGTGAAACACGGCGATGCTGTATCAAAGCATATCTTGTTCTTGCATGCATTTTTTGGTTGTAGCACAACATCGGCTGCTTACGGTATGGGCAAAGTGAAATTACTTAAAACCCTAGAAACGACACCTACCCTGGAATCTGCAGCGAATCACTTTATACAGAAAGATGTAGACGCGGATATCATTGCATTAGCGCAGGGTTTCTTAACCTTTTGTAGTCACGGACCACTTTCAAAATTTTAACAATCTGACGGACCCCTTCCAAACTTAATTGTAGGGAAAGAGGACAAGGCATTTTGAAAAAAACGTATTTATATCAAGACAAAGTAAAGATTAGCGCGTGACGGTTGTTTAATGGAACGGTTGCTGCTGCTTCCGTTCGATAAGGACACTAAATTGAGGAATTATCTTAGACAAGGCAAGACGCATACCACCTTTGACGTCTAGTCGGTTGCGATTTTTAGTTTTAATTGACACTAATACTGAGAACCCTGACTCCCAAAGGTACGTAGTAGCAAACAGAATTAATATGGACATTGCTCGTTTAACAAGGAGCGGGTAAGCTTGTCCTAAACTACACCAAAAATCGGAAACATCCGTTGCGTTAAATTTATCTCGCAACACTGCTTTGGATCTCATGGCAATTAAATCATCTTTAACAAGATCTTCGTCATTGATATCATTCCTGATTAAAGCTTTCTGGGCAAAAATACCTACCTACTTACATTTTAAGATGGATCACGCGCAGTATTTATTGTCTTCATATCTGACATGTAACCCCAGCACTCATGGCATCTGACATGGACCCCCAGCACTCATGCCATGGACCCCAGGTTAAGAAATCCTGCATTAGCCGGAGAGCAATTTTATATTGCGTTGTACGGTGGAGACATCCATAACGACAAGTCAATCAACTTGCTGCGATACAAACACTTCGCGAAATCCCTTGCGAAGTCAACGTTTAATCTGGCATCCCTGCCACCTACAAAAGACACGGCCAGGATGCACGCATTCTGGACATACCATCAAGTTCAAACCTGGCTTGGAAATGACACTCTACCCGCGGAAAGATGGGGCTGGAAGAAACGTGGCCGTACGTTTACACCGGTGCCTAGCACTGAGCCTCCCGCGCCTACTGCAATAATTAAATTAATTTCATGCGGGTGTAAGACCAAATGTGGAAAGGCTTGTGGCTGCCACAAAGCGGGTTTAAAGTGCACCGCCAAATGCTCCATATGCGCCGGGTATCCTGTGAGAACGTGCAAGAAATCTCCAGAATGCTTGCTACAGATGAACACGAATACCACACCAGCTACGACGATGACATATTTTCTCTTCCCGATTTCGTTTCAAGGGAACACAACTTAACAAAGGCGACAAAATCGACCATTCTGCAATGATTGGAATTGACGATGCAGAACCCGGCCCATCAAAATGACCAAGGGAAGTGTAGAAATACACTTCGTGGATTAGGCCTATAGGGAGACCACGTAAAAGAAAACGCGCCACAAGCTGTACCTCAAAGGTGGTGTGGAAAACAGTTGGTGCGACACACTCGAAGGAACAGGGCCGTTCGAAGGTGCACATTAAATGTAAGATTTACGTGACTTGCGACATTTGCGGCGCTGTAAAACGGTAAATAATTGTTCAAATGGAAAACTACTCATACACAAATTTTATGCAAATTAGTTGTTCTACAAAAAATATAAGAGTATTTTTTATCGTAGGATTAACTGAAAGCGATATATTTACGTAAAACCCATTTCAAACCTTAATTTCTTGGCTTTATGGGGTAACAACTTTTGAATTGTTGAGCGCACGAGAAAAAGGTGTTTCCAAAAGTTGTGAGGAATTTCATAAACTACAAACTTGTATTGATGCAATTTCAGCGTCAGAGCAACAGGAAACGAGAAATTGCTAAAAAACCGTTTTCAACACTTCTTCCGATATTGCGGAAAAACAATTTCTCCGATCGATCCGAAAACTTAAAGTTAGACTCAGAGCACAGCCCCCCACCCAGCCATTAACACAAAATGCTGGTACCAAGAATTGCACGTAAAGCCCTATTAACGATTTCCCTGGCGCCTGTACTAGTGAGACACACAACCAACTCCTTCATGTATACGGTGAGATGTGCGCAAGCGCGGCGGCGTCGTCCGCCCAAGGGAAAGTGGTTAACTTTAAAATTCGCTTAAAAAGGCGGAGTTCGAGTTCTCACGCATGCGCACGAGACGCATTATACTCTAAGTGAAACTATGTCGGCGCCGTAATGTTTTCTGAAGTTTCCAGGCCCTACCAGCAATATATGTGTATTATATATATGCAAATAACAAACAAAACCTAACCTACGAACATGGAGGTTAGAGAGGAGGAGATGGAACGAAATGCGCCGATGTCATATTGAAATGGCACTATTTTGTGTTGTCTAGTTCTTAGTGACCAAATTCCCCACTAGAGGCGCAAGTGTTGCAGTCTGGGCTTGTTTTTGCCGCGAATGCAATGGGAACAGGTGCAATTTTGATTAATTCATAGAGGAAACGCTAAAATTTGTCAGCTAAACGTTTATATTTACCATTCATATTTATCATAAGCCCAGTTTTATGCATTATGAGTATTGCTAACTTGTTTAATTCTTGTAAACAGAGTCTCCTGATAATATACAAACTGATTAAAAAAGAGCTGCATCTAGTTGCCTTTGAATTTTTCCATGTTAGTTTTTATGTGCTGGTATATTTTTTGTAGTTCTCAAATTATCCAGAATTGTGAATCTGTTTAAGTATTGGCAGCTCTGGTTAGTTTGAGGACAATAAAGAATATAGCGTTACCTACAAATTCACATGCAAAGGAATTCGAAAGGCAGCTACATGTAGCTCTTTTCAAACCACTCTGTACATATTAATGCATTGCATTCAAGGAACTAATTTATTTTATGTAATTTCAGTTATGAAGGTCTCGTTTGATGAGTACAACTCAGAATTATGTACAAAATGTGTAAGATTCTGATTCACATATAACCATTTTTGTCACAGGTGCTGAACTTCTTCTAATCAAATTTCTCCAGGTTAACAGTTTAAATGATGTGAATGCATTTTTGAGAATAGTGGATACGTTGTAGCTAGCAACACTATTAAAGTAATTTAATTTGTGCTACTATTATATAATAGAAAATAAATGTACGTACATATACGTTACAATGCATTTATAAAAACTTGTTACACAGAGTATAGATAAAAGTTACACATTAAAATTGCAAACATTTAGATATCTTAGGTATTCTCGCATTGTCTCGTCAGTAAACCAATTTACAGAATTTGGTCTATTTAGCATCTTAATCGTTTTACTTTTGAAGGAAGCTAGATATGCTTCTTGTAGCAAATTTGTAAATTTTAATTTATCAAATTTTACATCAAGAACCAAAAGTTTATAACAAAAGCCCAATTTACTTAACTCATATATTTATAGAATTTATTTAGTCCCACTTCTATTATTGGTTTAACTGTTACAATTTTTTTTTGTTTGAGTATAGCTCTTTTTAAAAATATGTATAATTTCTCCACGATTGTAGTCTGCTAAATGAATATTAGGTCTGCGGTGTGTACCAAAGTAATAAGATTGGTTACAATATTGTCGCTACAATTTTTACTTCTTGTAGGACCCCTCAGTGTGATGTGCATATTATACGATAAAAGCAGGTCATTAATTTTGTTGTAGGAACTATCTGGCTTGTTAAAATTAATATTGAAACCTCTTAGAACCACGATGTCTTTATTTTTTGACCAAAGCATTTTTAGTGTTGTTGAAACTTCTGTAGGAAAGTCTCATATGCTACCCCTGATGCAAAATTTTAATATTGGAAAACTAGGGTTTTCCAATCCATTTTTCCTATTCCACGCTTTCATACTTCCATTACCAGTTTTGCAACCCGGCACAAAACAATTGGACGACATTACAACACGTTTGATAACCGTAATACAGAAAAATTGTTAAATTTAAACGTAGTAAACACGGTAAGCATACGATTTTCAGCCACAAGTGGAACACTCACGCCGCGGTGACGTATAGCTGTACTAGAGAACTTACGACACGAAAAGCGGCCACTTTCGCAACAAATCGTTCCATCTCCTCCTCTCTAACCTCCATGCCTACGAACCTCGAATTTGACATAGACTGACAATACACTTCAGTACTGCCAATACACTTCAGTTCTGTCAAACGTGTGTCACAAATCATAGGCGACTAATTATAAATTTATTTCGCGACATATTCTGACTGCGCAAACTATTTAGGCACAAGAATTGCTACTGTAAGATAAAACGTCGTATATCACACGTGAGCGAAATACCATTATAAGCTCGTGAGAAATTGTATCGCTCGTGCTGGGGCACTCGCGATTTAAAATTCTCACTCGCAAATAATGATGCATTTCTCTCACTTATAATATAATCTACTATTATAAAGTAGGATTTTCAATGTTCTGTTCATAGAAGATGAAAGATTTTAGGTCTTATATTCAGCTTAAATTTCTTTATAAAGTCACTTAAACAATGTCTTTACGTTATGGGCACCGCTTGTGGAGTGCACATAACTGAATACATTTATTGCAATGACAGTAAAAATATAATCTGATGTATGCGATTTGT